>CM019074.1:101558948-101928948 GCA_009667805.1 Leptobrachium leishanense
CCCAAATATGTTGAAACCCTTCCACTATTTTGCACATACATGTAAGTATCTCTGATCTCTTTTTAACATCACTGTTGGACACCCCAGCTCCTCAAAGGATCCACCAGCACACCAAAACCTCCTTCAGAGCATTCAGGAACCTTGGAGGTCAATGCCACCTTTATTACCTTTATCCTGTCATCACAAAATTCTGTGGAAGCAAGGGTTTTAGAGAATGAATAAAATAAGACTACTGATAAATAACTGAACA
The DNA here is from genome assembly GCA_009667805.1 of Leptobrachium leishanense. Taxonomy (NCBI): domain Eukaryota; kingdom Metazoa; phylum Chordata; class Amphibia; order Anura; family Megophryidae; genus Leptobrachium; species Leptobrachium leishanense. Next base: position 101,559,199 of record CM019074.1, read on the forward strand.
CGCTCCTTCCTTCCTTCCTTCAACGTTTCCCTTGATCCTCTCTCAGGCGTCATAATCTGGAAACAGCCGAATTGTTTGAGGGCAACGAGGTGTAAAAACACCAAGTCCCGGTAAACACTTCATAAATCCTATTCATGCCGCTTCATGTAGAACGCTTCCATATAATTTCTTTCTCATTGTTTGGATACTTTGTCTATTCTTCACTTATCTTCGGCACTATTTGTTTGAAGTTCTTCGACATGTGAGCTTCTGGTAAAGGTCAAGTAGAATTCGATACATGCAAATCCAACCATTCATTCGCAAGAGTTCATATCTCTGAAGGGCCTTAAAACGGGTCAGTAGCACATCAAAACTGTAATTCTTTACGACGTCTTGGTTCCAAAACATGGAAGAGTCTCCGTTCTCCATATATGTTTTTTTTTCCATGAGGCTGACCACCATTGCCAAAAGGTAATTCGGAACATTCTGCCTGGTATTTCTAGGTCATTCTAGAAGGCCCATAGTTTGGTGTCACATCCGTACCATCAGCGAGTGGATAGCTAATGCTCTTTCCGACGAACAGAAGTTGACAATTTCCCCCGCGGTCTCTTAATTTGCACTAGCGTGAAGTTTTGGGTAATTTTTTCCTTTTTCGCAGACAGAACGACTTTACCCATCTTCCACAGTTGGAAAGAATTAAGGAAAAAGGCAATCATGTTTTCAATCTGAAGCAGAGTAATAATATGTAGCCAGGAGCTAATTTTCCTGAAACCCAATCCATTGTAATATGTTATTGCTGTAATGGGACAACTCAACATGTCTTCTGTGGGGTTGGCTGATTGCGCTGTGTGGATATGTACAATAACTATGTCACATCAGACAGTCCAGCAAATTACTGTAAAGCAAAGATTAATTCTCAAACCGACCTCAATGCATTAGAGGGGGGGAAGGAATTCTACGTTATTAATCTGCTCTGTGTTTAACTTCCCATCAGGGTTCATTGTGCAAACAGTCCATGCCGCCTTAGATCCCCCACATCTCCACTGTCCGCGTAAATAAATCATTAGACCCAGACTGCAAGTCAACGTATGACTTGGGACAAGAAGCTAAGCGGGGGGGAGGGATGTATGTAACCCCTTGCAAGGCAGCGTCCCCATAAAGTTCTGAATCGTCGGGACACGTTCATTCGGCGGTGGGAAAAAAATGGCCGGTCTGCTTGCGCGGTGGCTGGCCGCCATATTTATATTGCTGTGTTTATTTTTCTCTAAACTGCAAACAGGCTGTGGTTAGGGAGGGAATCCAACCCGGAGTGGATTTATATACATATTCGGTCATCTTTAAAGTAATGGTTTTGTGTATTTATGTATTGTGAAAAATGAGAACGCAGTTTGACTTTCTCCGGGGACGTACAACATACTTATGTTCATTTGCTCGACTAGCGACGACTGTTTAATTACTGGGGTTTTTGCTAACAATGGACAAAACCAAGACAATATTATATTACCTCCTACTGTCCAAAGACATTACGTAAATTCGGAGAGAGCTACCATCGCGAAGATGCTTGGAACGTTAGGAAACTCTAACTGCTCTCCTCAAACGTATTGATACCCGACCTCTAAAATATTAGTCGTTTCCATTTTACAAGAGTCTCGTGGAAACAATGAATCTTACCAAATCTATCCAAATGCCACGTGGCTTTAGACTAAGGGGCGGAATTAGGTACAAGTAGAAAAGCCACATGGGAAGGAGGAAATAATACATGTTAATAAATATAATGCCTTATAAAAATGACCAAAAAATATAAAAGGAACTGGAGAAACAGCCGTTATTTTCCCACATAGTGGACGTGTTCCAGGAATTTGGGGATTTTGTGGAGGGTAAGAATGCTAAAGCAGAATTTATTGAAATCGCATGACAAAAAGAGGAAATTTAAAGAATACTTGTTTTTGACTTTTTGCTATCTTGATCCAAATGTTGCATTTCCCATGAGGAAGATCTAAAGTAGATCATATACATATATGATTGGAACTTAATTACAGTTTCAATAAACGTACCTCCTTTATTATTGTGCGTATCCCATCACAGCGAGTTCTGAAAGTGGCGACTCACCGCTGCTTGTTGTTGCAAGCCTGGCCTGGTAAAATTGAAAGACCTTTGTGACCACAGCATCTTGCAAATGACACAACGCTCAAAAAAACTCTGGGTTGTCACCATCATGATGTGCCGACTTGCTGGAAGTCACCCCGTGACAGTTTGAACGATTAAGGCATTTTGTTCCATTGGAGTGCTGTTCTCGTGGCTGTGCTGTTGTCGTGGATGTGCTGCCATCTAGCATCTGCTTCCAGCACATACTGTGAATGGATGTGCTCAACATAAGAGGAGGTACGTTTCCAGAAACTCTTTCCTTTCATTAATTTATGCTCTCTATGAAAAAAACGTATGTCCAGGTCTATATGGATCACCGTGTATGCTGTGTGTGTATACAGTACATAAAATATATATATATATAACCTGTGCCTGCTAGTTAGTCACAATTATTAAAATCCTTCTAATGTTACAAGGTTATAGAACGGAGGAGGTCTAAAATCGCAGCCAAACATTTGTTGCAATTTGAAAAAAAGCAGTCTATCTTGGAGGGAAATGATTAAAATGCGGCCATAATGAACCATTTATGTCTGTTATTTTTCAGTGATTGCCCACTTGCCTATAATTACCCAGTGAGCACCTGAAATAATGCATTTTAATATTAGGCACATCAGGCCGGTTTGGACCTTTAGGAACTTTGTATCGGCATAGATTCCATTTGTGTTCCCCGATGTTTATTTTCCAACTCAGCAACGGCGTGTTTCATGAGCACAATAAATTGCCAGCGTTAGTTTGAATCACAATTTTAAAGATTCCCTCAAGAGGGAGAGAGCACTCATCCATGGAACACCCTCATGACTTTCTGTGCTTCCTCTCGTTTTTTTTTATCATCTGTTCCTTATTTGAGCTGTGTTGATGTTTAGAGAAGGGGAAGTTAGGCATGTCTTGTCAGAGACAGGCAATGCAACAACAAACCGGCTCGAGGATGGTAGCCATGCTCTTGTTTATCCAAACGCACGGATTCCACTCAATAAAAATGACTCGGGTCAAATTAACTCGTTCCACCAGACGAGATTTTGCATATTATACCTTTTTGTGGTCTGTCGGGAAAGTGTAACCTCACATTCCTCGCATAAGCATTATCAAGCCCTGTGTCATCAAGACACTTTGACGATGGCCCATTCAGTTAGGGACGTCTTGTTGGATCTTGTTCCATTTCGATGTTATTTTGTTGTTGGCCACACTAGTTACAGTTCAACAAACATATAGGGCCCTAGTACATTCTTTGCGCACAATTTTGCCCGTGCGCGAAAACGCATTAACGCGAGGGGCAAAACCCTTTTGCGATGAACGTCGTATTACAACGTTAGCACAAAAATTGCGCGTTAACGTTTAGCGCGGATGGACCTGCGCGAGCGTGGTGAACTGTGCACGTCCTATACTTAACATTGTGAGCGCAAATGCGTTTGTGCGCTGGTGCGCGCATGGTATTATAATCTTCGCGGAAAATTTTACGCACAACGTTTGCGTGCATGATTTTAACGTCTTTGAAAAGCTGGTGGTAACGGCAAATTGTAACAACCTGACCATACCAAACCGCGGATTCACAACGGAGAAGGTCGATGCCCACGTTTTTTTTACTAGATCTGTCAAAAATGACGGCCACTACCTTGTCTTCCGTCAAAACGTACATCTGTTGTGGTCAAGCTGTGTGACTTGGCAGGTCTGTGTGTATAACTGACATTATGGGCTCTAATACAATCGCAAAAAAAATTTCCCTGCGCATACAAATTTGCGCGAAGAATGTAATAGAGCCCTATATGTATAAAACACATAAATTTATAATTTAATATCAAAATCGCTGACTGAGAATTATTATTCCATTATTCTAGGTTTAGTAAAGAAACCGTTGTACGTATGTTTATGACATGACCCGATGGCGAAATCTTTGATTACGATTTTTTTAAATGGTGCGCTTCAAAAAAAAAAAAAAGGAATCGCGTCAAAAAATGACAGACTCGCGTCTAAAAATGATGGACTCGGTAAAAAAAATTACGTACTTGCGTCAAATAATGACGGATGGGCGTCAAAAACGCTACTTTGCGCGCATTTTTGCACGTCGGTTTTACGAACGTTATCTTTTGACAGATGAAAAAATGCGCGAGGATTGTAATACCACCGTTAATTTTCGCGCATTAATGCTTAATGCTGTGCGCAAAAAATCCTGCGCCATGCGAGCGTTTTTGCTTTAGGAATGTAATAAGGCACATAGAAGGGCACTTATTATACTGCACCAGCCAAGGTTCCAACAGTCCATGGTCACCAGCCCTAACACCAATAACAGAAGGAGGGGAAGGGCCGGACACACAAGGATTGATTTTAACAAGCGAAGCAACGTTTTGGTCCTGCACTTAGGTTCTTTCTCAAGGCTTGAGAAAGCTTCTGTTAAAATCAAGTTGTGTTTGACCGGACCTTCTCCTTCAGTTATCACACTAGTTACACAGTCTGAGTAACACGCCTATCTAAGCATGCTAACTTTTTTCAGCCATTTTCCAATGACTAAGCCAGACACAGAGTTTGAGTCCATCAATGGTCAAATGCCAAAGGCCACTAATGGATCAATGGACGAAGGGGATACTTGGCACACACAACTCAGATGCTCGGTCAACTTTACAGGTCCAACCTGGACGAAGTGGACTTGTCTTTCACATTTCTCTTCCACAAATAAATGAGGTACAATTTATTTTTAATATATGTCCCTTTGTCATTCAGTAGCCAGATTGATAGACCTAGGTCGATCACACAACCTGGTTCTAAACTATGGTCAACAGGTACCTGGAGTTCAATGGCGGTTATAAACTTTAACGTACGTGGAATATTTCTCGACAGAGTTGATAAGATCTGTCTCGGTTGTTTGGTAAAATGACCAACTGTTCTTCTTTGACCAATTGACCAACTGTTCTAGCTATGCTCGGGGGATCAAGAAACGTGCAATTCCCACACCCAAACCATCAGTGAATTTGATTTTCATTATTACTAAACGGAAAGTAAAGTTACAGGTCTGAAATCTCGTTGTATTTGGTTCTGTTTTCCCACCCATCCCATCCCAAGCCTTTAACTCGATAACAATGGTTAACCCGCCAAAAACAATTTACAGCAGAAACACATTCGACATTTAATGAAACCTCAGGTCCAGTTCCTCAGTTTCTCTTCCCTTGCTTTCAATCTATTTTCACAGACAGACAAGTGCTTGGATTTCTTTTTCTACGTTTAATAACAAGGAGTTGGCTCCTACTTGCTTATCTTGGCTTCTTCCGTGCTCTCCAGTAGACGGGCGGTTAGAGTTAATTACACTAAATGGCATGAGCATATTTTTCGACCTCCGAAGACCCTGATTGGTTAGACTTAATGTGGCAACACCGGCTCCAATTAAGAAAATGTAATCCCATATTTTGTGATACCTCGGGATTTCAGTTTGGGATTCCGTTCCCCCTGCCGTCTCCGCATCATATTTAATACTGTCGGTTTATTGCCGGTGTGCCAAATATGTCATTTATTCGTATGAAAGCTTTCTACTCCCACCCATTTAACATTACGACAGATAGATTTGGAGCCATAACCATAAATTAGTTGCGATACATTGTCTCTTATTACAAAATAGTGTTCAGCAGTCGATAACCAGCAATGGCTGGACGAGAATGTAATCTGGACACAGTACCACGTTACAAATGAGAAACTCGATTTACCAAATAATAACAATTAGAGAACTTCGTTGGCCAAGAAGAAGGTTATTTATCTTTAACTTTACAAACAGAGTTCAATTATTTTCCAAGAGAGACGAAAGGCCCACTGCTCACACTCTTCGTACATGAAAAACAGCAGTGTCTTCATGGAAATAACGCATAGGGTATTGTACCGTCCAGTGGTTGGAATGGTGCTCTTTCTATACTGGTATCAAATATATGACAATGCCCAAGACGTGTTAGATCACCCTAAGGGTTGAAACGAATTAATCATATAAGGCTATAAACATAAAGGAAAAGAAAAGAAGACATCCATCCATTTACTCTAGTGTCCGGCATGCACCACTCACCCCGATCCAAGTGACATCAAGAAAGCATAGACAGTTATGATTCGCCATTGGTTACATGTTATTATACGCCATCCATCCAGCTATTTTTTTTTTTATTATAGTGTTTATTTGACATACGCAGTCTGTTTAAAAACTAATTGCAATTCGTCCAAATTATTACCGATTTGTTATTTTCCGACAATTCTGAAATACGAATACATATTGAAACAAATTGGCAGAGAAACGCCGCTGTACAAAATTATTTCCGTTAAATAAAACAAATTTTCTGTGACAACTCTAGTGTATATTCACAAATAATCAAGTTGAAAGCATGTAGTGCTCCTCAGCTCCACATGTTTGGCCAACTGATGGCTTTGCGATTGGTATAAGAGTCAACATCAGCAACTTTGTTATGACAGCCAGGTGTGCTAATGAACATTTGTGAAGTTTTCTTATTGATCAATATAGATACCTTAGATACCGTATTGTTTTTCTGAACATCTCTTTGATGCATATTTTGTGTTCCCCCCCCATGAATTGTTTTTGATCAGGGGTCGGCAACCTTGGCCCTCTAGAAGTTTGGGAACTACATTTCCCATGATGCTCAATCAACCTAATGAGAGAATGAGCAACATGGGAGATGTAGCTCCAAAACATCTGGTGGGCCAAGATTGCTGACCACTGTTCTAGATAGTTCAGAATGCGTTATCATATGTTTATATGTTTTGCCTCTATAATAGACACATTATTATTATTATTCTTTATTTATAAAGCGCCAGCATATTCCGCAGCGCTGTACAATAAGCACAGTATAGACAGGGTTACAATACATTGAACAACATTTGAAAAACAGTACAGGAGGAGATGAGGGCCCTATTCCCGTAGGAACTCACAATCTAGGAGGGTTGGGGTTGGAAACAGGAGGAGAGGACTGTAAGGTGAGAGTGATTGATGGTTGCGTCAGTGAGTTGGGTGGTCGGCTTCCCTAAATACGAACATTTTAAGGGAGCGTTTGAAGGAAGAGAAGTTAGGGGAAAGTCTGACAGTACGAGGGAGAGCGGTCCAGAGAGTGGGGGCTGTGCGTGAGAAATCCTGCAGTCTATCATGGGAAGAGGTGATGCGGGGAGAAGCTAGGCGCAGGTCACTGTTTGACCTTAGGGAGCGGGCTGGGGTGTAATTGGTGATTAGTGAGGACAGGTAGTGGGGCGTTGAGTTAGTGAGGGTTTTGTAGGTAAGGATAAGGATTTTGAACTTAATTCTGCAGTGGATGGGGAGCCAGTGAAGGGACTCGCAGAGGGGAGCGGCAGAGACAGAGCGGCGGGTGAGGTGAATTAGCCTGGCGGAGGCGTTCAGGATGGATTGTAGGGGGGAGAGGCGGGACAGAGGGAGGCCAGATAAGAGATTATTGCAATAGTCGAGTCGGGAGATTACCAGGGCGTGTATGAGTTGTTTTGTGGTGACAGCGGTAAGAAATGGCCGAATTCTGGAAATATTACGCAGTTGGTATCGGCAGGAGGAGGAAAGAGACTTGATGTGGGGGGTGAAGGAAAGAGCAGAGTCAAGTGTAACTCCAAGACAGCGAACTTGGTTTGATGGGTAGATGGTGATACCCTCCACCGTGATAGAGAAGTCAGGAGGTGGGGAGGCATTGGAGGGAGGAATAAGTAGGAGCTCAGTCTTTGACATGTTGATCTTTAGGTGGTGGGAGGCCATCCAGGAGGAGATGCCAGATAAACAGTCACTGACTTTTGAGAGGACAGGGGGAGAGAGATCAGGGGTAGAGAGGTAGATCTGAGTGTCATCAGCGTAGAGGTGGTAATTAAAGCCAAAGCTGTTGATGATTTTGCCCAGAGAGGAGGTGTAGATGGAAAAGAGCAGAGGACCAAGGACAGAGCCTTGAGGTACACCAACAGATAGAGGCAATGAAGAGGAGGAGTTACCAGCAAAGGACACACAGAAGGACCTGTTGGATAAATAGGAGTCAACCCAAGCAAGTGCAGTGTCACCGAGACCCAGAGAGTTGAGGGTCTGTAGAAGGAGGGGGTGGTCAACAGTGTCAAAAGCAGCCGAGAGGTCAAGCAGGATGAGAATAGAATAGTGGCCGTGTTTTTTAGCAGTTAGGAGGTCGTTGGTGACTTTGGTGAGGGCAGTTTCAGTTGAGTGTAGGGGACGGAAGCCAGATTGCAGGGGGTCAAGTAGGGAATTGGAGGACAGGAAGAGGGAGAGGCGGTTGAAGACTAGTTTTTCTAAGAGCTTTGATGAGAAGGGAAGCAGGGATACAGGGCGGTAGTTGGATGGAGAGTTGGGGTCTAGGGATGGTTTATTTAGTAAAGGGGTAACTAGCGCGTGTTTGAAGGCGGATGGAAAGGAGCCAGTGGAGAGAAATAGGTTGAAGATGTGTGTGAGAGCAGGGGTGAGGGAGGAGGAGAGGGGAGGAATTAGATGTGAGGGAATGGGGTCGAGCGGGCACGTGGTGAGATGTGAGGAGGACAATAAGGAATTGACTTCCTCCTCAGTGGCTGGGAGGAAGCGGCAGAGGGTGGCAGAGGGGACCTCTGGGAGTGGAGGTGGCAGATAACTATCTTGTGTTGGGATGTTGCTTCTGATAGTTAGAGTTTTACTGAGGAAGTAGTCTGCCAGGTCTTGAGCGCTGAAGGCAGCTGAGGGGGGAGGTGCAGGTGGGTAGAGGAGGGTGTTGAAGGTGGACCAGAGCCGTTTAGGGTTGGAGGACAGCGTAGATATAAGAGATGAGAAGAAGGATTGTTTGGCCAAGTGGAGGGCAGAGGTGTATGACCGGAGTATAAACTTGAAGTGAACAAAATCAGCTTCAGAGCGGGATTTCCTCCAGGCACGCTCTGTGGTGCGGGAGCATCTTTGCAGGTAGCGAGTCTGGAGGGTGTGCCAGGGCTGAAGCTGGTGGCGTGGGGCCTTAGAGAGTCGAAGAGGAGCAAGAGTGTCTAGAGCAGAGATAAGCGTAGTGTTGTAGTGATTAGTGGCAGCATCAGGGCAGGTGAAGGATGAGGTATGAGGGAGGTGGTGAAGTAGGTTGGAGAATTGATGGGGGTCCACAGCATGTAGATTTCTGCGAGTGTGTGTGCGGGGTGGGGGAGCAGGGTGTTTAGGAAGTCCAGATAGGTTGAAAGAGAGAAGGTGGTGGTCAGAGATGGGGAAAGGGCGACATTTGAACTCAGACTATGGGCCCTATCACCTGATAAACACTAAAACGCCATCGCCAATGAAAAAATTAAACGCAAGTCACTAAAGGCTAGCGCCTGCCAACCTACCAGTAGATCACCTTGCTAGCGTAGGTTTGGGGACATGATCAGTTAGCGCACACTAGCCAAACGCTAACATCGTGCTAAATCAATTGTGCGCGCAGCATAGCACCGGTTGTTGCCAGCGCAAAGTGCCTGGCTACACCTGTTCCCTGCCAATAAATACATTGTTACAGCAAAGAAAAAGTGTACTCACAGGGTCAATGGTGAGATGGATCTCAACAGTGGGGTCCCGGGGGTCACCGTCCATCATGATCTAAAGGGTTAAATACGCATTAGTCACACATGTCTGACTGCACATTAAGAAAAAACACTATAAAGACCTGATGGTATTGGGGGCAATTATGGGATAAGCTATGTGTGCTGCATGGATAAAAGATCTATGGTTAAAGAGACACATAGAATTAATTCATGCTGATGGGCATTGCATGAAAAATGCCGCCTTGCAGCATGTAGAATCCATACGCTGCAGGTAAGAAATCCAAAAGGAAGCCCAGGTGATCAGCCATCATTTGCCTGCTGCAGCATATGAATTGTACACGTTACAGGTCAGCACTTTTCACCTATGATTGAAATAACAATATGTGTCCCTTGAAATATGTCAGATAGGGTCACCCTTGTGGTGCGGGACACATGTTGGAAGCATTATGGTATCTCGGTCATACATGCATTTACATGGGTGCTATGTCCTGTACACTGGCATGCGCAGCCCGTTGCATCAGGGTGTGCAGCTACCCCACATTTATTAAAGGAAAAATTATGGTTATTACAATTGGCACAAAATGAACATTTTTCATTTGACGTAACAAGCCTGTAATCAGATACAGTCATTTTTTATGTGATTCATCCAAAAGATCACCTGTGCTGCATTCCTTTAAATTGGCTGTCGATTTTGGGGCTTGGACCTGATGGTCTTTTTGTGGAGTTAGCACCTGGTTTGAGCAGAAGCTAAAATTTTGCGTTACGCATCCCTCCAGTTATTAGCGCAAGCAGCAAGTGATCTGTTACCAAAGCGCTAAAGATCTCTAGCGCTCCCCATGTTAAGTATAGGACGCGCAAAGTACAGTATGGTCCTGCAAGACCCCATGTCAGGGGTTTAGCGAGAGGCAGATGATCTGTTGGTTATGCACTAGACTCAGTTAACCTAGCGTTGACGCATACACATACAAACGCCATACATGAGCTTTTATTCTCTTTCTTTTTACTAGGCGCTAGTGACCCTTATAATTATTATTATCCATTACCTATTTAGCGTCACAAATTCCGCAGAGCTTTACATTGGAATACCACACATGGATGATGACCTGATTCAGTGGGATCAATCTATGAGATGTACAAGTATTTTTGTGAGATAGGCGCAACCATAACGTTAGGTTCTTTCCCAAGGACACTCGCTGGTGGCGTCTTCTGAGTGGGATCGAGAAGTCTTTCCACGATTGTAGATCAGCGACCTGGTGGTTAGGTTGAATCCGCTTCCCTTATAGTAAGACCTGCTTTTCCACAGTTGTATTGGAGGGAAGTGCTGAACGGGATTCGACTTGCTTCTCCACCATGGAAAGGAAGAGATGTTACCACTAGACTCCACAGCCGATGTTGTGTGGTAGGCAAGGATGCAACATTAGGTGTCTTGCCCAAGGACACTTACTGGAGAAGTGGTCTGGCCAGGACTTGAACCTGGGTCTCCACGGTTATAGAGCAGTGATGTTACCGCTACTCCATCCAGCCGTGAATGTTTGTGTGGCCTCAACTGTTGGGACACTTTCCTTGAGAAACAACGTCAAGAAGACAAATAAGTGAATTCCATCACGGAAAAAATGAGAACCTACTCTTCGAGTGCAATTTGTATCTGCATAGATGATTGCTTAGTGAGCTTTTTCATGGGTTTTTCAACGTTAAATGGGTCATGTTTAAGCCAATATTGATTTTCCTATGTAACAGACTATGTAGAGAAGAACTTAGTAATCACAAATGACATAACGCTAATACAAATAAGAAGAGACAGGAACCCTTGGGCCGCTTATATTTTAACTATCATTATTTGTACAGTTATTATGGGAAAACTGACATTTTGATGCATTTGTAGGACCATTTTTAGCTTGTGATTCAACAAGAGGGAAGAGAAAAAGGTCTGTGGTCTCAGTAGCTCCGATCTCCTGGTCCTTCTTGGTGGACACCTTGATTTATGACATAATATCCTGTTGACGTATGCCAAAATATAACACAGAGCCGCGCAGTTGAGGGGATCAGATCTCTTCTTGGACCAAATTCACAAAAGACGAAAACCTTTCACGCTTCACTCAGAAGAAGTGGGGAGGGGGGGTAGCTGAGTGGGTATCCCAAATTATGTATGCATAGAGCCTTCCACGACTTTGTTGTTCCTGTGTCGCAATGTATTAGATGTAGTTAAAGAGGGTGTAATACTCCCAAGATGAAACAAAGTGTTGTCATGGGTGGGTAAACATTTGGGAAAAAAGGTCAAATGACCAACCCCATCTCAGCCCAAGCTTCCATAAAGCACATGAAACATAAGGATGACCCCTTGTGCCAAAATTCATCCGTATTATTAGTTTGCTACCATTACTTAAATCTGGCATGGCCACCCTGTTCCGATCAATCTATCTGTATGACTTCAACAGGGAAGTCCAGAAATGGCACAATGCGAGGCTCACACAGGTTGACTTGCCGGCAAACCCCTCGAGAATGAAGTCATTCCACCCATGGCATGGTATTCATCTGATATTCATGAGCTGAAATCATGTCACTAAACTGGAAACTCTGGGTGAATAATTATCTCCCGTCTTGATAATAAACATCTCGGCTTGTCCATGAATATTTATTTCCTCTCGTACTGCGGCCCTCGCGCAGAACAGGAGGGATTCATTACCCGGCTAGAACGTGCTTCCCTTGAAATTATCTCTTCCCTTATAATTGTCCCACCGCATTCCCAGGGCCTCATTTAAAAGCTAAATAAAATCAGACTAATTAAATTGAAGAGCATGATGTTACACTCATTGTTGAGAAAACCTGGCAACGATGCTCCTTTCTGAGGAAGCCAAGGAAAAAAAAAAAGAAAATCCAGAATTATTTATTATTATTATTATTCATTATTGCAAAGTGTTTTCCTTTATTGTCCCTTTGGAATTATTTTGTTTTATAATTTTTTAACTTTAGTCTTGTGTTTCGTCTGTTTTTGTTTTGTTTTGTCATGTTTCATTGGAACCGTTGTGCAGTAAAGCTGCTGATTAATGACACCAGTCACTGACTTAGGCTAAGGTCAGACGAAAGCAGTTTTAACGTGCGTTTAGCCGAACAAAATCACGGCCGTGCTAGCAGCAAATGATGTCCAATGCCGGGGAACATACGACGAACGGCCGCACGAAGGTTTGTCCGCGCAACGAAAGTGGCAAACGAACGCATTTTTTTGAGAACGTCAAACCGCTACTACTGACGTACAGAGTGCGCTGCGGCCGCATAGCGGCGTGTTTGCGTGATTGGGAGACGTCAGACGCTGCACACGTCCGGCCAACATAACGTCCAGACGCAAAAAGGGTTTTATTGATGATCCGTACAAAATCACGGACGAAAATGCGCATCGTATGACGCTATCGCGTATTCCGTGAAAAAATACGTCCATTCGTTCGAGCGCACTTTTTCACGGACAACGTGAAAAATGCGTTCGTCTGACCCTAGCCTTAATCCTATTAATATGCAATGTGTAGATATATATATATATATATATATATATATATATCTCTCTACACACAACACTATAGCAAAGTTAGAATAAACTGGAAGAGACAAAGACTACTTTAAAGGGATTAAGATGGTTTTGTGACAAGCAAACTTGTTTTCCCTTATTACCAATTATTGCCACGGATTAAAATAACACCATGAGATTGATATATATAGTACGTCGTCTTTATGCCTGTATTTTTGTACTGATCCAAGATGAATAAAAATGTTAAAAATCTATATATATATCACCATGAAGGTTATGGTTAACCGATCACTGACCCATCTTTCAATATTATCCAGACAGACAGTATGAAATATCAATGGCTGATTCATCTGTACACCAGCAGGAGGTTTGTTTTGTTATGTCTTAAGGGTAATGTTTCTTTAAAGGAAGTTGTAAGACATCCAACCTGGTACAAGAAGCATTTTAGCACTTAGAACGGTTTACTTATTTTCTACCTACAATGGGTTAATCCTATGTACCCAACCGCCTCCAGCATATGGAAGGGAGGGAGTTTCTGCTGTTCTCTGCAGGAGGGTAGGAATGGTATCAGGTTACAGAGTGAAAAGATGCAAAAACAGAACCAGTGCCAGATGAGCTGGGAGTGAGAGTGCCAGTTGGCTAGAGAAGAGGGAACTGGTCAGTTTTGGAGTTAGCGGCCAGCCACCAGTTATTGATGATAATTCCCGTCTTTGTTTGTATTTCCTTTTCTGGATTGCCGAAGTCTGTCGTAGTTACAACAACAATGAATTTCACCGTTGTTTGTAACAACGGTATACAACAATGTTTAGTGAATAACGCCTCGGTGTATGTCTATAAGAAAGTGTAGCTCAAACATTACTCTAAACCACTGTGGTGATTCTTCAATAAAGCAAAAATGGATTGGGATGCCAGGCCTCCTCGTCTTTTTTTATATATGAATGTATGTCAGTGTGTGTCAAAATTTATATCTAAGTGCGTGTGTATAAATGTATGACTAAAGTGTGTGTATATATCTAAATGTATAGCTAAGTGTGATTGAGTTTAACTATATGACTACATTTGTATGTATATCTAAACGTATGGCTAAGTGTGTTTATATATAAATGTATGGTTAACAGTGTGTGTATATCTAGAGGGCTTATTCAGAGAGAGCCGATCTGGCCCCCGAAATGTCACCAAACAGGGAATTTCACCGTATGGTGCCATTTGGCTATTCAGAGAGAAGGCAGTTCGCCAAAAAGTACGATGCCTGTTCGACGGCAGTGAAATCCCCCATAGAGAAGCAATGGTTAATCTATTCAGAGACACCAAACAACAGAGAAATGTCAGTGAAATGCCCTGAGGTTCTGTGTTTTCATTCGGCAGGTTTATTCAGGCATATCCCATAGAATTCAATGTTAAAAATATTTCCTTTTTAATCTATATCTAATAAGCCATTTATTATTTTATTCTGCAGTAAAAAGTCTCTTTATTTATAGATTTTTTAGGATCTTTTAGGCATTTTTCAGGATTTTTTTGGCAAAACTTTTTTCCGTTTTTCTTTTATATCGTCTTTTCTTTTTTCTGTAACAGACCTTTCTATTATCATTCATTGGATCTTATATGTAAATTCCAGACATTTTCGTTCAGTCGTTTTTTTGCTAATAACGTTTCAATTCTGAAACTTTCAAGTGTACTGGTTTTTTTTACCCCGTTCGTCAGCTTGTCGGCTTTTTCCGGCAGCTGCTCTGCGCTGTGATCAGCGGTTCGTGGACTTTTTCCGGTGTGGCTTTTGCAGCGGTTTCTGCGGGTTTTCGGTGAGTGTTCGTCAGGTTTGCGGCGGGTTTTCCCTGCACTCCGGTGACCCTGCGGTGCTTGCTGAATACACCGCAGGGTGGGGAACTTTGATTCCCGAAGTGCAGGGAAGCACGTGGAACGAGAGGGCACCAAAATGTCGGCGACATTTCGATGCTCTCTGAATAACATCTTATGTGTGTCTCTAACTGTATGGATAAGTTTGTATATATCTAAATGCATGGCTAAATGTGTGTATATCTAAATGTATAGTTAAATGTGTTTATGTCTTTAACTCTATGGGGGTTATACAGAGAGCACTGAAATGTTGCCGACATTTCAGTGTTCTCTTTTTCCCCGCACTTCCCTGCACTTTGGAGAATCAAAGTTCCCCACCATGTGGTGATGAATTTAGCATTCACTGAAGGGTCTCTGGATTGCAGGGAAAACCCGCCGCAAACTCGCCGATCACCCACCGAAAACCTGTCGGAACCGCCACAAAAGACGCCGAACACGCCTGAAAAAGCAAACGAGCCGCCAATCACAGCACAGAGCAGCCGCCGGAAAAAGCTGACAAACAGGGTTTTCCTCCTTTCCTTTATATCTGTTTTCTTTTCACCCCATTCTTCTTCCTTCCCTCTTTCTTCTAACATTAAGGGCCCATTCACACTGTGCGACATGAAATTTGCGTGTTTTTCCGCACGATTTTCATATTTGCAACATTGAGCGATAATATCGTGTGATGTCGCTGTTATGAGCGATATGTTAAATCGGCAAATCGCAGCGAATCGCGGAAAAAAAGGGTCATGTAACAGCGATGCGCTACAAGCGACATTGAGCTGTGAGATGTGAACAGCTCCATTGAAATGCATTGGATATGCTACATTGAGCGATATCGAGCAGAAATATGAGTGATATCGCTGCAAAAATCACTCAGTGTGAATGGGACCTTAACTGCCTTCTCTTCCTTCCTTCGCTACCTTTTTTCCTTCCATTTTTTTTTCTTTCAGCTTTCTTCCACCCTCTTATCCTTTCTTTTCATTTATTTTCCTTTTTTCCCTTGCTCCCCCAGTTCATACTTGTCCTATATCTCTTTCTTTCAATATATATTTTCCATGTTCCTGTATCTCATCTTTTATATTACTTTCTTGCTGTATGTTTTCCACACTGGTGGCTTAATAGTGATTAAAAAAGATTAATAATTAAATAAAAAAAATAAATGACACACACAGGAGGAGGAATTCATGTTTTTCTCACTAGAATGTCCCCTTTTTTGACTTTTCAGCTGTAATAAGCCATAAAAAAATGATCTAAGCACTATCAGAGCTGATATATGGAGGAATAGATGGACACTGTGAGAATACACCATAATGGGGAGGCCTGGAGGCCAAAATCTCTACAATTTCTCACATAAAGTGTAAAACTATAATATTTGTCTCATAAAGTGGTGTCCTGCAAGAGATTTGTGTTTCAGGTGCAGTTTAGGAGCAGTTTTTCTCACATGTATCCAGTTAATGGCGATTCGAATGAGTATTATAAAGTGAAATTTCTCCTTTTTTTAACTTATTACCTCAGAAACGTGTATGCACCTTCACTATAAGGCAGAATAAAGCCTTATAAAGCACCACTTTATAGTTTTTAGTGAATAGGTTTCACATATTTCACCGCCCAGGCTCCATCCTGCCCATACCTAGCTGTTCTGAGGGGACATGAAGTGGCCACGCCCTGTGGCTGCAACCTCCCTCAGGTAGCTTCAACAAACAAGCAAAACTTTATTATTGCGTCCTGACAGACAGTGACCACAGAATTACAGTTCATTTATGTATAAATGTGTATATATATACAGGTATAAAGAAAAGTACTTGAGTGCATCTGTCTCTTGCTAAAAGTATATAGTGTATCATGTAATTGGGCAGACTAGATGGGCCGAAAGGTTCTTATCTGCCGACATTTTTCTATGTTTCTATGTGTATATATATAACAATTCTGAGGTAAAATTTGGTCAAACCATTATAGTTTCTTCACATTTTGAACTGCCCCAGAATATATATACATATACACACGTATAAAGAACGTATATATATATATAAAACTTCCGCAATCACTCCGCTGACAAGCAGGATCTCTCAAGAGGCGAGATCCTGACAGTCATGTGACCCGGCAGCACAATCCTGCATGGAGTCCTATGAACGCCATGGAGGAGATGCTTGGGGTGACGCAGTAGCACTGCTCCCAGCATCCACGAGTTTAGCGATCGTTAAGGGGCAGGCTGCCGGACTAGGCGCCTGCCCCGCGATCTGGTGGGGAAACTGGGACGCAAAGGGGAAGTTAGCGAACGCTAAGTTTTCCCCTTTTATGTCCCGGTTTTAGCTCAGGGCAGCTGATAGTGCCCATAGAGAGCTGACAAGCCTCACTGCCCCACCGTGGCTGCCTATAAAGGCCTAGAGCTGCTGAGGAGCTCCAGGGTGAGTTGATCCTGTAAGTGCGGACTCGGTCAAGTTAGATAGGACCTGTCAACGATTGGGTACATTGGTGATGGTGACAGGCTTAAGAAAACTATGATCATATTTTGTGAACTGAATCCCCATAATTTATTCCCTCAGTCAGGCGTTTGAATATTTTTATTATTATTATTTATTAAGCGCCAACACGTTCCACAGCGCTGTACAAAAGATGCAACGGGTAAAGACAGGACAATTCTACAGTACATACAGGAGGCAGGTCCGCATTCCTGCCAGCAGATACAGGAGGACGTGAGGGCCATATTCCCTCGGGAATTTGCAATCTCAATGGGTGAGGGGATTAGAAACAGGAGGATTAAAAACTGCTTTTTGCTATAGAATAAGATGGAAGAATGTGGTCATTGATATGGAGTGCTCTCTCCTGGTATTTTGTTATATATATATATAGTTTGAGATCCCTGATCTAGAGTTTCTATCCAGCTTGCCATGAAAACGCACCACGATCAGCAGAAAGAACGCCAAACAACTTGCTACAGCACTGAATGGAAATATTGACATGATATTTTCACAACCATATGGAATAAGTTTATTTATAGCATGACTTTTTAAATTTTTATTTAGTGACTAAACCACCTTCCTAGAAGTCCAGACTCCCCTGGGGTATTTTTTAAGGATTGGGAACCCTATCAGTGAGCAGATGCTCGCCAGTGCCCGGGGCTGCTTTTCTCCAAATATACTTTTTTTTTTTCTACTTTCCTCCAATTATGCCAGAATTGTTATTCAGCTCACATGTTTCCGAGCTGAGAAAACAGAGCTTGTGGAGTTAAACGTCTTATGATCGCCCCATCACCATCATCTGACACATTAGATGTCAATTGTGTCTCTCTCTATTGTACATGACAGCATGCATTAAAGAAACATGTAGACATGCTTTTTTTTTAAATACTTCATTTAAAAGGCAGAGCGATACAAGACACTGAAGCTCCAAAAGCGTTGAGCCGCATTGCCCTTCACAAATCTCATAACCATATAGCCATGTTCATGGGTAAGAAAAATATAAACCCATAAAACATAAAATAGGGGGTGATGGCAGAAGAGGTCTGGCAAATGTCAGTCTGCGGGGGTATGGCAGGATTTACAATTAGGCAAACTAAGCATGTGCCTTCACAAAGGAGCACCATATTCTCTAAAAGGCAAAAAAACCTGTAATTTTAAATTTTTTCCTTTTTTTTTAGTTTTACAGAAAAAAACTGTCCATCACAGGGGAGTGCCTTTTCTTTCGCTGTAAAAAAAAATTCTAAAAAGTTGCAAAAACACAAAATTTTAAAAAAATATTTTTTAATTCATTTTACTAATTTTTCAAGTTTTTCAACAAAAGGCAAACCTTGTGATGGGCACGTTTCTCTATAAAACTAAAAAAGAAGTTTATAAAAAAAAATTCAAACAACAGAAAATGCTAAAATAAAGAAATAAATAAGGTTGTATGTTTTTTACACTTTGTTCTAGTGTTACAATGGACACATTTCTTCTAGAAAACTAAAATAGAAATTTATAAAATAAATAAATAAAAATTGTAAAAGCACAAATTTAAAAATAAATAAATTCAATTTTTTTTAACCAACTTCTTCCTAGTTTCGCAAGGAAAGATACCCCCTGTGAAGGCACATTTCTCTGTGTAAAACTAAAATAAAAATTTGTAAAAAAAAATAAATATTATAAATGTAAAAGCCAGTTGTAAAAATCTAAATTTGCATCCTGTCTCCACTCATGCAAAACCTTTTTTTTTTTTAAAAAAAAATTAATATGTAATATTTTTTGTTTGCCCCAAAACAAAAATCTATAAAGTATTTCCCCCACTTTTTGCATTTTTTTGGGGGGATACTAGGTTTTTCTGACTATTGACTCCCGAGTTGTAAATCAGACCCTGCTGTTGGCAATTACTAGCAACCAGCCCTTTGATAACCCCGAAGAAATAACATTAAGGTACGTCTCCTTTTTTGTATAACTAAATTATAATTGAATTACTTACTACAGATTATATTATCCTATTATTGTGTCCTTTTTTCCCATAAAATTATTCTGCACTGACAAAAAATTCCTTAACGTTATATAATTGGTACTAATATAATCCCTATAACTCCCCTATTAGGGTGTAATTTAACCCCATGGCAGCCTCTCTGCTGCAGTACTGTATGTATAGAGCACCTCATAATGTGTGTACAGTCACCCCCACGCACCTCATATTGTATTTAATTGGAAATGGGGCTATGAACTTGTGGCTCACAGGTCCCGTATGTTAGTGGACCATGGAGCAATTGCCCTCCAGCCCCCCTTGCCAGCCGACCCCTGGGTGGGGATACAGCACATGCCTTTTAGGCTGGGGTCAGACGAGCGTAGTGTTCACGTCCGTGATTGCGCCTAAAAGTACGTCCGTGATAGCATGAAAGAAAGTCCATTGGAGCCTGACACATGAAGTACGTCCGCACTGAACTGCGGACGCACAACGGCCGCGGCAAACGGACGCAGGTTAGGCAAGAACGTAATACTGCTAGAACGGACGTGCGGAGTGCGCCACGTCCACAACGTCTGCATAGCTTTGTGTGTGAGTGATGGAGCGAGGTCAGACGGACTGCATTTATACGTCCAGCATTTTTGACGGACAGAATGTTTTTTCATTGTAATTTATTTTCCCCTCCTACATCCGTCAAAAAATAACTTCAGTGAAAAAACGGACTGTGTGACCACTACTGCGTCATCCGTACTGACGATGTCCGTACTGCACGGACGTACAGCCCGTAGAAATCACGCTCGTCTGACCCCAGCCTAAGATATTCAAATTAGTGATGGATATGACTTTTTAATTCTATAAATATACTATTTTTTTATATAAAAAATTATTTTTTAATCTAGCCGTCTTGTTCTGGATTGCACTTTACATTTCAGAGAGGTTACGTATCGTCAGGGTCTTTGCACTGTCACTCAGTTTGCAGTTTTGGATTGCCTCTTTTTTCGCGTTTTCTCTTGTTTTCTATTATTTGTTTTTTTGTTACTCACTCGGCATAATACTGGCTCCCAACCGTACTGGGGGGTCTTCTAATCATTCCCTTGGAATGATCTCCATTGGCGGTCTGACGTGGGTCTTCACGTGTCATTCAGATAAAAGAACAAGTTCATGATGGGTATTATTGATTTTGAGGGTTTTCCTTCTACGAGCCAACCATAACAGGTTCATCTGGTGGATCTCCCGGTGGAACTAAGGAAAATTTCCCTCTAAAAACGTCACCCGGCACTTCTGGGTTGGCAGTTCCGTGTATTTCAATCCTTCCATTGTCTGGGCTTCTCTGCTCACTAATTAGTCCAGTTGTTGGAATGTCCTTCAACCTCCATGGAAGTAACTTTAAAGGAGAAACGGCAGAGCGGATCGTTGTGTTTTTACGTGGTTTCCACAAAGAGAACCTTGCAGACATCAAAATCAAGGGTAAGAGTTTAATGTGTGAAGGAGATGATAGCAGCGTGCCGGGAAGACTATGATGTCAAGTGTCCAATAATGAACTCCAAATAAATTTCACAAAAGTCATGGAGCAGATTCCGGGGATTCACATTTAGAGGCCAATGTCTCGCTGCCCTCTCAATTGTTCTCTGTCTGTTATGAGACCACCGGGCTATAGCAGAGGCTCTGAAATCCCCAAAACATTGAAGGCCCTACTGAAGCACCATTAAAATCGAGATTTAGACTATTTCCAGAGCTTGTGATGCCTTAAAGGGCTTACACTTTACTAAGGTAACTCAAGACGATGCCTTCCCACTATTGCAAGGATGATATAGGGGACTGTCATTGTCAATGGATGCCGCACTGGGGAGTTCCCAAATATACCCAAATCACCAGTGCTGGGTTATAGTTTACTTCTTATCTCTATGGATAAAAACACTTACTGAGGACACAAACCTTCCTTGAGCTCCCTGCAGCTGAGGTTAAATAGAACCTGTGAAGGAACATCTGTATCAGGGAGGGTTGCATGCCTGGAGGGTTGTCAGCCCTCAACATGTATAATACAATAACAAGAGAGGCAGCACTCTTCCTGTACTAGGCATATAAGGCAGTGGGTTGACCCAATAAGGGCAGTTAATGCCAACAATGGGATACACCGACGTTGCGATGGGTTTAAGCAAGATCTGGCCAAATTTTGTGAACTACATTGACATAATTTGTTATCCAAGCCAGGTAGATAAAAATCAATTAAAATCTTAAGATTGTGTGACCTGTGTACTCTCCCCTTGGTGTGTTGTATCTATCTGTCTTGAGAAATACCCATCTATTATGCTTAGTACAAGGAAAGGGCTACCTTTCTTGTTGCTGTATAGAAAGAGAGAGGGGGCTCTAAATTTTGGCAAAGTAATGGCAGTTCCTTAAGGCCTCGCCTTATGGATTATATGCATAAAGTCAGTGTGCACATGGATGATGACATTTCACAAAATATACACACCTACATTCATATACATCTGTCAGCCAAAAGAAATGTGTGAATCTGAATTATATAGAATTTATTAGAAAGAAAAAAAGAGAAAGAATGAAAGAAAGAAAGAGAGAAAGAAAGGAAGAGAAAAAGAAAGAGAAAGAAGGAAAGAAAGAAAGAAAGAAATACACACCTACATTCATATACATCTGTCAGCCAAAAGAAATGTGTGAATCTGCATTATATAGAATTTATTAGAAAGAATGAAAGAAAGAGAGAGAAAGATAGAGAAAGAAGGAAAGAAAGAAAATGAAAGGAAGAGAAAAAGAAAAAGAAGGAAAAGAAGAGAAAAAAAGAAAGAGAAGGAAAAGAAGAGAAAAAAGAAAAGAAAGAGAAGAAGGAAAGAAAGAAAGAGAAAGAAAGGAGGAAAGAAAGAGAAAGAAAGGAAGAGAAAAAGAAAGAGAGAAAGAAAGAAATAGAGAAAGAAAGAGAGAATGAAAGAAAGAAAGAAATAGAGAAAGAAAGAGAGAATGAAAGAAAGAAAGAAAGAAAGAAGAAAGAAAGAAGAAAGAAAGAGAAAGAAAGGAGGAAAGAAAGAGAAAGAAAGGAAGAGAAAAAGAAAGAGAGAAAGAAAGGAAGAGAAAAAGAAAGAGAAAGAAAGGAAGAGAAAAAGAAAGAGAAAGAAAGGAAGAGAAAAAGAAAGAGAGAAAGAAAGAAATAGAGAAAGAAAGAGAGAAAGAAAGAAATAGAGAAAAAGAAAGTTAGAGAAAAAAAAGATAGAGAGAAAGAGACAAAACTCCCTATTCTTTCATTTTTTTATTTTTGCCCCCTCTCCCCCCCCCTCCCAGTTATCCACACGGAATATTTCAGCAGCTTTGTTTGAGACACGTCCTCTGTCACTGTGACCCCTTTTAAACACTGACAGCCTAAGACGTTTTTGTGCGTCCCTCCTTATTATTTTTTTTTAAAATGCGGGAAAACAGAAAATAAATGCTTTTAATGATTTTTATTACTATTCATTTTTTTGTGTGGTGCGGCAGTTACTTTAAATAATCAGCAGTTGTTTGCCCTGCCTGGAATAAAGGTGCCTCCAGAGGCCAATCTTCTGTTTAATCAATCCTCCTGTATTTGTCCTCAGACTAGACATGGATTTTGTACTGACCTCACAATGAGATTTTTTGGCTTTCTGAGCCCCAGCCCTCCCTCTCCTCTATATGTTCTGAGACGCACCTGACACATTATCAGGTTGTGTGCAGTACTGATCATCCATACCCTTGGGACAATTATACCACTTAAGACGAGATGAAGAAGGCATTGTGGGTAAATTCCATTGCCGGATCATGGTGAGATGCCAGTGGAATTTGTGGAGATAGTCACGTACATCTGGGTAGCTGTGCCAAGGCCAAACTTTAATGTGTTTAATTTATACCCTTGAATTTTTAAATACAAGAAGCTCACACATTCCGTGCCACGGAGGAAAATAAAAGGAATTTAGGAGTCGCGTTAGACGAGAGGTCGAGACGGCATGTCAGACGCGTGAATTCACTTTCTTCCAGGAGAACGTTCGCTCACGGAACGTATAATAATTAAATAACGCATGTTGGGCTCGTCATGTGGGCGCAGGACCGAGGCTTGACACCCTCAGGCGCACAAAGTCGAAATTTCACAAGAACTTCAAAAAGGTTGTCCGTGTAGTCACTCAGTAAGTGGTGGGTTGACTAAACAAAGGTTGGCCAAAAAGGCTATTCTCATGATGCTCCACCAACTTTAAGACCATGGCAAATCGTGGCAGTTCGAGTACCACAATGCATTGGGTTTCAAATAAAAAAATAGACAAAAACAGAAATGTAGAGCGACAGGACCCATAAAGTACATCTGAAGAGCTCTAAAAACGGAACATCAATTAAAAAATACAATGTAATCGTATGTAATTACGGTGAAAATTGACCATCAACAGGAATAATGCCTTCTAAAATAACACAGCCAGAGTCAATGAAATGAAATAGTGGCTTCACCACCACAAACCAGCTTTTAGAGAAGTATAGTAAAAGGTGGAAACGTTGGACCTGACTGATGTGAGCCTGTTTCTCCAGCCTTTCTTGCAATGTAGATATGGAGGAGATCAGAAACAAGGTTTGGAACAGTCCTGATAATGAGCAACAGCACTAGTGCCCTGCCCACTCAGGCCTCACAAGGATTTATGGAAGAGATACATCTAATGGGCGAATGTTTGTTGGGTTTCCACCTTTTTCGTCCAGAGGTAGGCAGCTGCCCTGTCAAATAAAGGATGGACCTTCTAAAATGCAAGCTACAAGGAAAGGGTCTGTGAAAACAGGAGGAAAGCTAAGGATACCACCCAGACACAGCATGACCATGGGTGTTGGGTTTTTGGGTGTGTTGGAACATCCAGTAGGTTGTTCGTGGGAGGTAGAGCGCTTGAGTATGAATGATGCGAAGTAGACTTGTAGCAGACGAAAAAAATTAAGTTCAGGAGCTTGCTATCTGGACACCACTGTAAAAACGTATAAATAAATGCATGGTGGGGTCATAATTTTAAGGATCCCATAATACCCTACGTCCCCACCCAGAATGACACAGGTCGAGACATTTCACCATCACCTGCTCACTACTACATGCAAGTGATATTAGGGTTAAAATATTGGAAACCACGTAGTTATCGTGGGGGGCACTATGGTACTATAACACAACAATGACACATGCCATTGTTTCCCTCCATACCCTAACCCACCCATGGGCATCAGGTTGGGAGTTTAAAGACATGAGGGATGGACTTGTCCACTGTTCGAACCCCTACATATGTTGAGGATCTGCCATTGTCACCTCCCAATGAAACAACACCCACAGGCTTCAGTGTAGGAGCTATTCAAGTTCTGGTGGGAGGATATGCCATTGTTTGGGCCCCCCAAACCTCACTTAACTAACAAAGAGGTGGGCCCAATAACCTAAAAATGTATTATAATTTATACTTATGTATTGGATGTCTTCTTTTTTAATTTTCTCTTACGAAAATTGAAAATATTCAACTCGAGTTTCAAAAATACTAATACTGTCCAGAAGGAAAAAATGTTGCAGAAAACGTATTTAAATATGCCTCGTTGAAAAATAACCCATATCTTCAGTTATGAAGCATGCATGGATCTTGATGACATGGACAGCTCTTCATAAGACCTTCCCCCTGCCTAACACAGAGGCTTCTGATTGGTGTAGCTGTCCTGCCTGGTAAAAGATTACCAGGCAAAACAGGCAGCTTGGATTGATTGGTTTAAACCAACCAGAGCTGCCTGCACGGGAGAGGAGCGATACAGGACCCTACTTACTCTTCATGGTGCACCATTAGAAATTCATGCATGTACTCTACGTGTCACACATTATTGTGTATGTAAAGAACTGTCATCATTTACCCACTATCAGACAATCTACGCTAATATATCACAATAATATTTTTTTCCTGGATATAATCTCTATCTTCCATGAACATAATTCTTGAAATGTATCTTTACATTAGGATAAACTTGGCAACTATTGGGGGATCTTGACGACTGGAGCTGGGAGCCTCAGAAATTCCATTTCCACCAATGCCATATCCTTTACCTGCCACAGTACACATGGTGATTGTCCTCTGTCAGTGTGCAAGAACTGGGCTTAGCATGAGGTGATTAAGATTTGGATCAGATGTGAGCCAGTATGACCAGTCCGCATC
This sequence comes from Leptobrachium leishanense, assembly GCA_009667805.1. NCBI lineage: Eukaryota > Metazoa > Chordata > Amphibia > Anura > Megophryidae > Leptobrachium > Leptobrachium leishanense. The sequence goes on from CM019074.1 coordinate 101,584,738, forward strand.
TGGTGCCTAAGAGACACAGGCTTGAATCCAGGCCAGTAAAGTTTGAAGCTTGAGTTTGAACCGCCATGCATGACCTAGCAGAGTAAAGGTTTGGCAATAACAAATGGTAATAAAGTAACATTATACTCGGCCTTCATGGAAAGTGGAATTGCTCTGAGAGTCGTCGGCTTGGTAACGTAGCATCACCCAAAGTGACAGGAGAGGGAGTGCCACTCCTGGAGGCATTCAGGATTGCAGAGAGAGGACTCTGCTTACAACTGAGAGACTCCCATGATGAAGATTTCCGAGGATATATCGGATTTATAGATTATAGCGAAACAAGATTAAAAGTGGTGATCTCCATTGAGCTCCGTCACAAAACCAATCGCAAAAAGACGGCTCAATTTAATTTGTCTTGATTGCCGAAATTGGCAGCTGTTTTGGCCACAGTTCACCCATTTTTTAGTTCGGAAGATTTGAATAAGGACTTACAGGCAGTGCGACAAACAGTAAAAAATTTGGTGTGAATATCGGCACGCAGCTATACTTTTTAATGGAAATTTCTACAGATGCACGAATTCTCAGTCTCTACGACATTTCAGCCGAAAATGGTATTTTCAGCTGGCAGCACTAAGATAAAACGAATGGAAATATCAGCCGAAATAAAGCTGTGGCCGAATCGGACACCCGTTAGAATTTAGCCGCAGAGCCTCAATGTTTGGAACAGGTGAGTGCTACAGTGTTGGCTAGGGTGAGGGCTAAGGCTAAGGTCATCTTAGGTTTAGGACTAGGGTTAGTGCTAGGGTTAGGTTTAGAGTTAGATTATGGCTAAGCTTAGGGCAACAGTTTTGGTGTGTCATATGATTAGGGTCTGTGGTAAGGTTAGGTTAGGGCTAGGGTTACAGCTAGGGGTAGGTTTAGGGTTAGGTTAGGACTAGGATTAGGGTGACAGTTTCTGTGTGTGTTGTATGGTTATGGTCAGGGCTAGGGTTCGGCTAGGGCTAGAGTTAATTTAGGCCTAGGGATAGGTGTAGGGGTAGGTTAGGACTACTCATAGGGTGTCAGTTTGTGTGTCACATGATTACGGTCAGGGCTAGGGTTTGGTTATGACTAGTTTAGGGCTAGGATTAGGCTAGAGTTAGGGCCAGGTTTAGTGCTTTGGTTAAGGCTAAGGTTAGGCTAGCTGGAGGACTAGGGTTAGTTTATAGCTAGGGTTTCAGTTTCTTGGTGTCATATAATTAGCGCTCGAGTTAGGCTAGCTTTAGGACTAGGTTTAGAGCTAGGTGTAGGGCAATGGCCAGTGATAAAGTCTCTGGGTGTCATATGATTAGCGCTAGGGTTAAGTGTAGGGTTAGGTTAGCGCTAGTGTTGGGGTTACCATTGCTTTTTCCACTTTGCCGATTACATCTGAATTCTTCTGATTATATTTGGACCTGGACATTTAAAATCGGAAAAATTCGGATTGATTTTGGATTAAATTTCTTTATTGGGAAAACAATTCAAATCGGACGTCAGCAATTTTGAATTCGGACCAATCCCAATTGCCGAACTGTCAATATTTCGAACCATTTACGAATAGGTACGAACCGAATTGAAAATGTCTACTAGGCATCATGGAACATGTCGTTCCGAAACATCTGGGGTGCCACGGTTCACCATCACCGCCCTGTCGTGTTCTCTGTCACATTCGCGATACATTTAGCTCTCAATTCCACCTCGACTTATCAGCTCTTAAACTTCCATGGGAGATGGTGAATGTCAGAGTAACTTTCAGTTTTATTCTCCCTTATAAAAGCGCGTCACGGGCTGGAAGTGCTAAGTCAGGGTTTTGTAATGAGCACCCTCTGGGGTCCAGTGTTACATATGTTCGCTTGATTTGCAGAGAGCAATGAGCAAATAAACAGTCCGATACATAAACAGCTTCTCTGGGCTTAATCATGTCAGCAGCTGGTCTGCAACAGCCGAGGGAGCAGGAGACATAATCACCACCACGTCTGTTTGAAATTCCGCTAGTGAGCGCCCTGCTGAGTGGGTTTGCGTTTGGCACAGGCACGCGGCGTCCCCTGCCCTGGGTGGCAACCGTTGTGCTATTGCAATGATAATAAAAACCAAGAGCAAAGAAAGAAAAAAGATTCCTCCTTGTCAGCAACATCTTCTCCAGTGACCGCGGCTGCAGAGTCGGCGCGGCATATGGGGCACATGTGAAAACGCTGTAGGTGCACATGGAAGGTCACCTGTCTATGAGATCCTGGGGGAACTGGAGTGTCAAAGGGGAAAGGTTAACTGGTATGTCAGTCCTGCCATCATGTTACGATAGGTATGCAGTGTGTTCAGATGTCACCCCTAAATGTCCCGTCATTGAAGGGAAAATCCTTATTTTGGACCCGTATCACCCCAATCCTCATTTCTTTATTATGTCCCTCTTTTATAGGGTGTCTTTTTAGGGGTTCCGCTACATATTCAGGGTGTGCGGGTGTTTTTAGGGGCTCCTCCATATATTCAGGGTGTGTGGGTGTCTTTTTAGGGGTTCCGCCACATATTCAGGGTGTGCGGGTGTCTTTTTAGGGGCTCCTCCATATATTCAGGGTGTGCGGGTGTGTTTTTAGGGGCTCCTCCATATATTCAGGGTGTGCGGGTGTGTTTTTAGGGGCTCCTCCATATATTCAGGGTGTGTGGGTGTGTTTTTAGGGGCTCCTCCATATATTCAGGGTGTGCGGGTGTCTTTTTAGGGGTTCCTCCATATATTCAGGGTGTGCGGGTGTATTTTTAGGGGCTCCTCCATATATTCAGGGTGTGTGGGTGTGTTTTTAGGGGTTCCTCCATATATTCAGGGTGTGCGGGTGTCTTTTTAGGGGCTCCTCCATATATTCAGGGTGTGCGGGTGTCTTTTTAGGGGTTCCTTCATATATATTCAGGGTGTGCGGGTGTCTTTTTAGGGGTTCCTTCATATATATTCAGGGTGCGTGGGTGTCTTTTTAGTGGCTCCTCCATATATTCAGGATGTGTGGATGTCTTTTTAGGGGCTCCTCCATATATTCAGGGTGTGCGGGTGTCTTTTTAGGGACTCCTCCATATATTCAGGGTGTGTGGATGTCTTTTTAGGGGCTCCTCCATATATTCAGGGCGTGCGGGTGTCTTTAGGGGTTCCTTCATATATATTCAGGGTGTGTGGGTGTCTTTTTAGGGGTTCCTTCATATATTCAGGGTGTGTGTGTATCTTTTTAGGGGTTCCTTCATATTCAGGGTGTGCAGGTGTCTTTTTAGTGATTCCTCGATATATATTCAGGGTGTGCGGGTATCATTTAGGGGCTCCTCCATGTATTCAGGGTGTGCGGGTGTCTTTTTAGGGGTTCCTTCATATATTCCCGGGTGTGCAGGTGTCTTTTTAGGGGTTCCTTCATATTCTGCGTGTGCGGGTGATTTTTTAGGGGTTCCTCCATATATTCAGGGTGTGCGGGTGTCTTTTTAGTGATTCCTCCATATATTCAGGGTGTGTGGGTGTTATTTTAGAGGTTCCTCCATATATTCAGGGTGCGCAGGTGTCTTTTTAGGGGCTCCTCCATATTTTCAGGGTGTGCGGGTGTCTTTTTAGGGGTTCCTTCATATATTCAGGGTGTGTGGGTATCTTTTTAGGGGTTCCTTCATGTTCAGGGTGTGCAGGTGTCTTTTTAGTGATTCTTTGATATATTCAGGGTGTGCGGGTATCATTTAGGGGCTCCTCCATGTATTCAGGGTGTGCAGGTGTCTTTTTAGGGGTTCCTTCATATATTCCAGGGTGTGCAGGTGTCTTTTTAGGGGTTCCTTCATATATTCCCGGGTGTGCAGGTGTCTTTTTAGGGGTTCCTTCATATTCTGGGTGTGCAGGTGTTTTTTTAGGGGTTCCTCCATATATTCAGGGTGTGCGGGTGTCTTTTTAGTGATTCCTCCATATATTCAGGGTGTGTGGGTGTCTTTTTAGGGGCTCCTCCATATATTCAGGGTGTGCGGGTGTCTTTTTAGTGGTTCCTCCATATATTCAGGATGTGTGGATGTCTTTTTAGGGGCTCCTCCATATATTCAGGGTGTGTGGGTATCTTTTTAGGGGTTCCTTCATATTCAGGGTGTGCAGGTGTCTTTTAGGGGTTCCTCCATATATTCAGGGTGTGCGGGTGTCTTTTTAGGGGTTCCTCCATATATTCAGGTGTGCGGGTGTCTTTTTAGTGATTCCTCGATATATTCAGGGTGTGTGGGTGTCTTTTTTAGGGGCTCCTCCATGTATTCAGGGTGTGCGGGTGTATTTTTAGGGGTTCCTTCATATTCAGGGTGTGCGGGTGTATTTTTAGGGGTTCCTTCATATTCAGGGTGTGCGGGTGTCTTTTTAGGGGTTCCTCCATATATTCAGGGTGTGCGGGTGTCTTTTTAGGGGTTCCTCCATATATTCAGCGTGTGTGGGTGTATTTTTAGGGGTTCCTTCATATTCAGGGTGTGCGGGTGTCTTTTTAGGGGTTCCTCCATATATTCAGGGTGTGCGGGTGTCTTTTTAGGGGTTCCTCCATATATTCAGGGTGTGCGGGTGTCATTTAGGGGCTCCTCCATATATTCAGGGTGTGTTTTTAGGGGTTCCTCCATATATTCAGGGTGTGTGGGTGTCTTTTAGGGGTTGCTCCATATATTCAGGGTGTGCGGGTGTCTTTTTAGGGGTTCCTCCATATATTCAGGGTGTGCGGGTATATTTTTAGGGGTTCCTTCATATTCAGGGTGTGCGGTGTCTTTTTAGGGGTTCCTCCATATATTCAGGGTGCGCAGGTGTCTTTTTAGGGGTTCCTCCATATATTCAGGGTGTGCGGGTGTCATTTAGGGGCTCCTCCATATATTCAGGGTGTGTTTTTAGGGGTTCCTCCATATATTCAGGGTGTGTGGGTGTCTTTTAGGGGTTCTTCCATATATTCAGGGTGTGCGGGTGTTTTTTTAGGGGTTCCTCCATATATTCAGGGTGTGCGGGTGTCTTTTAGGGGTTGCTCCATATATTCAGGGTGTGCGGGTGTGTTTTTAGGGGTTCCTCCATATATTCAGGGTGTGCAGGTGTCTTTTAGGGGTTGCTCCATATATTCAGGGTGTGCGGGTGTCTTTTAGGGGTTGCTCCATATATTCAGGGTGTGCGGGTGTCTTTTAGGGGTTGCTCCATATATTCAGGGTGTGCGGGTGTGTTTTTAGGGGTTCCTCCATATATTCAGGGTGTGCGGGTGTGTTTTTAGGGGTTCCTCCATATATTCAGGGTGTGTGGGTGTCTTTTAGGGGTTGCTCCATATATTCAGGGTGTGCAGGTGTCTTTTAGGGGTTGCTCCATATATTCAGGGTGTGCGGGTGTCTTTTTAGGGGTTCCTCCATATATTCAGGGTGTGTTTTTAGGGGTTCCTCCATATATTCAGGGTGTGTGGGTGTATTTTTAGGGGTTCCTCCATATATTCAGGGTGTGGGGGTGTCTTTTTAGGGGCTCCTCTATATATTCAGGGTGTGTGGGTGTCTTTTTAGGGGTTCCTCCATATATTCAGGGTGTGTGGGTGTTTTTTTAGTGATTCCTCCATATATTCAGGGTGTGTGGGTGTCATTTAGAGGCTCCTCCATATATTCAGGGTGTGTTTTTAGGGGTTCCTCCATATATTCAGGGTGTGCGGGTGTCTTTTTAGGGGTTCCTCCATATATTCAGGGTGTGTTTTTAGGGGTTGCTCCATATATTCAGGGTGTGTGGGTGACTTTTAGGGGCATGGGTGTGTTATTAGGGCCCCTTTGTGTATTTGGAGCGCCCTGGTGTAAACCTCCCAGCAGCGAGTGTTTAATCTATAATAATTGCTGCTGTAAATAAGATTCTTCGCTCTTGTTCTAAATGACATAATATAATTTGTGATCTATAAGTGGAATTTCTTTGTTCTCAGCGACTTTCCCTAAAACACAAGTGCCAATTCTTGGAATTTCGAAATGGAAATTGCATAAACATATTAAAACATAAAATAATAAATAAATATATTCACAGGGAGCGACGTAAACCCTTTAGCCCATCCCGGTCCATTGCGGCCCCCCATTTCCACCAATGGGAGAGACGAGCTCATGCTCTGATTATCACAGGGTTTATATTTTCCGACACTATAGATATTCGCCCATTGAGGATGTTTTGGGTTATTTGAAGATAAGGGACAATCGGTGTAAGCGCTCGTCGTAGGGAATGATTGGACGCTTATCGGGGCCTACAGAAGGTGACGCTCCATCTCCTGCTCCTACGAGATGCCGCGAGGACATGGCAGAGACAGAGAAATGGGCAAATAATAAAAGATCCAGGGGGAAACGTTCAGGATTAATGTGAGCTAACCTTCTGTGTGGCGCAGTATCAAATGTTTCAGCGGAACGAGAACTGGCCTCGCTCGCAACATTTATGGCTTTGTCTTGATTTAAGACGCAGCCGCCTTCTCGCCGGGTGCCCAGGGGGACGCTTTGGCTTTGGCATGATGGACGCTCCCCGGAGCCCCTCGTGTTTGAGACTCGCTTCCAAGCGTTTTGCCCGCTGCAGACGTCAGGCCCGCGGTCCCTTCTTAAGTAATGGCATTAATTTGGAGCGAGTCCAGGCCTGGCGAGCCGCGTATTAATAGCAGGGCTCTGGAAATGAGCGCGCACAGAGCTCACACAGCATATTCCACACTTGACGCTTGTGCGCCGCGTGTCGTATCACCTTTCTGATTAAAGATCTCCGTCACAATGACTTGTTTCAGTATTTCCTGACTGTAAAGTCTATATGTGGGACGTCTGACCATCTGGGCACAATACATTATCATACTGGAGTGGGGGCGGGAGGGGTTGTATACATTTTTTGTATATATTTTTTTATTTGTATGTAAGCGTTCTTAAAATGTATTCATTTTCTATAGGGGTTATTCAGAGAGCGCCGTAATGACGCCGACATTTCGGTGCTCTCTCGTTCCCCGCAGTTCCCTGCAGAGTACAGGGAAAACCCGCCGGAAAAAAAAACACCCCAAACATGCCAGAAAAACCACACCAAACGCCGGAAAAAGCCGACAAGCCACCGAACGGGGTAAAAGAAAAAAAAAAAGTACGCTTGAAAGTGTCAAAATTGAAACGTTGTTCAAAGAAAATGCCTGAAATTTACATATAAGATCCAATGAACGATAATAAAAAGGGCTGTTACAGAAAAAAGAAAAAAACGATTTAAAAAAAAAAAAAAAAAATCCTGAAAAATGCCTGAAAGATCCTTAAGAAATATCAATAAATAAAGAGACTTTTTGCTGCAGATTTAAAATAATGAATGGTTTATTAGATATTGGATTAAAACGGGAAAATTTTTAACATTGAAGTCTATGGAATTCGCCTGAATAAACCTGCCGAATGAAAACACCGAACAGCAGGGCATTTCGGCAACTTTTCACTACTCTCTGATTAACCATTACTTCCCTATGGGGTATTTCACTGCCCTCGAACAGGCATTGTACTTGCAGGCAATTCGCCAAAATTTGGCGAACTGCCTGCTCTCTGAATAGCTGAATTTCAGTGTTCGGTTACATTTCGGCGACATTTCAGTTCTCTCTGAATAACCCCTTTTATGTTTTTAGATATTTATTATCAGGGTAATTCAAAGAGAATCGAAAAGTCACCGCACGTTCAGTGACTTTTCGTTCTCCTCAATTCGGTTCGTTTTGCCGATCCCATTTCGGTGACCCTGCGGTATATTCAGCAAGCACCACAGGGTCCCCGAATTGCAGGGAAAAGCTACCGCAAACCCGACGAAAACTCACCGCAAAACCCAGCGAATGCACGCCGAAAACCGCGAAAACATCTGGATTAACGCGCCGAAAACCAGGGAAAAACCCGAGCAGGAGCCGATCACACGCAGCGAGGCCGCCGGAAAAAGCCGACACCGCAGACGAAGGCAGTGAATAAAATAGCAAAACAGTACACTTGAATGTTTGAAAAGTGAAACACTGTTTGCAAAGAAACTACTGACCGAAAATGTCTGAAATTTAAATATAAAATCCAATGAATGATAATAAAAAGGGCTGTTACAGAAAAAATAAGTAAAGTTAATAAAAAATCAAAAAAAATCGGACTTTTTAAAAAAATCCAGAAAAATGCTTAAAATTTCCTAAAAAATCTATACATAAAGAGACTCTTTACTGCATAATTTTATAATGAACGGTTTATTAGATATTGAATTAAAACGGGAATATTTTTAACAACTGAAGCCTATGGGATTCGCCTGATTAAACCTGTCGAATGAAGACACCGAATGGCAGGGCAATTCAGGAACCTTTCACTGCTGGTTTGTGTTCTCTGAATAGATGAAGCATTGCTTTTTCATGGGGATTTCACTGCCCTCGAACAGGCACCGTATGTGCAGGCACCGTATGTGCAGGCGATTCGCCAGGATTTGGCGAATTGCCTGCTCTCTGGATAGCCGAATGGCCAAGAAAGGTAACCGAGTGCTGATTTTCAGCGTTCGGATACCTTTCTCAAGCAATTCAGACCTCTTTGAATAACCCTGTTTGTATTTTTAATATGCACAAACTTTTTAAATGATATAATTATAATATGCATGTATATTTAATATTTTATAACACACACTACTATGCACATATTTGTAATATATATTTAAAATATACACATACTTTTTCAATTATGTAATTTATTTATAGTGTGCACATATTTATTTCTTATTTATAATATACATTAATATACACATACTTTTTCAATTCTATACTTATTTGTAATATGCATGTATTATTAGTTTTAAGATTCACCAAGGGACCCGCAGCCAGGATATCCACTTCTTATTGCTTCAGTGCTGACCGCCGCCGTGCAAATGCAATTCATGAGGAAGGCGTGCCCTCGTGGTGTCTTTAAACTATATAATATTTTTATTGTTTTAATGCAAAATAGACACATAAGTCCACCAGAGGACTTTTATTAAGTCCTATCTTGTTTATTATTATTAATTTTAAATATACACATATATTATGAATTTATAACACGCAGATACTTTTTAACGTTTATATATCTATAATATATATTACACATTTTTTAAATTATATATTTACTTTTGATTATAGTATTTAAATATAATATGCAAACATTTATTTTTTATTTATAATATACACACACTTTGTAAATGTTTTTAATATTTATACTTTACATAAATCCCAAATACGTTTAAATTATATATTTATTTATAATATTATTATTATTATTATTCTTTATTTATATAGCGCCAGCATATTCCGCAGCGCTGATCAATGGGCACAATATAGACAGGGTTGAAATACATCGAGACTGAACACCATTTTGACAAACCAGTACAGGAAGAAATGAGGGCCTTATGCCCGTGGGATTTACAATCTAGAAGGGTTGGGTGGAAACAGGAGGAGAGGACTGCAAGGTGAGAGTGATGGAGTGGTTGGGGTAGTGAGGTGTATTAGTGTGTCGGGTGGTCGGCTTCCCTAAATAGGAATGTCTTAAGGAGCGTTTGAAGGAAGGGAAACTAGGGGAAAGTCTGACAATACAAGGGAGAGCGTTCCAGAGGATGGGGGCTGCACGTGAGAAGTCCTGCAGTCTATCATGGGAAGAGGTGATGCGGGGAGAAGCTAGGCGCAGGTCACTGTTTGATCTTCTTAGGGAGCGGCTGGGGTGTATTTGGTGATTAGTGAGGACAGGTAGTGGGAGCTGAGTTAGTGAGGGTTTTGTAGGTCAGGGTAAGGATTTTGAATTTAATTCTGCAGTGGATGGGGAGCCAGTGAAGGGACTCGCAGAGGGGAGTGGCAGAGACAGAGCGGCGGGTGAGGTGGATGGGGAGCCAATGAAGGAACTCGCAGAGAGGAGCGGCAGAGACAGAGCAACGGGTGAGATGGATGGGGAGCCAGTGAAGGGACTCACAGAGAGGAGCGGCAGAGACAGAGCGGCGGGTGAGGTGGATGGGGAGCCAGTGAAGGGACTGGAAGAGAGGAGCGGCAGAGACAGAACGGCAGGTGAGGTGGATGGGGAGCCAGTGAAGGGATTCGCAGAGAGGAGCGGCAGAGACAGCGGCGGGTGAGGTGGATGGGGAGCCAGTAAAAGGACTCGCAGAGAGGAGCGGCAGAGACAGAGTGGCGGGTGAGGTGGATGGGGAGCCAGTGAAGGGACTCGCAGAGAGAAGCAGCAGAGACAGAGCGGCGGGTGAGGTGGATGGGGAGCCAGTGAAGTGACTCGCAGAGAGGAGTGGCAGAGACAGCGGCGGGTGAGTTGGATGGGGAGCCAGTGAAGGGACTTGCAGAGAGGAGAGGCAGAAAAAGAGCAGCGGGTGAGGTGGATGAGCCTGGCTGAGGCATTCAGAATGGATTTTTGGGGAGAAGCGGGAGAGAGCGAGACCAGCTAAAAGATTATTACAATAGTCAAGGCGGGAGATTACAAGGACATGGATGAGCTGCTTTGTGGTGTCAGTGATAAGAAATGGCCGAATTCTGGAAATATTACGTAGTTGGTATCGGCAGGAGGAGGAAAGAGACTGGATGTGGGGGATAAAGAAAAGAGCAGAATCAAGTGTAACTCCGAGACAGCGAACCTGGCTTGATGGGGAGATAGTGATACCCTCGACCATGATAGAGAAGTCAGGACAGGAGGTGGGGAGGCATTAGAGGGAGGAATTAGTAAGAGCTTAGTCTTGGACATGTTAATCTTTAGGTGGTGAGAGACCATCCAGGAGGAAATGCCAGATAAACAGTCGCTGACTTTTGGGAGGACAGGAGGCGAGAGAACAGGGGTGGAGAGGTGGATTTGAGTATCAAGGTGGTAATTAAAACCAAATCTCTTAATTATTTTGTCCAGGGAGTAGGTGTAGATAGAGAAGAGCAGAGGACCTAGGACAGAGTCTTGAGGTACACCAACTAATAAAGGCATTGAAGCAGAGGAGTTACCAGCAAATGACACAGAGAAGGACCTGTTAGACCAATAAGAGGGAAAGAGGAGAGCAGTGAGGAGGGGCCAAGAGGTGCTTAATATTTAATCCCCTCCGTTTCCTGCCCCCCTCCTGTTTTAATCCTATAGTGTCCATTTAAGGACATATTTAAAACAAAATGAAAAAGGTACAAAATATCATATCTAGGCGGCGCAGATAGGGTTAATCAAGTCATATCCCAGACTTTGTATTTTTTCACCAGTAGCCGCACTGAAATTTATGTTTGGGGAGCAGCTCCCCCCCTCACTCGTACCCCCCCCACCCGTGCACTGTCAAATCATTCCCTGTGCATCAGAATGGATATGGACTTTGTGAAATTCAAAGACGGTTACGTCAGAAGCCTGGCCCCTTGTGGCTTTTTCTAGACTTATAAAACCCACAAATTATTTCAAAATATTGTGTTTAGCAAAAAAAAAAAAAATTAGTAAGCTGTATGAGTTTGTATTTTTTTTTCTTATCCTAGTTTAATGAGCTGGAAGGAAAAGTGGATTCTTAAACCTTCAGTTTATATCCCTTACCGGCCAGATTACATTAATACCGGCTCCAGCTAATGCCATGTGACGGCAGGATTCAGAGCCATGTTATCCCCGATGCTGAGCTGCATTACTAAAGGGTTAAAACTTTATTCAGATACATGAAATCACTTTTATTTAATTAGTTCTAGAGATAATTTACCCTGAAAACATTTACTGCATTATATAGATTCATTAGCTTTTGCCCACATGGATTTTGGGATTTGTTAAAATTAATGTTTCTTTTAAAAACAATTGTTTGTCCAAACTGTATGAAATATAATTCACAGGTTGATGTCTTAAAGGAATAAGTAATGTTTATTGCAGACGTTAGTCGGGGCCTATCGGCTGCTAAACAAAGTTGTTTCATTCATATGCGACCATTAATTATTTATTTTGTGTTGTAAATACAAACAGACAATGAGACAGACAAAAAAAATAGTTTTTTGGCATCTGGAACATAGGAAAACAAAATATTTGTGTACTTCTTTGTAAACAATATTAGTGGTTCTTCTTTCAGGTGCTCGGGTCAGCAGAGATTTAGGTGAGCTCACTCTGGACCAGGCAACGTAAAACTGACCATGTGGAAAGCAGTCTTCCCTTAGATCAATCCCTGCTAACTTCAAAGTCTGTTCCTGAGACTTGTTTATGGTCAAAGCAAAACAAACCTTTAGGGTGAACTGAAGTCTTTTGAATTGAAACAGATATTCTGAAGGTATTAGAGGTATTCGTGGTATGAACACCGACTCCCCTGGCCAGAACCGGCTACCACCGTAGCCTCAATCGCATTTCTGTGGAGTGCTTTTACTTGCAATCTGGTGCCATTAGAGCTTAGGTGGGTTCAGGTTCCGCAATAATATCACAGGTTCTCCCACGCTGGAGCATTGAGGTTGTGTTTGTGGACTGGCTGTGATAGGAAAGCAGACATGCTGGAGCAGTGAGGGAGTGTGTGAGCCCTGGCTGTGAGAGGAGCTCTATAGAGACTCTGTTAAGTAACAGCATCCCTCTGATGTGCTGATCCAGTGTATCAACTGGATTCTCGAAAAATGATAAAGCACGTGTTTTTTTTAAAAAGAAGATTGTAAATACCAATTTTCACGCCTGTAACATCTTTGGTTTTTTAAATATAGGTATACTGATAATAGTATTCACCCCCTTTTAACCCCCCTTAACTGGATTTTCTGAAAATGGAAAAATATTTTTTTTATTTTTCAAGAAACATCTAAATACCAATTTTCACGTTTGTAACATATTCTGTTTTTGAGATATAGATATCCTGTTTAAAATATTCACTCCCCTTTTTAACCCCCCTTAACTGGATTTTCTGAAAATGGTAAAACACTGTTTTTATGTTTCAAGAATATTGTAAATACCAATTTTCACACCTGTAACATCTCTGGTTTTTAAACTATAGGTATACTGATAAATGTATTCACGCCCCCTTTTTTTCACACCCCCTTACTGGATTTCTGGAAAATGGTAAAGCACATGTTTTTCTATTTTTCAAAAAAAATGGTAATTACCGATTTTCACAACTTTAACATGTTTGATTTTTTTAAATATAGGTATACTGATAAAAGTATTCACCCTCTTTTCCCCCTCCCTGACTGGATTTTCAGGAAAATGGTAGAATAAGTTTGTTTTAATTTTTCAAGAATAATCTAAATACCAATTTTCACGCCTGTAACATCTTCTGTTTTTGAGATATAGGTATCCTGGTGAAAAAATTCACCCCCTCCTTTTTTCCACCCCCCCCCCACACTTGGATCTTTGGAAAATGGGAAAACACATGTTTTAAAAAATTCTCCCATTAAGGATAATGTCAGACGAGCGTCTTTGGAGAGCGGAAGGAACGACCGTGAGAGTGGATGTTCCTTCCACTCGATTTCCATCTGGCCTCCTCGCTTTGCACACTCAATGTGCTCAGCGCTGCAAAGCGCGATCCTGCTATGGAGAATTGTGCTTTGCGGCTCTGTCAACGCGTGTCCTAGAGCTTTGCCGGAGAGGTTTGGATAACGGACACTTGTTGCGCACGCATTTCGTGCGCATGCACAAGCGTGCACAGGCATGTGACCGACCCCGTTGCAGCGTCAAAACGCTGTGACGGACGCCGGTAAGCTAGAGTTGTCAGGTCGGCCATGTTTTCCTGGACACATATAATTTATTCATGCTAATGGGCACTGCAGTAAAAATGACAGCCCCTCAACATGTATAATCCATACGCTGCAGGTAAGAAATTAGAAAAGTAATCCCAGGTGATCTGTCTTTGTCTCTTACCTGCAGTATATGAATTATACATGTTGCAGGGCAGCATGTTTCCAGGTACTCACCCTTTGAATGAAATAGTTATATGTGTCCAGAAAACATGGCTGATCTGGCAACACCTCAGCTCTGGCACGGAAGAGGGCATTACGACTAGTGTTCACAAAATTCACATTCACTGCACAGGAACACGGTTGAAAAATCTATAGAGAAAGTCTATTATTCCCCAGGTGGAAGTCATTTTTTGGCTGGAATCAGTCAAAACAAAGCATTCCCCAGCCAAGGCCTCGCTATGTGAGGGCAGCCATTCACTCGAGATGCAACCGTTTGATGGACACGTTGTTGGAAAAGGTTTGATTCTGGATGATTAATGGCCGCTGTCATTCAGATTTGGTGTTTTTCCGCTCACTGATAATATTATTAAAGGGTTTTTTTGTTTTTTCACAGCCAGAACCTATATAAGACTGGACCAGAACTGGATGTAAGAAAACATTGCATCTGATGTCTGACCAAGACTTGTTCCTTTCGATGGTTCCCTGAGTGCATCGAGCGATCATTTATATAGAAATACACTCAAAACACAAGTGGGGCCACTCTTGGTCTATGGGACGTAAAAAGGTCTTAAATCTCTGCGTGAGACCCTACGGAGAAAGAAATATTCTAAATAATATTTTCTGATCAAGACATTTCTGAGTATTGGTTCATAGGATCTTTGTACAAAAAAGGTTGGTGGTTGATCCTTTCCTCCTTCCCCTCTGTCTAAATTTACGACATATTTCACAAAGAATGGTTCAACGTTTCAAAAAAAGTATACTGGGATGTGTTGGGTTCTCTCCATATCTCTCCAACAATTCTTCCCGCTACCTCTTTGTTGTTGTTGTTAGTTGCGAAGTCAAGTTTGACCCATCACGACCCATGGACAACTTTCCTCCAGGTCTTCCTGTCCTCTACAGGAGTCCATTTAAGCTCATGCGTACTGCCTCAGTGACTCCATCCAGCCACCTCATTCTCTGTCGTCCCCTTCTCCTTTTGCCCTCAATCTTTCCCAACATTAGGCTCTTCTCCAATGAGTCCTTCCTTCTCATTAGGTGACCAAAATATAGGAGTTGCATCGTCAGGATCTGGCCTTCTAAAGAGCAGTTAGGGTTAATCTCCTCTAGGACTGACTGGTTTGATTGCCTTGCAGTCCAAGGGACTCGCAGGAGTCTTCTCCAGCACCATAGTTCAAAGACTACCTCTACCGATCATCTAAAATCATCATTCTTCTATCTTCAGGCCCATACTTCCAATCATCTGCTCTTTCGCCCATCTCTCTATCCTTCTGTCTATTTCTCTATCCAGCCATTCTTCCTCTATGTTCCTCCCCATTCATCCATTCGTCTCCCAGTCATCTATCAATTTCTCTCCCATACATACATCGACCCATCTATCTTTCCATTTACCCAACCATTCAGTAGTCTATTCATTACATAAAACGAGGAATCCCCATTTCTATGTTGCAGAAAATGGTGAAAAACGGGGTGATTAGCGCTGACTGACAACGGTCCTTTAGACTGCCATGCCTGAAACTCCTCCGTTATGCAATGGTTTACAGAGCTTTCCACCTAACATCAGTAAGGACTAGGAGAAGCATCTTTAATTTTCTGGAATTGCTTCATCCTCTTATGTCCTGATCTAGTTGAGCTAAGGCAATGGCAGGGATCTCAAAGCAAGGTGTCCCTTGTGGATATTACATTTGGAGTGCTCCAGAGACCTTAAGGAAAGAGTTAGAAAGATTCCATTTCCTACTTAGTCCTTGCATAAGAACAAGGAACATGGTTTGGTAGTCCATGATCTCCTTCCCTGTTTTCCATAAAATCTCAGAAATGGATAATAATTTGACAAAGTTACTTGTTAAGTGTAATATAAGTTATAATTAATCAAAATGTAAAATATTATGTTCCGTCTGTCTTGGCTTCTTCAGTTTTCATTCTCCATTCCCCCAGACTCTTCCTCTGTCATTCCCGTCTTCTGGCTCCCCCATGACGAACGACATTATGGTATCACTGTTACTAATTCCCTATAATCAGCCCTGATTAAATAAAAGCCTGTGGATCTCCAGTTCCATAACCGCTTTCCATGGAGAGTGAGTGGGAGGGGGCGGCTAGCTATAAAAGTCTCTTTTCTACACTAAAACTTAAAAAG
Source organism: Leptobrachium leishanense (assembly GCA_009667805.1). Classification (NCBI taxonomy): domain Eukaryota; kingdom Metazoa; phylum Chordata; class Amphibia; order Anura; family Megophryidae; genus Leptobrachium; species Leptobrachium leishanense. The sequence goes on from CM019074.1 coordinate 101,600,641, forward strand.
GGTCGTAGGAAAGACAAGGCAAGCAATATCTGTGTTTGCCCCATGTAGCCTATTCTACAGCTCTATGGTGTTATGTTTTTATTTTCTTTCACTTATGAATGCTGAAGATCATATGCCTCCCGCGTCCTTTACCAAACTTTAAAAAGGCACTGAACGCAACGCGACAGTCAAGTTTTTCTTTGTGTTGGTTGTTGATTGATGAAATATTCTTTGAGTGTTGGCTCGTCCTGCAATTATATTCTATCTACTACCAACTGCATTGCGACTCTCTTTAAATCTGTGAAATGCCTTGTCAAACAAAGTCCCGTCTTGTTGGCAGCTGCTCCCGTCCGTGTCTGGTGTTCCCTTAGTTTCCATGGGGCATTGTAGTGGTCCTCTCCAACGGTGCCCGGGTCTGCGGTCATCCAGTTCCCTGCTACTCAGAAGCTTGCCTTCCTTTGGTGGCACAGGGTGGCTCATGTGAAGTGGCAACTCGTGATCCGGAGAGTACATGACTCTTGTGGCCTCACGCAGGACTGGCTGAGGTGGCGAGCCAAGATGGTGCCTGGAGTTTGGGCCTACCTACACCACGTCTGGGATGTGGAGAGAGGAAGATGCGAGGACCGGGGAGGGCCCACAGGTGCTTGCTTGGGATATAGGGGTGATGGCTTGGTTGGATACGTGTCCATCTCATTCAACTATATAATGCCACTAGTTGCTCTCTATCACTTGCTCGTTGGAGAGAACCTGAGATTCTCTTTTGCCTTGTTTACTTGTTTGCCTTGTTTACCAGTCCTTTGTTTACTATTCCTCATTTATGAACCTCTGCCCGAATCTCGAACTCTCACTTGGGTGCTTGACTATGCTTTTTGGATTTTCCTTTTGTACTCCGCATTGGACCTAAGTTGTGACCTCTGCACAGTGAGTTTCAGCCAAACTACAGATGAACCTGACAAATAATGACAATTTCTACATTTCAAGTTGAATACCTTGCACTTTCAGCTTGTTTTCTACAACCCTATCTCTCTCTATTAGAAGACGATCTCAACCCACTGTCAACTCTTTCACCTTTCAAGTGAACAAAGCAGCATGACATCCCACCCCCTTCTGTGAACCAGGAAGACGAGGGTCACAGAGATGCTGAAGGCGGCTGAATAAACAGATTAGAGCAGTGATTCTCAACCCTGTCCTCAGGACCCACTAACCGGCCAGGTTTGCAGGATATCTGAAGGACAGCACAGGTGATATCATTTGCTGGTCAGTGATTGCAATATTCAGTCTGCATTTCTCCAAAGAGATACTTAAAATTAGGGATGTGCATGGCTGAAAAAATTGTTTCGTTTAGTTTCATTTTGTTACGTTTTTAAATAATTTCCTTTTCGGAATTTCGTTTCGTATTTCGTTTCGTTTCGGATTGATTTGAAATTTCGAATCGATTTCAAATTCGATAGTTGATATCCATTTGATAGTTCATTTCAAATTCGATAGTTGATATCAATTATTCAAATTTTTCTTTTATGATGATGACGCAGTGTAAAACGAAAATAAATTTGTTACATACAGTTTTGTTTTGTTTCGAATTCGTATCGTATCGATTCGTTATTCGGAAGTACTTCTGAAATACGAATTATCAAATTTTGTTCCAAATTCAGAATTTTTCCGAAACGAATGCACATCTCTACTTAAAATCTGTTAGTGGTTCCTGAAGAACGGAATTGAGTAACAGTGGATGAGACAGAGTATTATTATTAACCCCCTTAACACTGCAGCTCGTTGTGGTGGCATTTCTGGGCCTTCTTTGGCCCGCTTCCTTTCCCAGTGGCCACATCGTCGTCATTGGATGTAGGAAGATTGCCTGAATTATAGTCAATGACAGCAACTGGCACATGGGAAGGGAGATGGGCCAGAAAGCTGTAGGGCCTGCTACTGTTTGTCGCTGTGCGGCACTTAAGCCTGCCGGCTGCGAGGACAGCATAGAATGCCCCGTGGCATTAAGGGGTTAATGAAGGAAATGGTGACACAGCTGGTAGCAGATAAACTATATTTAGGGGATAATTGAACGCTACAAGAATATCCCGTTAGCAAAACCAACGTGACAGCATCTGGTTTCTGTTGGCGTCACCATTCGGGTTTAACTAGCAAAGGGTTAATCTTTAAAAATAAGAAAGAGGAAAATATGCAATAATTTGAAATGTTATTCCTACCTTTTAATTACATGCAGTGTGTGGAAACACCACCACTCCCAGCCCAGTAAGAAATATACCTTATGAGCAAATATTTGCACTAGCGCTGAGGCAGGAGCCAGGTCTGGGACTCCTCACATTAACCATTTCAATGCCTGCCCTACTCAATCTCCTGACTCTCCCCATTCAACATCCAACCCAGCCGACTGTGAGTGGACCGAGACATCCACCAAACCGTTTCAGAACCAAGGTGAACATAACCGGGGGTTATTGGGGCGAGATGCGGATTCACGGCACTTTTCAAATGAATTCTACATGCTTAGAATTCGCCAATTAGAGACATTTTTTATAACAAAAAAACATACATACTAAATCCACCTTCTCAGGATGCCGTAATTGTTGTTTTAATATTTCTTTTGCTTGATGCCCTGCCATTAAAATTTAAATGGTGCAGCTTATGCAGACCTCTTTTATTTGTTTTTCAATAAATAAAAAGAATAATTAATCATATTAAAAAAAAATCAAAATTATATAATATATATATATATATTCAGAATTCTGGCTGGTGCTTGGTTCTTTTTTCTGTTTTTCTTTTCTGTGCCTTTTTTTTTCTTTGTGTGTCTTTTTCAGCCTTCACTGACTTGTGTTTTTTTTTAAATTTCTTTCAAGTTGTCATGATCTTATCACTGTTGTTTTTATATCACTGTTGTTTCATGGGCCTAAGATCGCTCATGTGGTTGTCTATTTGTGGGTGTGGTGGTGTCTATTTATGGAGTGGAAGGGAAGGGTGTCTATCTGAGGAAGAGAAGGTGCCTAACTGAGGGAGAGGGGTGTCTATTTATGGGGTGGAAGGGAAGGGTGTCTATCTGAGGAAGAGGAGGTGCCTATCCAAGGGTGAGGTAGTGTCTATTTATGGGGTGGAAGGGAAGGGTGTCTATCTGAGGAAGAGGAGTGTCTATCTGTGGGTGTGGTGGTGTCTATTTATGGGGTGGAAGGGAAGGGTGTCTATCTGAGGGAGAGGAGTGTCTATCTGTGGGTGTGGTGGTGTCTATTTATGGGGTGGAAGGGAAGGGTGTCTATCTATGGGGTGGAAGGGAAGGGTGTCTATCTGAGGAAGAGAAGGTGCCTAACTGAGGGAGAGGGGTGTCTATCTGTGGGTGTGGTGGTGTCTATCTGGGGGAGAGGAGGTGCCTATCCATGGGTGAGGTGGTGTCTATCTGAGGAAGAGAAGGTGCCTATCTCTGGGTGAGGTGGCGTCTATCTGTGGGTGTGGTGGTGTCTATCTGAGGAAGAGGAGGTGTCTATCTGTGGGTGTGGTGGTGTCTATTTATGGGGTGGAAGGGAAGGGTGTCTATCTGAGGCAGAGAAGGTGCCTAACTGAGGGAGAGGGGTGTCTATTTATGGGGTAAAAAGGGAAGGGTGTCTATCTGAGGGAGAGGAGTGTCTATCTGTGGGTGTGGTGGTGTCTATCTGTGGGTGTGGTGGTGTCTATCTGAGAAAGAGGAGGTGTCTATCTATTGGGTGAAGGGATGAGAGGGTTCGTGGGTGTCTATCTGGGGGAGGGGTGTTTTTGTTAAAGTCGGTGTGGGGGTCATTGTGTGTATCTGTGTGCAATAAAAGGTGGAGTATAAGGAGGTGTGGCGTTGAAAGCGTGGTGAGGGACCCCACAAAACGTCCTCGACTAGGGTCTTTCTGATGACTAGTAAGCGTGAAAAAATCTTCTTATTATTAATATTATTAAGAGCCATTTGGCTTTCTCCTGATTTCTGGAAGAAAAGCAAACTTGAAAGTGACCCTCCTCCCAAAACAGGGTCCGAGGGATTTCCACGTCTCCGGCAGGTTCGGTGGAGGAACCATGGTGTCAAACACGCTGTTTTCCTGCTGTAGGAAAAAAGAAAAAACCTGGAAAAATGATTGATTGACGAAGTCAGCTTTTACAATCCTCCGGGGCCTTATATAACATACCTGTTTATTTCGAGAAGAGCAGCAGTGACTGGAAGGAGAGGGCTTATTTGATATTTTGTCCGAGCTGGGTTTCCAGAGCGAGTTTCAAAACAAACACCAACAGCTTGTACGTTACATTCCAGAAATGTGTCGGCCAGCTGATCAATATTCATGGGAGGACGTGCATATTCAGGGGTGTGCGCGTTAACCCCTTACAGCAGGCGCAGCTTCACTTACGCCATATTTTTACATCCAAATGGGGGTCTGGTTCGAAAAAAATAAGTGCGGGAACTCTCCAAGGTCTTCTGCTCCTCAGCTAACCATTACCATGCCGCGTTTAACCCACCGCCTCACAAGCAAATTCGAGTTCCTTTTTTCTTCGCCTTAAATAATCGGGCAGATCTGGCTGATAACCTCTGCCCAATTATTTTATTTTTTTTATTATTTTTTTGGGGGACTTTATTCAAATTTTGGCCCAACCGCTCGCAGCTCCTCCTCTACGGTTCAGGAACTCCCAAACCCAGAAGTCCCTGAAGCTTTTCTGCGCAATTTGTGCTGCTTTGCAACTCGCGTAGCGTAAGAACCGCAAACTGCGCACAGGTACGGACTTGCGAGCTTTTCGTACCCAGGTTCCGATCAGTAGCACTTGCGCAGAGAGGTTGTACGGAGCCAAAGGAATCAGAACTGGATTAAGGAGCCCCTGAGGTTACTTTCAGATGGGGCTGATGGAAAACTGGGACTGGAACACAAAAGCAGGAAAGGTGCTGCCAGGGTTGAAGACCAATGCAGGCGTGGTCTTCTTGCAACCCTTCCGTGCCCTCGGGCATGGGTGGTGGAGCGTTCAGGTCAAGAGGGAGAAGTCCGTGGACTATTCTTTTACACAGGAATAAATGGCTAAAGGCAGGAGATAAAAATGGAGGAAATTGCTGGTTTTAACACACTGGACTAATTTAGGGAAAGCTCAAAAAACACTAGAACTTCACTTTTAATAACCGCAGACCAGAATATGGGGGGTTGTCATATTTCTGGGGTCAGACGTCCCTTTTTACCCTCTTTGTACTCACTGTTCGAGGTTTTATCATTTATTATTCCGATTTTTTTTTTATACATCAGTAACAGATTAAAATATTATTTTTTTAAACCATTCAATTCAAAACCTGTTTTTTTTCTGCCGCAAACGAGATGACAGGTCGAAGAAATATGTGTAACAAACAGTGTTGCAAACCAGGCTGTGGTCACGAATCACCGAACAATGTGAGATAAGGGAGGTACGATGGAATCCGCTACGAACAAAAGCCCCGGGACAAATAGTCGGCAATCGCGGCTGCTTGACGGCTCTTGGAGAGAGGTGGTGAGATGTCTCTCGCCCGTGTTTGATTCTTACGTCAAAAACGTAGATAGCAGGTTACAGGCTGGAGGCTTGCAGACTACGGAAAACCTTTTGGGAACTCCTTTTGTTGATGAATGCCAGAAAGCAGCATTTTATGTGCCTAGGAAAACAACCCGCATTGATGGAGCCACCCAACGAGCGTCAAGCTGTAGACCCGTTTTGGTGATGTTTGACCTCGGCAATCACTCCAGACACTAAAGTCTGACAGGGAATATGTGATTAAGTCTATATGTAGGACTCCGACTTTGATCCCGGAGTTGGAAACATGGAAGCGTTCTGCATAGAGTAAATTTTGCGGAATTCTAGGCTGTGTAGAACAAGAACGTCTAACTAGGCGTCAGTGACACGCCGTGAGGTCAGTGGCTGGTGAGGCACTGGCTAGTATCAGAGCCAGATATACACAGGGTTACGCAGTCGCAATTTACGCATTTGATTATCGTTATATCGGAGAATAGAGTTTCACTATTTATAAAGTAAAGTTCACATTTTTTACAATACTGACTACTAGAGGGCACTATTACACACATGCTGATTGCTGAGCTTTGCCTCCCCCCACGACTGACGAGGACAGTCACATGACTGACGAGGACAGTCACATGACTGTCCTGCGTCAATCAATCCATGGGGAGCGCTGCCTCCCATGGGGGTGTTTTTTTAAAAAAAAGAAGTGCTTGAGACCAATGGAGCTTTCCCATTGGCTCAAGCTTTCAATTGCTCTCATTGCCTCTGGAGGCACTGAAGAGCGTAGAACCAGCTTGAGCTACGCAATTAGTGTAGTATTCAGCTGCGCAAATTGCATAGGCTAGGCTGGCTTAGTGCTGCCCCTGCTGTCAGTGTAGTGAATCATACACACACACACACAGCAGCCGGCAAACTGAAAGTGCAGGAGGAAAAAAAAAAAGCGGAGGACAGAGAGAAGAAGCAAGCACAGCGAGGGAGCGTGGAGCAGGTGAGTAGGAGAACTTTTTTCAATAAATAACATTTTATTTACAGCTTAAATATGCACATCACACATGTCATTACAGCACAATGACCACATTAATTTACTGGAATGGCAGGGGAGGCTCTGCCTCCCCTGCCACCCCTGACTGCACGTCCCTGCTAGGCGTCTATCTCATTGTTCGATGACTATCAGGGTTATTCAAAGAGATCCGAAAAGTCACGGCACATTCGGATCCATGAACGATCACTGTGAATACCGAAAATGGCGGAATGAATGCACAAAGCAAACAAAAATGGCCAAAGCCCAATACTTCAATGAAAATCTTAACAATAACATATCAAACCCGAGAAATTACTGGAAAATCATAAATAACATACAATCGCCCCCTGTCCACTCCCAACCAGCTGCTGTCAAAGTAAACACCCAAACCCTGCAACACCCCCTAGATGTAGCAAATGCCTTTAATAACTATTTTGTTGGATGCACCAACACCCTGATTGCTAAGCTAGCAATTGAAACACATTCAGAAAGGCAGTACACAAGTCAGATCCTTCCAACTGTGCAAAAACCCTGTATCAAAGAGAAATTCAGTTTTAGACCGGTGCCTGTCAGTGCCATTACTAAACTTCTCTGTAACCAAAAAATGAAACACCAGTCAGGACCTGACCAAATCCCAGCAATGCTGCTGAAAATCAGCGCCCCGGAAATTGCAAAACCTGTCGCAACCCTAATCAATGAATCACTGGCGACTGGATATATACCCAAGCTCTGGAAGACTGCGAGAGTGGTACCTATCTGTAAAAGTGGAGACAATACTTTGGTATCCAACTACCGTCCAATATCATTGCTTCCTGTAATGTCAAAAATCCTGGAAAAATGTGTTTACACCCAATTACGCGATTACTATCAGTATTGGAACTATTTAACCCCAGATCAATACAGCTTCCGTCCAAATCATCCAACCACAACTGCCCTTTTAAAAGTTTCCAATGATATCCAGGCTGGCATGGAAGAAGGAAACCTAACTGGAGCCATCTTCCTTGATTTTGCCAAGGCCTTTGACACAGTAGACCATGGTATCTTATTACAAAACTTAAAAACTCTGGTATTGGTGATCGCACGCTAACCTGGTTTCAATCATATGTGTCTGATCGGTCGCAATATGTGTCCATTTCTGACAGCACTTCCCTCCCCCTCCCAGTCACGTGCGGTGTACCCCAAGGCTCGATACTTGGCCCCCTGCTATTCACAATATTCATAAATGATCTGCCCAATGTCTGCAAAGCCTCAACTGTACACATGTACGCAGACGAAACTGTAATCCATACCAGCAAACCAAATCTCCCGCAGCTGGAGGCCGTGCTGCAAGAACAATTCACAGAGGTAGAAAAGTGGAACAACGATAACAAACTTTTTCTAAATGCTGACAAAACTGTTACAATGCTCTTTGGAACAGCACCTAAACTACACAAATTGCAAACACCCCATCTACAGTTGTGTTCAAAATTATTCAACCCCCAATGCTGTAAAGGGTTTTAGGGAATTTAGTGTACATTTGTAATTGTATTCAGAATGAAATCCTACAAGGACTTTTTAAAAAACCATATGCAACTAAAATGACATCAATTGGTTTTGTAATACAGTAGTAAATGTTTATTTTGTGAATTCTTCATTGACACAATTATTCAACCCCTTAAAGACTATCACTCTGAAGAACAGAGGTTCATTCAAGTGTTTTCAATCAGGTATTGAAAACACCTGTGGATGTCACGGAGCAACAATAAAGCATAATAAGCTCCAATTAGGCAGCTTTAAAATGACTGTGATACTCAGCTCCTTCTAGACATTTACTGGTGTGGTTACAAACATGGTGAAGTCAAGAGAATGGTCCAGAAAGACAAGAGAAGATTACTCTTCACAGGAAGGGCAATGGCTATAAGAAGATTGCAAAGATGTTAAACATACCAATAGAGACCATAGGAAGCATCATTCGCAAATTCAAGGCAAAGGGCACTGTTGAAACGCTACCTGGTCGTGGCAGAAAGAAGATGCTGACTTCGACTGCTGTCCGCTACCTGAAGCGTAGAGTGGAGAAAAGTCCCCGTGTGACTGCTGAGGAACTGAGAAAAGATTTGTCAGATGTGGGTACTGAGGTTTCAGCTCAGACAATACGGCGCACACTGCGTAATGAAGGCCTCCATGCCAGAACTCCCAGGCGCACCCCCTTGCTGTCTCCAAAGAATAAGAAGAGTCGACTGCAGTATGCCAAAAGTCATGTGGACAAACCACAGAAGTTTTGGGATAGTGTTCTGTGGACTGATGAAACAAAATTAGAACTGTTTGGGCCCATGGATCAACGCTATGTTTGGAGGAGGAAGAACAAGGCCTATGAAGAAAAGAACACCTTGCCTACTGTGAAGCATGGCGGGGGGGGGGTCAATCATGCTTTGGGGCTGTTTTGCTTCTGCAGGTACAGGGAAGCTTCAGCGTGTGCAAGGTACCATGAATTCTCTTCAGTACCAGGAGACATTGAATGACAATGTGATGCAGTCCGTCACAAACCTGAGGCTTGGGAGACGTTGGACCTTTCAACAGGACAATGATCCCAAGCATACCTCCAAGTCCACTAGAGCATGGTTGCAGATTAAAGGCTGGAACATTTTGGAGTGGCCATCGCAGTCACCTGACTTAAATCCGATTGAGAACCTCTGGCGGGACTTAAAGAAAGCAGTTGCAGTGCGCAAGCCTAAGAATGTGACTGAACTGGAGGCTTTTGCCCATGACGAATGGGTGAAGATACCCGTAGATCGCTGCAAGACACTTGTGTCAAGCTATGCTTCACGTTTAAAAGCTGTTATAACTGTAAAAGGATGTTGTACTAAGTACTAAGATTGAATGTCACTTGGGGGTTGAATAAAACTGATAATGATGTGAGCACAGAAAAGACATTTGTGGTTATTTCATTATAAATGTTATGTTATATTTGTCTGACCTACACGTGCCTCTTTGATTTAATTGTAAGCAAGGTGACTGAATGATCAAAATCAATGTCAAACTGGCCAAAACACTCAATTTCAGTGGGGGTTGAATAATTTTGAACACAACTGTATGTGTCAGGACAAAATCAAGTGGCACGCTGACCACAGTCACTTCTCTCAAATTTCTAGGTATGTGGTTAGATCCAAATCTATCCTTTGGCCCCCACATTGAAAAACTTTCATCTAAACTTTACCCCAAATTAGGTGCCCTGTACAGAAACAAATCCTGCCTGAGCCCCGCGAAGCAGATTGTGCAACAAATGCTTATGCCGGATATTGAATACGGAGATGTAGTGTATGCAGCCGCCCCACAAACACACCTCCAGAAACTTACTACATTGTATAACTCATTCTGTCGCTTTGTGCTACAATGTAACTACATGACCCACCATTGTGACATGTTAAAAGAACTAAACTGGCCATCGCTGGAGTCTAGACGAACCCGTCACCTTTCCAACCTGGTGTTTAAGAGCTTTTCTGGGAAGCTACCACCCTACTTGAATAGACTGCTTCCCCCAGCAGTTCCCTCATCCTATAACCTCCAATCTAGTATCAGTACCTTACTTGCAATACCACAATACAAAAAGCATGTGGCTCGATCCTCATTTTCCTACAGAGCACCACAATTATGGAATAACCTCCCAGACACTATCAAATCTTCCCCCAGTCTTAAGTCACTCAAGAGCTCCCTATTAACATACCTCAATAAGGAATGCACCTGTAAACTTGTAACATAGTGACTATATACAGAATGCACCTGTAAACATGTAACATAGTGACTATATACAGAATGCACCTGTAAACATGTAACATAGTGACTATATACAGAATGCGCCTGTAAACCTGTAACATAGTGACTATATACATAATGCACCTGTAAACATGTAACCCAGTGACTATATACAGAATGCACCTGTAAACCTGTAACATAGTGACTATATACAGAATGCACCTGTAAACATGTAACGTAGTGACTATATTTCCTACATTTTTATTTTCTGTTAATCTGTATATTTGTTTTGTGTTAATTTCTTGCATTTTACTACTTTGTATTTCTGTAACCATGTTCTTGAACCCAGGACATACTTGAAAACGATGTATCCTTCCTGGTAAAATACTTTATAAATAAATCAATTCGGTGACTTTTCGTTCCCAGCACTTTGGGGCGATTCGGCGATTCCCAGTTTGCCAGTTTGCCGACCCTGTGGTGTATTCAGCAAGCACCGCAGGGCCCCCATAGCGCAGGGAATACTCGCCGAACACTCACTGAATACTCAACGCCGTAAAAATCCAAGCAGCCGGCGATCACAGCGCAGAGCAGCCGCTGGAAAAAGCCGACACGCAGACGAACGAGGTGAAAAAAAAAAGTTCCCTGGAAAGTCTGAAATTTGAAACGCTGTTTGCAAAAAAACTACTGAACGAAAATGAAATTTAAATATAAAACCCAATGAACGATAATAAAAAGGGCTGTTACAGAAAAAAGAAAAGACAATTTAAAAAAAATCTAAAACTAAAGAGACTCTTTACAGCAGAATATTATAATGAACGGTTTATTAGATATTGAATAAAAACGGGAATATTTTTAACATTGAAGCCTATGGGATTCGCCTGAATAAAGCTGCCGGATGAAACCACCAAACAGCAGGGCATTTCGGCAACTTTTCACTGCTGGTTTGTGTTCTCTGAATAGACGAAGCATTGCTTCTCTATGGGGATTTCACTGCCGTCGAACAGGCACCGAACAGGCACCGTATGTGCAGGCAATTCACCAACATTCGGCGAACTGCCTGCTCTCTGAATAGCCGAATGGCCAGGAAATGTAACCGTACCCTGATTTTCAGTGTCCGGTTACATTTCGGCGACATTTCGGACCTCTCTGAGTAACCCCTTCATTGGTGATTTGCTATCTGAATGTCACATCTAAAATACACTCATACAGGGTTATTCAAAGAGAGACGATCTGGCTTTCGATTTTGAAACTTTCAAGCGTAATGTTCTTTTTTTTTTTTACCCCATTCGTCAGCTTGTCGGCTTTTTCTGGCAGCTGCTCTGCGCTGTGTTTGGTGGCTCGTGACTTTTTCTGGCGTGGTTGGCGTGGTTTTTGCAGTGGATTTTCAGTGAGATTGCGGCGGGATTGCTGCGGGTTTTCCCTGCACTCCGGGGACCCTGCGGTGAATGCAGAATTCACCCCAGGGTGGGGAACTTTGATTCTCTGAAGTGCAGGGAACTGCGGGGAACAAGAGAGCACCGAAATGTCGGCGTCATGTCGCTGCTCTCTGAACAAGCCTTTATGAGTCTCTTTTCAGATGTGACGCTCAGATAGCAAATCACCATTGTATTATCTGTCTGCAGCACAATTACTGACACAAAGGCCATTTCTGCCTGTATGCATATAATGGAGACCTCATGTGACATTGTGCCAGATAAGGGACACCATCTAGAGTTTACAACTTACCATCCCAGTGATATTTCTGTAAAGGATAAACTAATACAAGAAAAATTAAAAATGAGCAAATTTTTCCTTATTTTATATTTTTTTTATTCTATCTCTGAACATCAAGTTCTGTTTTACCCCATATTTGTTACTGTCGCATCCCATGTTTCAAATAATGTTTGTGTTAAAATATTTTTCAACAAAAATCGCTTGGTAGTGAAGGGGTTAAAAGCATTGGTCTAGAACGCTGGAATCTTGGGAGGTCCCCAAAACTTGAGAAAGCAAAAGTCAAAGCCTGTTATTGTTTACAAGACATTTGTTTGCGATTCTGTTACCAACGTGTAGATGTTCCACCTTTGCTCAGAATCCATGAGTCGAAGAGTCGGGGGTGGGGGGGGGAAATGTCATCTGAAGGCGGAAAAAAAAAAAAGATGAATATGTCTGCTGAGAAATTGCATACCTTCATATTATATTTTGTTTATGTCCCCTCTTTCATAAAAGGTTTAACAAGAGGATGTGGGTCCAATTACGTCTCACTGGAGACCCACCAAAGTGCCTGATTGTCTAGCGCCGAGGTCCCAGGACAGGCGCGTTTCTCTGGAGCACAAATTACTGTAAATGGGCGACGTTGTAACGTCGCTTTCAGCATGTTTTACAGCCGCAGCATTCTACATGATTATCTCATTCATTTTCACGGGGGGCCGCCGAACGTAGGGTGGGAGTGTTGATGACTTTGGCCCGGTTGATTGGACACAGATGATCTTGCCATATATAATTTTCTAGTAATCAGAGCGTGACGTTAAAACCTCAAGGTAGACATGTTTTTTTTTTTTTTCCCCTCGTCGACCTCTTCATTACCGAATACACAGAGAAGGTGAAAGCGGCAGCGATTAGGCGGCACTCCCCTGACTTTCAGGAGCTGACAGATTATTTCCCCACATCTTTTGTTGTTGCCGTTTAAAGGCCGGTTTATCAAATGTTAAACAGAGAACTTCCGGAATTTGCAAATAAGCTCAGGTTTATTCCGATCCTTTAAAGTCGCACAAGTATGTTTGCTTGATTTGGTGATAACCGTACATGACATCCTGTGCCGTGTGTTTTATTCTTTTACCGTCTAGAGGCTATTAATAATAATGACTGTTTGATCAGGGTGGGTTCGGCCTGGTTGCCCAGAGCTCGTGCCTTTTTGCTCCGACGAATAAATAGGTCAGAAATGATAACAAATGGACCGCCCTCTCATTAATGTATGCGCATGATGAGAGTCATGAGAGTGCGTGGGAGACTGGATATGCATGAAGAGCAGCTGCGGACTGCGGTCATCAGTAATTGGCTGAATGGAGTTGGAGTATGTAAGGGTTTGATGTCTGGGATGTGAGTGTGTGAATTTAGCTGTGTGTGGTGGAAGTGTGTGTGGCTTTGGCTGTGTAGGAAGGGAGTGTGTAGGTTCGGCTACTTGGGATGGGAGTGTGTGGGACGAGATTGTGTGTTGGTTGGCTTTGTGGGATGGGAGTTTGTGTAGATTTGGCTGTGCGGTACAAGAGAGTGTATAGGTTGATTGTGTGGGCCGGGAGTGTGTGTGGGATGGGATTGTATGTGTGGATTGGGTGTGTTGGGCGAGAATGTGTGTGGGTTGGCTTAGTAGGATGGGAGTGTGTGGGTTTGGCTTTGTGGGACGAGATTGCGTGTGGGTTGACTGTGTGGGACAAAAATGGATGTGGATTGGTTGTGTAGGATGAGAATTGTGTGGATTTGGCTGTGTGGGAACAGAGTGAGTGGCATGGGCTGTGTGGGTTGGCTGTGCGGCATGGGAGTGTGTGTGGGACAAGAGAGTGTGTTGGCTGGCGGTGTGGGACAAGAGTGTGCGTGGCATTGGCTGTGTGGGACAAGAGTGTGTGTGGAATGGCTGTGTGGGATACGTGTGTGTGGTTTGGCTGTGTAGGATGAGAGTGTGTGTTGGTTCGTTGTGTGGGACAAGAGTGTGAGTGGCATTGGCTGTGTGGGGCGAGAATGAGTATGGGTTGGCTATGTGGGATGGGAGGATGTGTGGGTTTGGCTGAGTGGGAGGAGAGTGAGTGTGGGTTGGCTATGTGGGATGGGAGGATGTGTGGGTTTGGCTGAGTGGGAGGATTGTGAGTGTGGGTTGGTTGTGTGGGACAAGAGTGTGTATGGAATGCAGTGTGGGATAGGTGTGTGCGACTTGGCTGTGTGGGACGATATTATATGTAGGTTTAGCTGTGTGAGAAGAGCAGAGACGGATTTATAAGTAGACAGAGGAGGCATTTGCTTACAGGTGCCTTCCACAAGGGGGCACCTTTCTCTGTTTTTTTTACTTTACTATTAACAATCACTTAGACCCATGTATCTTGGGAACCCTAAGGGTTAGAGGGACATATGAGGTATCACTGGAAAGGCTAGATTATGATCTTTCCGGAGAAACCAAACATAACCAGGTTAGAGTTATGTAAAATAAAAAAAATAATATTTTTCTTTATTATTCAGTTTACAATTATAAAGCGCGCAGTGATGCTGCACTAACTCACCCTCTCATATGGAGCTGATGATGTAACACATTGTTTCATTGACAAGCTAGACCGTGGCGTTGCAGTGAGGAGAGACAGGGGGACTTTGGTACCTGCATCTCTGAATTGTACAGCGAACAAGGTTATATGAGGTGTCATTGGAAAGGTCAGAGTCTGGTCTTTACAATGATACCAAACATGACCATGTAATTTGTAAAAATAAAAGACTGAAAGAAAGTAAATGCAAAGTGTATTTTTTTTTCTGTGTTCTATGGCAGAGGCGATATATGCTTTTTCATATAAAACAAGCAATGCGGCTGCACTAACTCGACTAATGCAACAGATTCTTCCCCTTCTTATGATTTGACACAGAGAGAGACGGATTTTCAGTTTTTTAAATGTTTTTTTAAATTTATTTAGAGGGTTATTCAAATGCAGCCGCCAACCCACCGCAAACCTGCCGGACATCCGCCGCAAACCCACCAGAGGGCCGCCAGACACAGCCGAAGAGCAGTTGAGCACAACACCGAGCAGCCGCAGAAGAAAGCTGCCAAGCTGCCAGACGGGTAAAAAAAAAACAATACGATTGAAAGTGTCACAATTGAAACGCTGTTTGCAAAAAAACTACTTAACGAAAATGTCTGGAATTTACATATAAGATCCTATGAATGACAATAAAAAGGTCTATTACAGAAAAAAGAAAAATCAATGTAAAAAAACGGGGAAAAAATCTCAAATAATGGCTAAAAGATCCTAAAAAAAAAAAATAGGCTTTTTGAAGCAGGTTAAAATAATAAACGGTTTATTAGATATTGGATAAAAACGGGAATATTTTTACATTCAAACTCATTTTTTGGGCTGCCTGTGTGGGAGAGAGTGTGAGTGGGTTGGCTCTGTTGGAGAGAGTGTTTGTGGGTTGGCTGTGTGGGCCGAGAGTGTGTGTGGGTTGGCTGTGTGGGACGAGAGTATGTGTAGGTTGGCTGTGTGGGATGAGAGTGTGTGTGGGTTGGCTGTGTGGGATGAGAGTGTGTGTGGGTTGGCTGTGTGGGAGAGAGTGTTTGTGGGTTGGCTGTGTGGGACGAGTGTGTGTGGGTTGGCTGTGTGGGATGAGAGTGTGTGTGGGTTGGCTGTGTGGGACGAGAGTGTGTGTGGGTTGGCTCTGTGGGACGAGTGTGTGTGTGGGTTGGCTGTGTGGGACAAGAGTGCGTGTGGGTTGGCTGTGGGGGACGAGAGTGTGTGTGGGTTGGCTCTTTGGGACGAGAGTGTGTGTGGCTTGGCTGTTTAGGACGAGAGTGTGTGTGCTTGCTGGGTATGATGGGAGTCCTACAGGAAGTAAATCATCCAGTCACCATGATGTCATTATTTTCTGAGAGTATTTAAATTCTGTTCCAGCAGTTTTATAGATGTTGTATAGATGTTTTATAGTTATATAGATGTAAATAGAATAGATGGAGGGTCCATTCAGCTCGTAGCAGTTTTATAGAAGTTTTATAGATGTTTTATAGTTCTATAGATGTAAATAGAATAGATGGAGGGTCCATTCAGCTCGTAGCAGTTTTATAGATGTTTTATAGTTCTATAGATGTAAATAGAATAGATGGAGGGTCCATTCTGCTCGTAGCAGTTTTATAGATGTTTTATAGTTCTATAGATGTAAATAGAATAGATGGAGGGTCCATTCAGCTCGTAGCAGTTTTATAGATTTTTATAGATGTTTTATAGTTCTATAGATGTAAATAGAATAGATGGAGGGTCCCTTCAGCTCGTAGCAGTTTTATAGATGTTTTATAGTTCTATAGATGTAAATAGAATAGATGGAGGGTCCCTTCAGCTCGTAGCAGTTTTATAGATGTTTTATAGTTCTATAGATGTAAATAGAATAGATGGAGGGTCCATTCAGCTCATAGCAGTTTTATAGATTTTTATAGTTCTATAGATGTAAATATAGAATAGATGGAGGGTCCATTCAGCTTGTAGCAGTTATGTTAATTAGCAGCAGAAGTTATAAATGAAATAAAAAAACAGATCTGTCATAAAAGTATAATTGATATATCTCTTTTCTGACATGGCTGTCGCATTGTGCTATGTCATGATCTGCCTAAAGCTTCAAACTACATGAAACCAGTGAATAAGGTAACTATAGGTAACATCGATGTACCATCTGCAAGCCGGGAATTGATATCCTGGCATGCGGCGACATTCAGAGAAAGAGCGCAGCGAGATACGTCTCATTATGCATATATCGGCCAACGAAAACTTTAATCAATCAACAACAGACATTTCCTTAAAAGCTCAGAAGATTAAACGTAACAATTACACGCCATTAACATGTGTACACATAACATGCAAACATTGACAAAAGGCAGAGCGTAAATTAATGAAGAATTTACATTTCATAAATCTCACATTTCCAGAAGAGCAGTATGAATCGCTTTCAACGCGGGTTTAATGTACTGGTAAAAGATGGAGGTATGCCTTACCCTCTCACAGGTACCCTGGGGGCAAAGGCTAAACAAAGTATGTGAATATCTATGTATCTATCCCTGTATCTATCTGGTTTGCATCTATTCAGGTAGGAAAAGGGAAGTGCTCATGCCACTGTACACAGTGGTGTATTTAGGTTTTGTGCTGCCCTAGGCCTGACTAAACTCGTGCACCCCCTAATTTAAATTTGACGCACCCCTTCCTGTCAAGGGCACACCTCTTCCTGGATAATCCACACCCTTCCTCTTTAAGCTCCACCTTTTCCTCTTAGAGCTCCGCCTTTTCCTCTCTTTATATTAAAAGTGGATACCAAGTGCCTACTTGTATATTTTGTATACCATTTCAAATGTATCTATTGAGATAAAGAAAATTATGAAATGTTTAAATTCAAGCATTTTTACAAAGAACAGCCACGCATGTCAAGTAAACGGGATCACAGCCGCTCTAATTGGTTGAACAATAAAATCCACAGAAACGTGCACTGCATATGAGCGTATCACAGAGCTGCACAGCAATAAAACCCACAGAAATGGGCACTGTGTATGAGCATATCACAGAACTGCACAGCAATAAAACTCACAGTAACGTATGTGTATGAGCGTATCCCAGAGCTTCAGGGCAATAAAACTCACAGTAATATGCAGTGTGTATCAGAGAATCCACAGCAATAAAACTCCCAGCAATGCAATGTTTGGTGTGTGTCAGCGTATCAGAATCCACAGCAATAAAACTCCCAGCAATGCAATGTGCGGTGTGTATGAGTGCATCAGAATCCACAGCAATAAAACTCCCAGCAAACCGAGTGTATATGAGCACACAGCAATTATGCTGTGGAGCCATCGTGTCAGCAGTGGGGTGACACTGTCAGAGGGTGCACTGTAGCTTTGATTCCCTTCCCGGTGGGTGTTCAGTCCAGAATAGAGTCTGTGTTAACGAAAGGGCGGGCAGCTGCGCGCGTGCGTTTCACGTGGTTCAGCCAGTTATGTGGTACTGAGACACAGAGAAATGTCAGTGAAATGCCCTGATGTTCGGTGGTTTCCATCAGCATGTTTATTCAGGCGAACCCCATAGGTTTCAATGTTAAAAATATTCCCGTTTTTATGCAATATCTAATAAATCATTATTATTTTAATCTGCAGTAAAAAGTCTTTACTTATTGATTTTTTTTTTAGTACCTTTTAGTCATTTTTCAGAAAGTCTTTGGGCAAAATTCCCCCCCCCCTTTTTTTTAATAGCGGTTTTTCTTTTTTCTGTAACAGAACTTTTTATTATCAATCATAAGATCTTATATGTAAATTCCAGACATTTTCGTTCAGTAGTTCTTTTGAAAACAGCAGGCCACCGGTTTGCGGTGGCAGCATTCAGCGGCCGACTCCATGCAATTTGGGGACCCTGCGGTGAATGGTGAATTCACTGCAGGGTGGGGAAATTTTATTCTCCTAAGTGCAGGGAACTACAGAACACCAAAAAGTTGGCGTCATTTCGGTGCTCTGTGAGTAACCCATTTAGTGGTGAGGTTTTTGCTGCCCCCTGGAAAGTGAAATTGAAAGTGTAAATTAGTGAAATCTCAATGTATCCTTCCTGGTAAAATACTTTGCAAAAGTAAAAAATAAATAAAAAATAAATAATTTTTTTTTGGGGTGGGGCCACCCAGTGCGGGCCGCCGCCCCCTGGAAAGTGCCGCCCTAGGCCTGAGCCTAGTCGGCCTAGGCCAAAATACACCAGTGACTGTACAGAGCACTGGTGAGACCTCACTTGGAGTACTGTGTGCAGTACTGGAGACCGTATCTCCAGAAGGATATAGACATCTTAGAGAGAGTTCAGAGAAGGGCTACTAAAATGGTGTACGGCTTGAAGGAGAAAAGTTACCAGGAAAGGCTTAATGATCTTAACATGTACAGCTTGGAAAAAAGACGAGACAGAGGAGATATGATAGAAACATTTAAATACGTAAAGGGAATCCACAAGGTAGAGGAAGGGAGTATATTTAAAAGGAAACAAAGTAGCAAAACAAGAGGACATAGTCTTAGATTAGAGGGGCAAAGGTTTAAAAGTAACATCAGGAAGCATTATTTTACTGAGAGGGTGGTGGATACATGGAACAGTCTTCCAGTTGAAGTGGTAGAGGCCAAAACAGTGATTGAATTTAAGCAAGCATGGGATAGGCATAAGGCTATCCTAAACAAAAGATAAATCCAGGTAAAGTATCCATGTAATTGGGCGACTAGATGGGCCGAAAGGTTCTTATCTGCCGACATTTTTCTATGTTTCTATGTTTCTAGTCATGTATCTATCTCAGAACATGTCAACGTGTCTAAATATCTGTTATCCGTCTCAACTAACTTGGCCTTGTTGTTCCTCTGCCCTGTAGCACCAGGAGAGCTTCTCATACTGGGAAGTACAAGAATACGATCTAAAGGCAAGTACATCCCCACCATGTCTCGGAAACACCTTAAATATAAACTATTTTAAAAAACTCTGCCTGATAGAAGGTCACGGGTAATTTGTAAGTGTTCTGAAAACGTTGTATCATCTCGTGGAGCAGCAGCAGCACATCCAAAGCTATACTGCATGCAGGAGAAAAATATGGCGGCTGGGATTTTTATCCACACCACGGTGGAATGATGCATCTTCTTCCACAGACCTTCCATTGAGGCAGACACCTTTGCGGAAAAATGAGATGATCTTCAGGTAAGCATGTCTCTTCATCGTAACATTTCCATTGGAACACAATGCATCAGTTAAACGTATCCCTCCATTTGAAAATTAAAGGTACTGTCTGCTTTCCGGATAGTTCCATTTGTTTGTTCTTGACGTTTGGGATTTACCCATGCTGTTAATAATATGCTAGCACTTATTCACAATTCCCATTAACCCTCACAGCCCAACCATACACTTCTTAGTGGTATCATTCCATCCTCTATCTTCTCCGTTTGGGACACATGGTCAGACCACCCGCATTCCCAGTACATACCTTAGAGCAGCCTGAATTTAGATGCATTTTTCAGTCAGTAATTTAAGGAGAAACGCTACAATGTTTCATCTAACTTGAATGTCCAACCTTGGCCTTGCGGCTGTAGCTGGATTGCAACTCTCATTATCCTCTACCCAACTGATGGTTTGGACACTCGTGTTCCTACCCACTCCCCCAAATGGACAACGTTTCATCTTAAACATTCATAAAGATCGAATTGTTAAGGAAAACACGTGCACCGAGTGTCAGAAGGTCATCAGAACTCCAAAACAAGCAAAAACAATCAGAAGCAATGGTGACACCCAAGAGGTAAGCAGGATAGGTGCTCTTAAATTACAATATATTGGGTTTATTTGCTCATTTGATCTCGTATTTTCTAGCTCAGAAGCTCACCAGCTGGGAGCCACCTATATCTGATGACGGAGCTCAACTGGAAAATGGCGGCAATGAGCTTCACTATGACTTACATTGTTTGAGCTAAAAGGATATCAGTTCTACTCAAGAGGTTCTCCCATTTACCATGTAATTGGCTATGGCTACCAGTATATCAGAGTTGTGTATTGCGTGGTCAAGGGGCATTCAAGGTTCAGTAAGAACCACTGAACATGTAGAACCTTCCAATGTATCTGTATATAACTCAGATCAAGTAAAGAAGCTGAGGATCATACGTGAAGACTTGGAGAAACTTAGGGTGGATCACTATTTTCTAGTCTAAGACCAACAGCAAAGTATCCATGATGTTTTTCCATCTGTCAACACACACCATGCACTCTTATTACAGATCGGATCTTTGGATGAAGAGTAGATGGACGAGTCATTCTGCCACTTGGAGTAGCACCAAGGTAGTAATGGCCTAATCAGTTACCGTTTGGCAAAAGCAGCCTGATCGAGCGAGTTACTGGGTTGCAAAATAAATTGGATGGGAAGCCACAGATTATAGAACCATTCAAAAATGTTTACCGAAGGATCTTGGTGTCTTTTGTTCTACCTCTCAGCCTTCTGACAAACCGTTTTCCGACACACATACCTCGCATTCTTCAGGAAGAAAGCGGAGATCATGGGCTTAAAGAGCTTGATTGTGAATATTTATACTCCCTGCCCTCTCTTTATCCGGAATTAAGGAATAAACCTGTGCAAAAAGGCTGAAAGACGGAATTATATGCTAAATGCGTTGCGTGCCAAGGCATTGGCGAAGCTCTTTCGAAGGACAGCAGCAACGTTCACACGGATGGTCGAGGCTGATGAGATGTACAAACTGTTCACTTTTTAGGCAGAATTAACCTTTGAGAATCGTTGCTGGGTTATATCATCACAACACTCTGAAGTGGTTTAAGGAAATCAAGTCCGTCGACACTTCAAGGATGAGGAAAGTAACCATTGAGCTCCTTTACCCCACCGAAATGTATCCATTTGGAGCAAAATGTACCGGCAACGTTCCAACCAGTATGAAAACGTCAGTGAAACTACCAAAGTGGATATTTTGTAACAAGTGAAAAGAATTCTGCTGATATAATCTGAAGTGCTGGGACACATTCTTCTCGTTCACCATAACACAGTGAACCTTGGAGTCCAAGCTCTGGCATGAAGTGGCCTACTGCTTAAGCATTAATAGGCATTGCTAGAGCTGATGTTCCATGATCAGGTCTTTATGAAACTGACTGTAACATGTCGTAGACCTCTTCTCCTTCCTGATGGTAGTGCAGAACCTTTAGCCACCAGACAATTGACTTGTTGAGCACAAGAATGAGGTCCAAGACAGATTTTGCTTGACAAATCATCCCTTGGGGTTATCCACTAAAAAGAGTGTAACGGGAACGTCCAAAACTCCAAGCTCAGAACCAGCCCGTTATTCGTCTGTCCCTTCTCTGTCCCATAACCACGCCACATGACCCACAGTCACCTTCCAGACTACCCGACTGGTAGCCCTGACACTGCAGAGAGATTCCTCAGTGAAGCAACGATCTCCACACACCAACAGTGAGACTTGATCATTTGTAAAAGCAGGAATGAATAACTTTATTTACAGAGTCTACAGTTACATTTAACAGACAGGGGAAATGTATAGGAAAACACGCCCCTGCGTTTCCATGCTGCAGAGCCCCCCCCCCCCACACACACACACCCTGGTAAAACAAAGGCTAAAGCAAGAGGGCAGGAAGAACCAGTCTAAGCCAGTTCCTGGGGGGTGGTTAAACCGACACAAACAAACAACTCCAGGAACATGACCAAAAAAATCCACTACATACAGTATGGCAATGCCCAAATGCTCCATGAACAGTCTCTGCCATAATCACACGTAGTCTGCGGGTACGAGGCTGGCATCCGCTCCTCTCCAAAAGAGCACAAAGTTCATATATAGTGGGGGCAATGCTGTGTGTGCCCGCGCCAGCCAGTCTCGGACACTTGGGGCCCTATTACAATCTTCACGTTAAAACGCTCGCGCAGCACGTGAATTTGTGCGCCAAGCGTTGAACGTTAATGCGCGTAAATCACGCTGGAATTACAATCCTCGTGCATTTTTTCATCTGTCGAGCAATAATGCGCGTATAACGGACGCGCACAAACACGTGCGCAGCAACGTTGCGCTCAGAAATCAGTGTGCGGACTGTTTTTTTCACGCGATTCAGAAAATCTGAATTAAGAACCACAATTGTCTCAAGTTAAGTTTTTGCGCCTGTCAAAGTCAATCTGAGTATACAGTTGTGTTCAAAATTATTCAACCCCCACTGAAATTGAGTGTTTTGGCCAGTTTGACATTGATTTTGATTATTCAGTCATCTTGCTTACAATTAAATCAAAGAGGCACGTGTAGGTCAGACAAATATAACATAACATTTATAATGAAATAACCACAAATGTCTTTTCTGTGCTCACATCATTATCAGTTTTATTCAACCCCCAAGTGACATTCAATCTTAGTACTTAGTACAACATCCTTTTACAGTTATAACAGCTTTTAAACGTGAAGCATAGCTTGACACAAGTGTCTTGCAGCGATCTACGGGTATCTTCGCCCATTCGTCATGGGCAAAAGCCTCCAGTTCAGTCACCTTCTTAGGCTTGCGCACTGCAACTGCTTTCTTTAAGTCCCACCAGAGGTTCTCAATTGGATTTAAGTCAGGTGACTGCGATGGCCACTCCAAAATGTTCCAGCCTTTAATCTGCAACCATGCTCTAGTGGACTTGGAGGTATGCTTGGGATCATTGTCCTGTTGAAAGGTCCAACGTCTCCCAAGCCTCAGGTTTGTGACGGACTGCATCACATTGTCATCCAATATCTCCTGGTACTGAAGAGAATTCATGGTATCTTGCACACGCTGAAGCTTCCCTGTACCTGCAGAAGCAAAACAGCCCTAAAGCATGATTGACCCCCCGCCATGCTTTACAATAGGCAAGGTGTTCTTTTCTTCATAGGCCTTGTTCTTCCTCCTCCTCCAAACATAGCGTTGATCCATGGGCCCAAACAGTTCTAATTTTGTTTCATCAGTCCACAGAACACTATCCCAAAACTTCTGTGGTTTGTCCACATGACCTTTGGCATACTGCAGTCGACTCTTCTTATTCTTTGGAGACAGCAAGGGGGTGCGCCTGGGAGTTCTGGCATGGAGGCCTTCATTACGCAGTGTGCGCCGTATTGTCTGAGCTGAAACTTCAGTACCCACATCTGACAAATCTTTTCTCAGTTCCTCAGCAGTCACACGGGGACTTTTCTCCACTCTACGCTTCAGGTAGCGCACAGCAGTCGAAGTCAGCATCTTCTTTCTGCCACGACCAGGTAGCGTTTCAACAGTGCCCTTTGCCTTGAATTTGCGAATGATGCTTCCTATGGTCTCTCTTGGTATGTTTAACATCTTTGCAATCTTCTTATAGCCATTGCCCTTCCTGTGAAGAGTAATCACCTCTTCTCTTGTCTTCCTGGACCATTCTCTTGACTTCACCATGTTTGTAACCACACCAGTAAATGTCTAGAAGGAGCTGAGTATCACAGTCATTTTAAAGCTGCCTAATTGGTGCTTATTATGCTTTATTGCTGCTCCGTGACATCCACAGGTGTTTTCAATACCTGATTGAAAACACTTGAATGAACCTCTGTTCTTCAGAGTGGTAGTCTTTAAGGGGTTGAATAATTGTGTCAATGAAGAATTCACAAAAGAAACATTTACTACTGTATTACAAAACCAATTGATGTCATTTTAGTTGCATATGGTTCTTTAAAAAGTCCTTGTAGGATTTCATTCTGAATACAATTACAAATGTCACTAAATTCCCGAAAACCCTTTACAGCATTGGGGGTTGAATAATTTTGAACACAACTGTATATGCTGCAGCAATAATAAAAAGACGCACAACTTCTCCATTTTATTGGTTTGGGTATGTGTAGAATTTGTAACTATACTGTGCTGCATTTTTTTTTTTTGGGGCTGGTGTATTTGGTTTCGGCCAGAACTTTCCGATTTGCAGTTACCACCAGCTTTTAGGAGTTGCTAAAATTATGCGCGCAACGTCTATGCGTTAATTCCTGTGCATAGATTGTAATACCATCCGCGTACCAGCGCACAAACGCATTTGCGCTCACAATGTTAAGTATAGGACGTGCGCAGTACAGTAAGCTCGCGCAGGGTTCGCGCAGGTTTACCTGCGGTAGAAGAGTGCACGTGTTTGTTGCGCTGACTTTGTAATACGACGTTCTGCGCAAAGGGTTTTACCCCTCGTGTTAATGCGTTTTTGCGCCGGCGCGAACGTTTGCGTGAAGATTGTAATAGGGCCCTTGGAATCCAAGTCATTGAAAAGGTGCCGGAGGCGTCCGTCACAGAGAGCATAGCAGATCATCATTATCCGTCTCCTCCTCTTGCATGAGGCCAAAGACACAGAGAACACATAGTTCACTGTTGTTCTTCTGTTGCAATGTGTGATTCTGTGACCTCGATTCACAGGATTTCAAGAAGGCCTTCAGGGTTATTCAAAGAGATCCGAATTGTGGCCGAAAGGTGACCGAACAGTGAAATTCAGCGTACGATTATCTTTCCTGGCCATTCGGCTATTCAGAGAGCAGGCAGTTCGCCAAATGTTGGCGAATTGCCTGCACATACGGTGCCTGTTCGAGGGCAGTGAAATCCCTATAGAGAAGCAATGCTTTGTCTATTCAGAGAACACAAACCAGCAGTGAAAGGTTCCCGAAATGCCCTGCCATTCGGTGGTTTAATTCGGCAGGTTTATTCAGGAGAATCCCATAGGCTTCAATGTTAAAAATATTCCCGTTTTAATCCAATATCTAATAAACCGTTGATTATTTTATTCTGCAGTAAAGAGTCTCTTTATTTATAGATTTTTTTAGGATATTTTAGGTATTTTTCAGGATTTTTTTCCGAAAAAAAATTTCCGTTTGTTTTTTTAAATTGTTTTTTCTTTTTCCTGTAACAGCCTTTTTTATTATCAATCGTTGGATTTTATATGTAAATTCCAGACATTTTCGCTCAGTAGTTTCTTTGCAAACAGCGTTTCACTTTTCAAACATTCATGCAAACTTTTTTTTCTTTTCACTCCATTCTTCTGCAGTGTTGGCTTTTTCCGGTGGCTGCTCTGCGCTGTGATCGGCGGCTGCTCGAGTTTCTCCAGCGTGTTTGGTGGGGTTAATCCAGATTTTTTTGAGGGTTTCGTTGTTCGTTCGCTGGATTTTGCGCCACGGTGAGTGTTCGTCGGGTTTGTGGCGGCTTTTCCCTGCACAACGACGGCCCTGTGGTGCTTGCTGAATACAACGCAGGGTCGCCGAAATGGGATCGCCGAATTGGCCTGAATTGAAGAGAACGAAAAGTCACCGAACGCGCGGTGACTTTTCGATTCTCTTTGAATAACCCTGAGTGTGTAACCTTCCTATGGACTCCATTTCCTTAGGCTGGGTTCACACCTCAGCGTTTTTCATATGCGCGTAATACGCGCTGTTTTGGCGTGCGTATCGCGCAAACGTGAAAAACGCGTGAACGTGCATTGCAGTGCATTTACGCTGCAGTCTATGGCCGCGAACGCGCTGCAATACGCCCCAAAAAAGCTCCTGTACTTCTTTGGGCGCATGGCGTTTTACAGCGCGTTCCTACGCGCTGTAAAACGCCCAGGTGTAAACGGGCCCCATAGGAAATCATGGGATTTCCGTGTTTGGGTGTTTTACAGCGTGCAGGGACGCACTGTAAAACGCCCAGGTGTGAATGGGGCCTATTTAACCTCACTGGGATTTGCTTTATTTTTTATTTATCTTTTTGTTTTCCTTTCCCACCTCACCCCAGCCCATTGAATTAAAAATTAGACAACGTTTCCTCCTTGTTCTGGATCGTTGTATCGTTTCCATTGTTCTACCTCCTGTTTTGCTCTTTTCATTCATACTTTCACTCTCTCGTTGTTTGTTCTTCTTATATTATTTTTCAAATTGTCGATAATAAATATAAAAAAATACAAATGAAGAAGGTTTAAGAAAAACCTCTAACAAGGTGCTTGAGCTTTAGCGATTCAAGTCGAATTTGTATGTTTGCCAACTTTCCCAAAAATTCAAATGCTGTAAGATGCCAATAAATGGATTTTTGGGCAGGAAGAGAGAGGCATACGACAAAGTTTTATTATTAAACATCAGACTTTTCTAATAGCCATTTTTAAAGGCAGAAATCTTAATAATTATGGCCAATTTTTTTTTTATTATCCTTTATTTATATAGCGCCACATACAGTCAGGTCCAGAAATACAGTATTAGGACATCGACACAATTCTAACATCTTTGGCTCTATACACCACCACAATGGAGTTGGAATGAAACAAACACAATGTGCTTTAACTGCAGACTGTCAGCTTTAATTTGAGGGTATGTACATCCAACTCAGGTGAACGGTGTAGGACTTACAGCAGTTTGCAGATGTGCCTCCCACTTGTTAAGGGACCAAAGGTAATGGGACAATTGGCTTCTCGGCTGTTCCATGGCCAGGTGTGTGATATTCCCTCATTACCCCAGTTACAATGTGCAGATAAAAGGCCCAGAGTTCATTTCAAGTGTGCTATTTGCATTTGGAATCTGTTGCTGTCAACTCTCAAGATGAGATCCAAAGAGCTGTCACTATCAGTGAAGCAAGCCATCATTAGGCTGAAGAAACAAAACAAACCCATAAGAGAGATAGCAAGAACATTAGGCGTGGCCAAAACAACTGTTTGGAACATTCTCAAAAAGAAGGAATGCACCGGTGAGCTCAGCAACACCAAAAGACCCGGGAGACCACGGAAAACAACTGTGGTGGATGACCGAAGAATTCTTTCCCTGGTGAAGAAAACACCCTTCACAACAGTTGGCCAGATTAAGAACACTCTCCAGGAGGTAGGTGTATGTGTGTCAAAGTCAACAATCAAGAGAAGACTTCACAAGAGTGAATACAGAGGGTTCACCACAAGAGGTAAACCATTGGTGAGCCTCAAAAACAGGAAGGCCAGATTAGAGTTTGCCAAACAACACCTAACAAAGCCCTCACAGTTCTGGAACAAGATCCTATGGACAGATGAGACCAAGATCAACTTGTACCAGAGTGATGGGAAGAGAAGAGTATGAAGAAGGAAAGGAACTACTCATGATCCTAAGCATACCACCTCATCAGTGAAGCATGGTGGTGGTAGTGTCATGGCGTGGGCATGTATGGCTGCCAATGGAACTGGTTCTCTTGTATTTATTGATGATGTGACTGCTAACAAAAGCAGCAGGATGATTTCTGAAATGTTTCGGGCAATATTATCTGCTCACATTTCAGCCAAATGCTGCAGAACTCATTGGACGGCGCTTCACAGTTCAGATGGACAATGACCCAAAGCATACTGCAAAAGCAACCAAAGAGTTTTTGAAGGGACAGAAGTGGAATGTTATGCAATGGCCAAGTCAATCACCTGACCTTAATCCCAGTAGAGGCCTGACAGAGCATCACCAGGGATGAAACCCAGCGTCTGGTGCAGGGGCGGATCCAGGGGGGGGGGCAACGGGGCAATTGCCCCCCCCCGAGATTTGAGCCGGGGACCCAGATGCCGGGCAGCGCCGGAGTGCCTGCCCGGTCCTGAAGAGTCCATCCTGTTAAAGGGAAGCGGCTGCGTGCAGGCACAGCCGGTCACGTGGTCCGGCTAATCAGGTGGTACTGAGTCTCTGTACCACCTGACTGGCCGGACCGCGTGACCTGCGCACGCACGCCACGCAGCCGCATCACCTTCAACAGGACGGACTCTTCAGGACCGGGCAGGCACTCCCGCGCTGCCCAGCATCTGGGTCCCCTCAACCCCTGAACACCGGAGCTGGAGCAATATCCAGGTGAGAGCTGGGCAAATCCATGTGTAAGCTGGGCAAATCCATGAGCTGGGCAAATCCATGAGCTGGGGGCAAATCCATGAGCTAGGGGCAAATCCATGAGCTGGGCAAATCCATGAGCTGGGGCAAATCCATGAGCTGGGGGCAAATCCATGAGCTGGGGGCAAATCCATGAGCTGGGCAAATCCATGAGCTGGGGGCAAATCCATGAGCTGGGCAAATCCATGTGTGAGCTGGGGGCAAATCTATGTGTGAGCTGGGGCAAATCCATGAGCTGGGGCAAATCCATGTGTGAGCTGGGGCAAATCCATGTGTGAGCTGGGGCAAATCCATGTGTGAGCTGGGGCAAATCCATGAGCTGGGGCAAATCCATGAGCTGGGGCAAATCCATGTGTGAGCTGGGGGCTCTCTGCTCCTCTAGATTGTAAAATCCGGGGTGCCCTCTGCTCCTCTAGATTGTAAGCTCCTGGGTGTCCTCTGCTCCTCTAGATTGTAAGCTCCTGGGTGCCCTCTGCTCCTCTAGATTGTAAGCTCCTGGGTGCCCTCTGCTCTTCTAGATTGTAAGCTCCTGTGAGCCGGGCCCTCTGCTCCTCTAGATTGTAAGCTCCTGTGAGCCGGGCCCTCTGTAAATTCTCGTGAGTCGGGCTCTCTGCTAAAACACCTTATTTTCTGTCAGTGCCCCTCCCGAGACTAGTCTCTGGATCCGCCCCTGGTCTGGTGACGTCTATGCGTTCCAGACTTCAGGCTGTGATTGACTGCAAAGGATTTGCAACCAAGTATTAAGAAGGGAAAGTTTGATTTAT
Source organism: Leptobrachium leishanense (assembly GCA_009667805.1). Lineage (NCBI taxonomy): Eukaryota > Metazoa > Chordata > Amphibia > Anura > Megophryidae > Leptobrachium > Leptobrachium leishanense. The sequence goes on from CM019074.1 coordinate 101,629,646, forward strand.
GATTATTGTTCTGTCCCATTACCTTTGGTCCCTTAACAAGTGGGAGACACATCTGCAAACTGCTGTAAGTCCTACACGTTCACCTGAGTTGGATGTACATACCCTCAAATTAAAGCTGACAGTCTGCAGTTAAAGCACATTGCGTTTGTTTCATTCCAACTCCATTGTGGTTGTGTAGAGCCAAAGATGTTACAATTGTGTCGATGTCCCAATATTTCTGGACCTGACTGTATTCTGCAGCGCTTTACAAGTTCAGTGCACAAGGTATTGATACATTGGAATACCACACATGGATGATACGGGCTGATTCAGGGGGTAGAGGAAGGGAGTATATTTAAAAGGAAACAAAGTAGCAAAACAAGAGGACATAGTCTTAGATTAGAGGGGCAAAGGTTTAAAAGTAACATCAGAAAGCATTATTTTACTGAGAGGGTGGTGGATACATGGAACAGTCTTCCAGTAGAAGTGGTAGAGGCCAAAACAGTAATTGAATTTAAGCAGGCATGGGATAGGCATAAGGCTATCCTAAACAAAAGATAAATCCAGGTAAAGTATCCATGTAATTGGTCGACTAAATGGGCCGAAAGGTTCTTATCTGCCGACATTTTTCTATGTTTCTATGTTTCTATGTCCTTGGTCCCAAGAGAATTTACAATCTATGAGATGTACAAGTATTTTGTGAGGTTGGCGCATCCATATCGTTAGGTGTCTTGCCCAAGGACACTCACTGGTGGCATCTTCTGAGTGGAATCAAGTCATCTTTCCATGATTGTAGCAATGATCAGTGACCTGGTGGTTAGGTTGAGCCCGCTTCACGTAAAGTCGAGACTTCTCCACAGTTGTACCGGAGGAATGTGCCTAACGGGACCTTGACTTGTGGTATTCCGATCCGAACGCATTTTCTCATCCGTCAAAAAATAACGTTCGTAAAAATGACGCGCAAAACGAAGTGTAATACGCGTGCAGTAACGTTGCGCACGTAAATCAGTGTGCTGTCTGTTTTTTTCGCCGGATTCAGCGAATCAGAATTAAGAACCTTAATTGACTGACTTAAGTTTTTGCGCCTGTCAAAATAAATCTGAGTATACATGCTGCAGCAATAAAAAAAAAAAAGCACGAATTCGCAATTTTTTTATTTGGGTATGTGTAGAATGTGTAACTATACTGTGCTGTATTTTTTTTCGTGCTGGTGTTTCTCGTTTAGGCCAGAACGTTCCGATTTGCAGTTACCACCAGCTTTTCAAAGACGTTAAAATTATGCGCGCAAACGTCTACTCCATGCAGCCGGTACACATAAACTCTTTCTGCCTTGTTACCAGCTAGCTTTCTTTTGGACCTGCTGCATTTTTCAAATACCGGCTCCGGACGTATTTTTTGCAGTCAATATTTGAAAAAATAACATTGTCCGCTAGCCACGGATAATTTCTCTGATATAATGGCCGATAGAATTAAATCCATACCGATGGATCACAACAAAGCATGGAAGGAACAGGCTGGACAACACAAGGTCCTCATCTATTGGACATTTTATGCTTTTGAAACGGTCACACCAAATTCACCCGTATACTGAACCCCCCATACACTTCTGTTTTCATTCGTTCTCCTCACCCTCTGGACGCTGACACGGGAGGCAGGTCATGGTCACTAATCTCAGCCATGTTCGTGCCAAGACCGAACAGACGGTGGGTTTTGTGTATGGCAATGACACCTGAAGACAAATCACTGGTAGCCGTGCATCAGGCCGTTTACATTTTGTGGTCAACAGCCAAAAATCCTGAACATCCTGCCCTCGTGTGCAACCACTACAGAGACTCAACTGAGCTCTAGATTAGGTCTGGGAACTCAAGGCGCCTTTACTGCATGAGTAAATGAAGACAAATACCCCTCGTGTGATTACGAAAATGTTACTACAGCGGTAGAGTACAGACTGTGCCGACCACTCCGTCCCTGGCACCCGGCTATCGTACATGGAATGCTGGTGGTGGGATGGGATTATCTGCGATGGCCGGTATACGTTTCCCCTGACTTTTATTTACCTGAAATAATTTGGGAAACTAACAGAACCATTGAGTGAGGTCTCCTGACCTGGCGTCCTTCAAACAACAATGAAGATGTCTGACACATTCCGATAATGTCTACTAAGAAAGGGATTGAGGGTCAGCTCCAAGCGTGACCAAAGAGGAGCTACCAAGGAACACGCGTCAGCCTGGAGAATAAGAACTGGGATTTATGGCTTTACACCTAATCCATAGAGAGGACACAATAAAGGAAGTCTGGGATTTACTGATATGTCTGTGTTACACAAAACATATAGAGAGGACACAATACAGGAAGTCTGGGATTTACTGATATGTCTGTGTTACACAAAACATATAGAGAGGACACAATACAGGAAGTCTTGGATTTACTGATATGTCTGTGTTACACAAAATACATAGACAGGACACAATACAGGGAGTCTTAGATTTACTGATAAGACTCCGTTATAGATATGTACATTACTTTTTTTTTTGCTTTGTTCCGTTTTGGTTTTATTTCGGACCGTTTTTGTGTCGTTTTTGTGTCGATTCGGAATTTCGGATCGATTCGTTTTTTCATTTTTATGGGTTTTCGTTTTCCGTTCCCTTCGTTTTTCGTTTTGTGAGTTATTTTATATTTTATATTAATTTGTATTTCATTTTTATGAGTTATTTTGTTTTTTATTGGTTATTTCAGAATGGGAAACAGATTAGTACGTTACACATAATACACAGAGAGGACACAATACAGGGAGTCTGGGATTTACTGATATGTCTGCTTACACATAAAACAAAGAGAGGACACAATACAGGGAGCCTGGGATTTACTGATATGTCTACGTTACACATAAAACGAACAGAGAATACAATACAGGGAGTCTGGGATTTGCTGATATGACTGCTTTACACATAATACACAGAGGACACAATACAGGGAGCCTGGGATTTACTGATATGTCTACGTTACACATAAAACGAACAGAGAATACAATACAGGGAGTCTGGGATTTGCTGATATGACTGCTTTACACATAATACACAGAGAGGACACAATACAGGAAGTCTGGGATTTATTGATTTGACTGTGTTACACATAATACACAGAGTGGACACAATACAGGAAGTCTGGATTTACTGATATGTCTGTGTTACACAAAATACATAGACAGGACACAATACAGGAGTCTTAGATTTACTGATAAGACTCCGTTATAGATATGTACATTACTTTTTTTTTTGCTTTGTTCCGTTTTGGTTTTATTTCGGACCGTTTTTGTGTCGTTTTTGTGTCGATTCGGAATTTCGGATCGATTAGTTTTTCATTTTTATGGGTTTTCGTTTTCCGTTCCCTTCGTTTTTCGTTTTGTGAGTTATTTTATATTTTATATTAATTTGTATTTCATTTTTATGAGTTATTTTGTTTTTTATTGGTTATTTCAGAATGGGAAACAGATTAGTACGTTACACATAATACACAGAGAGGACACAATACAGGGAGTCTGGGATTTACTGATATGTCTGCTTACACATAAAACAAAGAGAGGACACAATACAGGGAGCCTGGGATTTACTGATATGTCTACGTTACACATAAAACGAACAGAGAATACAATACAGGGAGTCTGGGATTTGCTGATATGACTGCTTTACACATAATACACAGAGGACACAATACAGGGAGCCTGGGATTTACTGATATGTCTACGTTACACATAAAACGAACAGAGAATACAATACAGGGAGTCTGGGATTTGCTGATATGACTGCTTTACACATAATACACAGAGAGGACACAATACAGGAAGTCTGGGATTTATTGATTTGACTGTGTTACACATAATACACAGAGTGGACACAATACAGGAAGTCTGGGATTTACTGATATGTCTACGTTACACATAAAACAAAGAGAGGACACAATACAGGGAGTCTGGGATTTACTGATATGTCTGTGTTACACATAACATAATACACAGAGAGGACATAATACAGGGAGTCTGGGATTTATTGATATGACTGTGTTACACATAATACACAGAGTGGACACAATACAGGAAGTCTGGGATTTACTGATATGTCTACGTTACACATAAAACAAAGAGAGGACACAATACAGGGAGTCTGGGATTTACTGATATGTCTGTGTTACACATAATACACAGAGTGGACACAATACAGGGAGTCTGGGATTTGCTGATATGTCTGTGTTACACATAATACACAGAGAGGAAACAATACCTGACCCTAACCCTAAAAATCACTTTTACCATATTGGGTTGGTTAGTCTGCAGATTACCTGGGTAAAGTCAGATGTTAGATTTCATTTCAGGCTCCACCCAAAGCTCGCTTGATAAAGTCAGGTTTATCCCGGTGACCCTAACTTTTTTCTGGACTTTACCCGTAACATGTATATTTCATAATACAGCATTTAATTTTTGCAGAATAATCTACCCGCGCCTTTGACACAGCATAACAGTATGTCCGGGAAGAAGTTCTGCGCTCCGGTGGAGGTCATCCAATGAAGAAACCTGTCGCTACTGCAAGCGAACAGAAAGAGGGACGTGTATGCGTATATGTTTTCAAAGGTACACATATATATATATATATTTACCAACATTTTTCGAATGTCAGAAAATTCGTTGTTATTTCTAAGCTGCTTAAGGTAACTCTGTCATCGGTCTGGGTCGGCCGTAGGTGGGACTACCCTCGATCTTTTCCCCCCTTTTTGCGTGTGTGTGTTTAGTGCCACGTCTTTCTATAAAACATGCAGAAATTTCTACTATGTCTGCCACAGTGGGGCCAGTGGTGGTGTTGGGTGTTGGCACATAAAGGCCAGTCTGTTCTGACGGAGCTGTTTTATATCTGCAGTATGTGTGCCTACTCTTTTTTTTCTAATTAGGTGTTGGGTAACATAGCGTACCAGAGTTGGAATAGCACAAACCACAAGAGGACGGGATCCAACGTAAACTAGTTAGGACCGAAAATTTATTCTTCCTCATCCCCTAGGAGCCCGGGAGTATTTTCAGGTGACCGGAGAAGGAGAGAGGAGGAAGCGTGACAAAACCAATGGGCGCGCGGACTTCTTTCCATCCTTTCCGCATACGTATGGATTATAGGACTCCATCGGCATCAGCATGGAGAATGGTATTGAAGACTGGACAGGCGTTGTCTCCGGGCTCTCTCGATCTTGGTCCCCAAGTCCAAAAATATCATGATTCGGCGCCGGTATTTGCAAGACATGTCCTCAGTGTCTTCCTGTTTGTCTTAGCAGGTGACGGAGTTTTGCGTGGTGAAGGTGGATCGCTAAAAGGATGTACCAGACGTCAATATTATAACGCCCAATAAAAACTAACTTTTGAGGAACAGGCTATAAATATTTGCCAATTCCTGCGGTTAAGTGAGGAAACAAATACCGAAAACTGCTCTTTCACATGGGATTCAGACGAGCGTTTTTCTTGTTTTTCGCTCAAAATCCAGCAAACAATATATACGTGAACACAGTCGATCAACACATGGCCTTCACTTGGGAGTACTGGAGGACATCATGATATTAGTAGGTGCCAGGGCTGCCATGGGAAATCCTGAGACCCCTTACTGATCCACTGGTCGGGCAGCGGCCCCCTTCCCCAGCTGCCCGTTTCAGTAAACTTATTAAATATAAAACATTTTGCCTCCTCTCCTCCTGACCATATTTTACAGGGAAAGGGGTAAAGCGCTGGTGGTCCAGCAAGGGGATAAAAAGTGTTCCCTGGTAGGAGACCCTGCACCTCTGCCTGGTACAGACCAAACCAATCGCTCCCTTAGTGATGAGTTAGCGTGCTCTTACTGGCCTCAAATGCTGCGGCCCACCGGGAAATTTGTGTCGTCCTGGGCGGCACAGTTGGACCGTTACATCTGTGGCACTTAGACAAGTTCCACAGATCTTGGCAAGAGTAGTCATGTAGTCACTTTAATAAGCTAAAGTGGTCATTGTGTATAGAATGTCACCTTACGAGGTCAGGTTGGCCAGGGTGACCATTTAAATGTAAAACCAATAGGCAAAGGTGAATTATAGATTTAAATGGTTGTTCTAAGGGGTTTTGAACCCTTTATAAATCAATGCCACATGTTATACCAGATATTTTCCACACCTACATGGGGAGAGGCAGACAGGTGATAAACAGACAAAGCGACAAACACACAGACAGTTAGAAACATAGATACAGACATAGATAGATGGAGAGATACAAAGATAGCTACAGGAGGTAGAAATATACAGAGACAGAGACAGACACATATATACAGATATAGAAAGATAGATATGGATAGATATGGATAGAGATAGATATGGATAGATAGATATGGATAGAGATAGATATGGATAGATATGGATAGAGATTGATATGGATAGAGATAGATATGGATAGAGGAGATAGATATGGATAGATATGCATAGATAGATATGGATAGAGATAGATATGGATAGAGATAGATATGGATAGATAGATATGGATAGAGATAGATATGGATAGAGATAGATATGGATAGATAGATATGGATAGAGATAGATATGGATAGAGATAGAAATGGATAGACATAGAAATGGATAGATTGATAAGGATAGAGATAGATATGGATAGAGATAGATATGGATAGAGATGGATAGAGATAGATATGGATAGAGATAGATATGGATAGAGATAGATATGGATAGATTGATATGGATAGAGATAGATATGGATAGAGATAGATATGGATAGAGATAGATATGGATAGATTGATATGGATAGAGATAGATATGGATAGAGATAGATATGGATAGAGATAGAAATGGATAGACATAGAAATGGATAGATATAAGGATAGAGATAGATATGGATAGAGATGGATAGAGATAGATATGGATAGAGATTGATATGGATACAGATAGATATGGATAGAGATAGAGATTGATATGGATAGAAATAGATATGGATAGAGATGGATAGAGATAGATATGGATAGAGATAGATATGGATAGAGATAGATATGGATAGAGATAGATATGGATAGAGATAGAGATTGATATGGATAGAGATAGATATGGATAGAGATAGATCCGGATAGAGATAGATATGGATAGAGATAGATATGGATAGAGATAGATATGGATATAGATTGATATGGATAGAGATAGATATGGATAGAGATTGATATGGATAGAGATAGAGATGGATAGATATGGATAGAGATAGATATGGATAGAGATAGATATGGATAGATAGATATGGATAGAGATAGATATGGATAGAGATAGATATGGATAGATAGATATGGTTAGAGATATATATGGATAGAGATAGATATAAGGATAGAGATAGATATGGATATAGATTGATATGGATAGAGATAGATATGGATAGATAGATATGGATAGAGATAGATATGGATAGATAGATATGGTTAGAGATATATATGGATAGAGATAAATATGGATAGAGATAGATATGGATAGAGATAGTTATTGATAGAGATAGATATGGCTAGAGATAGATATGGATAGAGATAGATATGGATAGAGATTGATATGGATAGATAGATATGGATAGAGATAGATATGGATAGATAGATATGGATAGAGATAGATATGGATAGATAGATATGGATAGAGATAGATATGGATAGAGATAGATATGGATAGAGATAGATATGGATAGAGATAGATATGGATAGAGATAGATATGGATAGATAGATATGGATAGCGATAGATATGGATAGATATGGATAGATAGAGATGGATAGAGATAGATATGGATAGAGATAGATATGGATAGAGATAGATATGGTTAGAGATATATATGGATAGAGATAGATATAAGGATAGAGACATATATGGATAGAGATAGATATGGATAGATAGATATGGATAGAGATAGATATGGATAGAGATGGATAGAGATGGATAGAGATAGATATGGATAGAGATAGATATGGATAGAGATAGATATGGATAGATAGATATGGTTAGAGATATATATGGATAGAGATAGATATGGTTAGAGATATATATGGATAGAGATAGATATGGATATAGATAGATATGGATAGATAGATATGGTTAGAGATATATATGGATAGAGATAGATATGGTTAGAGATATATATGGATAGAGATAGATATGGATATAGATTGATATGGATAGAGATAGATAGAGATAGAGATAGATATGGATAGAGATAGATATGGATAGAGATAGATATGGATATAGATTGATATGGATAGAGATAGATATGGATATAGATTGATATGGATAGAGATAGATATGGATAGAGATAGATATGGATATAGATTGATATGGATAGAGATAGATATGGATAGAGATAGATATGGATAGAGATAGATATGGATATAGATTGATATGGATAGAGATAGATATGGATAGAGATTGATATGGATAGAGATAGAGATGGATAGAGATAGATATGGATAGAGATAGATATGGATAGAGATAGATATGGATATAGATTGATATGGATAGAGATAGATATGGATAGAGATAGATATGGATAGAGATAGATATGGTTAGAGATATATATGGATAGAGATAGATATGGATAGATATGGATAGATATGGATAGAGATAGATATGGATAGATAGATATGGATAGAGATAGATATGGATAGAGATAGATATGGATAGATAGATAGATATGGTTAGAGATATATATGGATAGAGATAGATATAAGGATAGAGATAGATATGGATATAGATTGATATGGATAGAGATAGATATGGATAGATAGATATGGATAGAGATAGATATGGATAGATAGATATGGATAGAGATAGATATGAATAGATAGATATGGATAGAGATAGATATGGATAGAGATAGATATGGATAGAGATAGATATGGATAGATAGATATGGATAGAGATAGATATGGATAGAGATAGATATGGATAGAGATAGATATGGATAGATAGATATGGATAGCGATAGATATGGATAGATAGAGATGGATAGAGATAGATATGGATAGAGATAGATATGGATAGAGATAGATATGGTTAGATATATATGGATAGAGATAGATATGGATAGAGATATATATGGATAGAGATAGATATGGATATAGATAGATATGGATAGAGACAGATATGGATAGATAGATATGGATAGAGATTGATATGGATAGAGATAGATATGGATAGAGATAGAAATGGATAGAGATAGATATGGATAGAGATATGGATAGAGATATGGATAGAGATAGATATGGATAGAGATATGGATAGAGATATGAATAGAGATAGATATGGATAGAGATAAATAGATAAGGATAGAGCTAGATAGATACAGTGGCAAGAAAAAGTATGTGAACCCTTTGGGATTACGTGGAGTCTTGCAGAATTGGTCATAAAATGTGCTCTGATCTTCATCTAAGTCACAACAATTTGAAAAACACAGTCTGCTTAAAATAATACAACACAAACATTATATGTTTTCATGTTTTTATTAAACAGAACATGTAAACATTCACAGTGCAGGGTGGAAAAAGTATGTGAACCTTTGGATTTAATAACTGGTTGACCCTCCTTTGGCAGCAATAACCTCTACCAAACGTTTCCTGTAGTTGCAGATCAGACCTGCCCAACCAAATGGAGTAGTTTTGGACCACTCCTCTTCACTAAACTGTTTCAGTGTAGCAATATTCTTGGGATGTCTGGTGTGAATCGCTCTCTTAAGGTCATGCCACAGCATTTCAATCGGGTTGAGGTCAGGACTCTGACTGGGCCACTCCAGAAGGTGTATTTTGTTGAAGCCATTCTTTTGTTTAATTACTTGTATGCTTTGGGTCATTGTCCTGTTGCATCACCCATCCTCTGCGGAGCTTCAGTTGGCGGACAGATGGTCTTACGTTTTCCTGCAAAATGTCTTGATAAACTCTGGAATTCATTTTTCCATCAATGACAACAATCCGTCCAGGCCCTGAGGCAGCAAAGCAGCCCCAAACCATGATGCTCCCTCCGCCATGTTTTACAGTGGCGATGAGGTTTTGATGTTGGTGTGCTGTGCCTTTTGTTCTCCACACATAGTGTTGTGTGTTTTTTCCTAACAACTTAATTTTGGTTTCATCTGTCCACTGAATATTTTGCCAGTAGTGCTGTGGAACATCCAGGTGCTCTTTTGCAAACTTCAAACATTCTGCAATATTCTTTTTTGACAGTAATGGCTGCCTCCGTGGTGTCCTCCCATGTACTCCATTCTGGTTTAATGTTTTCCTTATTGTAGATGTGTCAACAAAAATGTTAGCCTGTGCCAGAGATTTCTGTAAGTCTTTAGCTGACACTCTAGGATTCTTCTTTACCTCATTAAGCATTCTGCGCTGTGCTCTTGCAGTCATCTTTACAGGATGACCACGCCTAGGGAGAGTAGCAACAGTGCTGAACTTTCTCCATTTGTAGACAGTCTGTCTTACCGTGGACACATGAACATCAAGGCTTTTGGAGATACTTTTGTAACCCTTTCCAGCTTCATGCAAGTCAACAATTCTTGATTGTAGGTCTTCTGAGAGCTATTTTCTGCGAGGCAGGGTTCACATCAGGCAGTGCTTCTTGAAACCAGTAAACCCAAAACTGGTGTGTGTTTTTAAAGGGCAGGACAGCTTTCAGCAACACATCCAATAATAACACACTGATTGGACTCAAGGTTGGCTCACTCCTGGCTCCAATTAGCTCTTGGAGAAGTCATTAGGCTAGGGGTTCACATACTTTTTCTACCCTGCACTGTGAATGTTTACATGTTCTGTTCAATAAACACATGTAAACATATAATGTTTGTGTTGTATTATTTTAAGCAGACTGTGTTTTTCAAATTGTTGTGACTTAGATGAAGATCAGAGCACATTTTATGACCAATTCATGCAAAACTCCACGTAATCCCAAAGGGTTCACATACTTTTTCTTGCCACTGTAGACAGATAGATATGGATAGAGATAGATATGGATAGAGATAGATATGGATAGATATGGATAGAGATAGATATGGATATGGATAGAGATAGATATGGATAGAGATGGATATGGATACAGATAGATATGGATAGATATGGATAGATATGGATAGAGATTGATATGGATAGAGATAGATATGGATAGAGATAGATATGGATAGATATGGATAGAGATAGATATGGATAGAGATAGATATGGATACAGATAGATATGGATACAGATAGATAGAGATAGATATGGATAGATATGGATAGAGATTGATATGGATAGATATGGATAGAGATTGATATGGATAGAGATTGATATGGATAGAGATAGATATAAGGATAGAGATAGATATGGATATGGATAGATATGGATAGAGATAGATATAAGGATAGAGATATATATGGATAGAGATAGATATGGATAGAGATAGATATGGATAGATATGGATAGAGATAGATATAAGGATAGAGATAGATATGGATAGAGATAGATATAAGGATAGAGATAGATATGGATATGGATAGATATGGATAGAGATAGATATGGATAGAGATTGATATGGATCAGATAGATATGGATAGAGATAGATATGGATAGAGTTAGATATGGATAGAGATATGGATAGAGATTGATATGGATAGAGATAGATATGGATACAGATAGATATGGATAGAGATAGATATGGATAGATAGATATGGATAGAGATAGATATGGATAGATAGATATGGATAGAGATAGATATGGATAGAGATTGATATGGATAGAGATAGATATAAGGATAGAGATATATATGGATAGAGATAGATATGGATAGAGATTGATATGGATCAGATAGATATGGATAGAGATAGATATGGATAGAGTTAGATATGGATAGAGATATGGATAGAGATTGATATGGATAGAGATAGATATGGATACAGATAGATATGGATAGAGATAGATATGGATAGATAGATATGGATAGAGATAGATATGGATAGATAGATATGGATAGAGATAGATATGGATAGAGATTGATATGGATAGAGATAGATATAAGGATAGAGATATATATGGATAGAGATAGATATGGATAGAGATTGATATGGATCAGATAGATATGGATAGAGATAGATATGGATAGAGTTAGATATGGATAGAGATATGGATAGAGATAGATATGGATAGAGATATGGATAGAGTTAGATATGGATAGAGATAGATATGGATAGAGATAGATATGGATAGAGATAGATATGGATAGAGATAGATATGGATAGAGATAGATATGGATAGAGATAGATATGGAATGGATAGATAGATATCTGTTCTAGTTTCAAGCACCAATATGTTTGATACTTTGTAACTGCTAAACACTAACACATGAAATGCTCAGATTTGGAGAATTCCAGGAGTAGAAAAGTATATTTTAATTCTGAAATAGGCAGATTTCAGGAGTCTGGCAGGCGGCGTGCTGGGATCACCGGCGCTGTCAGCTGCAGATTGGCTGTTTGTGTTCTGATTAAGTGCTGGACCCCAGAGGACACATTTCACCACCTGGCCAACAATCTTCATTATCACAGACATTACGATGAAGTTTGTTTTCAGCAAACCCATTGTTTATATTAGGGTGGAAGTGGTGAAAAGCACGTATCCCCAGATTGTACAGGCCGTTTAACCCTTGTCCTCCCCACAGCCAATACTAAATTGAGAATTAAGCCTCGGCTCGGCGTATATACAGATTCTGAGCTGAAAGGAGCTGAACGTAAAGTCTGTGATTGATGTCACATTCTGGCACCGCGGCATTACTATTCACCGTATTCACTGCGCCGAGAGCTTGCTGGCACATTCATCTCTTCATAGGGCTTACACTCTGACAGACACAGCTCCCCAGGAGTTAATAAAATCATTATCTGCAAGAGTTAAACCAAGTGTCATCCATATTTCCATTGAATGACAGGTTAACAGCTCGCATCCTAAATGCATCCCCTCAATACACCCCAATGACTGCAGGCATATTGCGCAATCCCTCTTCTCCTGGTATCTACCTCTCCATCAACACATCCCACTAATGTGCACCCAAAAACTCAAACGCACACGTATGTATATATGTATGTGGACGGCCTAGGTGCTAGAGAGTCCTGCAGGCATGTTCTCTCTAATTCAGCTCTGGGATACTACAGTATGTCCAGGCACACCCGGCACACCCTGTGCACAATCCTATGTTGTTTACACAGTTATTGAAGACTCCTGTGGTGGTTTCTAAACGTTAAAGATGACGATGAAGCTATAACTCACCAGCACCGTGTCCTATACACAGATAATCCAGATATCACCTCGTTTATAAATCCCCAGCACCGCGTCCTATACACAGATAATCCAGATATCACTCCGTATATAAATATCCACCACCGCGTCCTATACACAGATAATCCAGATATCACCTCGTATATAAATACCCAGCACCGCATCCTAAACACAGGTAATCCAGATATCACCCCGTATATAAATCATCCGGCACCGTGTCCTATACACAGATAATCCATATATCACCCCGTATATAAATTTTGGCACCGCGTCCTATACACAGATAATCCAGATATCACCTCGTATATAAATCCCCAGCACCGCGTCCTATACACAGATAATCCAGATATCACCTCGTATATAAATCCCCAGCACCGCGTCCTATACACAGATAATCCAGATATCACCCCGTATATAAATCCCCGGTACTGCATCCTATACACAGATAATCCAGATATCACCCCATATATAAATCCCCAGCACCGCGTCCTATTCACAGATAATCCAGATATCACCCCATATATAAATCCCCAGCACCGCGTCCTATACACAGATAATCGAGATATCACCCCGTATATAAATCTCCAGCACCGCGTCCTATACACAGATAATCCAGAAGATATCAGTCCGTATATAAATACCCAGCACCGCATCCTAAACACAGGTAATCCAGATATCACCCCGTATATAAATCATCCCGGCACCGTGTCCTATACACAGATAATCCATATATCACCCCGTATATAAATTTTGGCACCGCGTCCTATACACAGATAATCCAGATATCACCTCGTATATAAATCCCCAGCACCGCGTCCTATACACAGATAATCCAGATATCACCTCGTATATAAATCCCCAGCACCGCGTCCTATACACAGATAATCCAGATATCACCTCGTATATAAATCCCCAGCACCGTGTCCTATACACAGATAATCCAGATATCACCTCGTATATAAATCCCCAGCACCGCGTCCTATACACAGATATTCCAGATATCACCCCGTATATAAATCCCCAGCACCGTGTCCTATACACAGATAATCCAGATATCACCTCGTATATAAATCCCCAGTACCGTGTCCTATACACAGATAATCCAGATATCACTCCGTATATAAATCCCCAGTACCGCGTCCTATACACAGATAATCCAGATATCACACCGTATATAAATACCCAGCACCGCAGCCTATACACACATATTCCAGATATCACCCCGTATATAAATCCCCGGTACTGCATCCTATACACAGATAATCCAGATATCACCCCGTATATAAATCCCCAGCACCGCGTCCTATACACAGATAATCCAGATATCACCCCGTATATAAATCTCCAGCACCGCGTCCTATACACAGATAATCCAGATATCACCCCATATATAAATCCCCAGCACCGCGTCCTATACACAGATAATCCAGATATCACCCCATATATAAATCCCCAGCACCGCGTCCTATACACAGATAATCCAGATATCACCCCGTATATAAATCTCCAGCACCGCGTCCTATACACAGATAATCCAGAAGATATCAGTCCGTATATAAATACCCAGCACCGCATCCTAAACACAGGTAATCCAGATATCACCCCGTATATAAATCATCCCGGCACCGTGTCCTATACACAGATAATCCAGATATCACCCCGTATATAAATCCCTGGCACCGCGTCCTATACACAGATAATCCAGATATCACCCCGTATATAAATCCCTGGCACCGCGTCCTATACACAGATAATCCAGATATCACCTCGTATGTAAATCCCCAGCACCGCGTCCTATACACAGATAATCCAGATATCACCCCGTATATAAATCCCCGGTACTGCATCCTATACACAGATAATCCAGATATCACCCCATATATAAATCCCCAGCACCGCGTCCTATTCACAGATAATCCAGATATCACCCCATATATAAATCCCCAGCACCGCGTCCTATACACAGATAATCCAGATATCACCCCATATATAAATCTCCAGCACCGCGTCCTATACACAGATAATCCAGATATCACCCCGTATATAAATCCCTGGCACCGCGTCCTATACACAGATAATCCAGATATCACCTCGTATATAAATCCCCAGCACCGCGTCCTATACACAGATAATCCAGATATCACCTCGTATATAAAATCCCCAGCACCGCGTCCTATACACAGATAATCCAGATATCACCTCGTATATAAATCCCCAGCACCGTGTCCTATACACAGATAATCCAGATATCACCTCGTATATAAATCCCCAGCACCGCGTCCCATACACAGATAATCCAGACATCACCCCGTATATAAATCCCCAGCACCGCGTCCTATACACAGATAATCCAGATATCACCCCGTATATAAATCCCCAGCACCGCGTCCTATACACAGATAATCCAGATATCACCTCGTATATAAATCCCCAGCACCGCGTCCCATACACAGATAATCCAGTTATCACCTTGTATATAAATCCCCAGCACCGCGTCCCATACACCGATAATCCAGACATCACCCCGTAAATAAATCCGCAGCACCGCGTCCTATTCACAGATAATCCAGATATCACCCCATATATAAATCCCCAGCACCGCGTCCTATACACAGATAATCCAGATATCACCCCGTATATAAATCCCCGGCACCGCGTCCTATACACAGATAATCCAGATATCACCCCGTATATAAATCCCCAGCACCGTGTCCTAAATGCAGATAATCCAGATATCACCCCGTATATAAATCCCCAGCACCGCGTCCTATACACAGATAATCCAGATATCACCTCGTATATAAATCCCCAGCACCGCGTCCTATACACAGATAATCCAGTTATCACAATTTATATAAATCCCCGGCACAGCGTCCTTTACACAGATAATACAGATATCACCCCGTATATAAATCCCCAGCACCGCGTCCTAAACACAGATAATCCATATATCACCCCGTATATAAATCCCCAGCACCGCGTCCTATACACAGATAATCCAGATATCACCCCGTATATAAATCCCCAGCACCGCGTCCTAAATGCAGATAATCCAGATATCACCCCGTATAGAAATCCCCAGCACCGCGTCCTATACACAGATAATCCAGTTATCACAATTTATATAAATCCCCGGCACCGCGTCCTTTACACAGATAATCCAGATATCACCCCGTATATAAATCCCCAGCACCGCGTCCTATACACAGATAATCCAGATATCACCCCGTATATAAATCCCCAGCATTGCGCCCTATACACAGATAATCCAGATATCACCCCGTATATAAATCCCCAGCACCGCGTCCTATACACAGATAATCCAGTTATCACAATTTATATAAATCCCCGGCACCGCGTCCTTTACACAGATAATACAGATATCACCCCGTATATAAATCCCCAGCACCGCGTCCTATACACAGATAATCCAGATATCCCCTCGTATATAAATCCCCAGCACCGCGTCCTATACACAGATAATCCAGATATTACCCCGTATATAAATCCCCAGCACTGTGTCCTATACACAGATAATCCAGATATCACCCCATATATAAATCCCCAGCACCGCGTCCTATACACAGATAATCCAGATATCACCCCGTATATAAATCCCCAGCACCGTGTCCTATACACAGATAATCCAGATATCACCCCATATATAAATCCCCAGCACCGCATCCTATACACAGATAATCCAGATATCACTCCGTATATAAATCCCCAGCACCGCGTCCTATACACAGATAATCCAGATATCACCCCGTATATAAATCCCCAGCACCGCGTCCTATACACAGATAATCCAGATATCACCCCGTATATAAATCCCCAGCACCGCATCCTATACACAGATAATCCAGATATCACCTCGTATATAAATCCCAGCACCGCATCCTATAACAGATAATCCAGTTATCACCTCGTATATAAATCCCCAGCACCGCGTCCCATACACAGATAATACAGATATCACCCCGTATATAAATCCCCAGCACCGCGTCCTATACACAGATAATCCAGCTATCACCCCGTATATAAATCCCCAGCACCGCGTCCTATAACAGATAATCCAGTTATCACCTCGTATATAAATCCCCAGCACCGCGTCCTATACACAGATAATCCAGATATCACCTCGTATATAAATCCCCAGCACCGTGTCCTATAACAGATAATCCAGATATCACCCCGTATATAAATCCCCAGCACCGCGTCCTATACACAGATAATCCAGATATCACCCCGTATATAAATCCCCAGCACCGCATCCTATACACAGATAATCCAGATATCACCCCGTATATAAATCCCCAGCACCGCATCCTAGACACAGATAATCCAGATATCACCCCATATATAATCCCCAGCACCGCATCCTATACACAGATATCCAGATATCACGTTGTATATAAATCCCCAGCACCGCATCCTATAACAGATAATCCAGTTATCACCTCGTATATAAATCCCCAGCACCGCGTCCATACACAGATAGTCCAGATATCACCCCGTATATAAATCCCCAGCACCGCGTCCTATACACAGATAATCCAGCTATCACCCCGTATATAAATCCCCAGCACCGCGTCCTATAACAGATAATCCAGTTATCACCTCGTATATAAATCCCCAGCACCGCGTCCTATACACAGATAATCCAGTTATCACCTCGTATATAAATCCCCAGCACCGCGTCCCATACACAGATAATCCAGATATCACCCCGTATATAAATCCCCAGCACCGCGCCCTATACACAGATAATCCAGATATCACCTCGTATATAAATCCCCAGCACCGCGTCCTATACACAGATAATCCAGATATCACTCTGTATATAAATCCCCAGCACTGCGTCCTAAATGCAGATAATCCAGATATCACCCCGTATAGAAATCCCCAGCACCACGTCCTATACACAGATAATCCAGTTATCACAACGTATGTAAATCCCCGGCACCGCGTCCTATACACAGATAATCCAGTTATCACAACGTATATAAATCCCCGGCACCGCGTCCTATACACAGATAATCCAGTTATCACAACGTATATAAATCCCCAGCACCGCGTCCTATACACAGATAATCCAGATATCATTCCGTATATAAATCCCCAGCACCGCGTCCTATACACAGATAATCCAGATATCACCCCGTATATAAATCCCCAGCACCGCGTCCCATACACAGATAATCCAGATATCACCTCGTATATAAATCCCCAGCACCGCGTCCTATACACAGATAATCCAGATATCACTCCGTATATAAATCCCCAGTACCGCGTCCTATACACAGATAATCCAGATATCACACCGTATATAAATACCCAGCACCGCAGCCTATACACACATATTCCAGATATCACCCCGTATATAAATCCCCGGTACTGCATCCTATACACAGATAATCCAGATATCACCCCGTATATAAATCCCCAGCACCGCGCGTCCTATACACAGATAATCCAGATATCACCCCGTATATAAATCTCCAGCACCGCGTCCTATACACAGATAATCCAGATATCACCCCATATATAAATCCCCAGCACCGCGTCCTAAATGCAGATAATCCAGATATCACCCCGTATAGAAATCCCCAGCACCGCGTCCTATACACAGATAATCCAGTTATCACAATTTATAAATCCCCGGCACCGCGTCCTTTACACAGATAATCCAGATATCACCCCGTATATAAATCCCAGCACCGCGTCCTATACACAGATAATCCAGATATCACCCCGTATATAAAATCCCCAGCATTGCGCCCTATACACAGATAATCCAGATATCACCCCGTATATAAATCCCCAGCACCGCGTCCTATACACAGATAATCCAGTTATCACAATTTATATAAATCCCCGGCACCGCGTCCTTTACACAGATAATACAGATATCACCCCGTATATAAATCCCCAGCACCGCGTCCTATACACAGATAATCCAGATATCCCCTCGTATAAATCCCCAGCACCGCGTCCTATACACAGATAATCCAGATATTACCCCGTATATAAATCCCCAGCACTGTGTCCTATACACAGATAATCCAGATATCACCCCATATATAAATCCCCAGCACCGCGTCCTATACACAGATAATCCAGATATCACCCCGTATATAAATCCCCAGCACCGTGTCCTATACACAGATAATCCAGATATCACCCCATATATAAATCCCCAGCACCGCATCCTATACACAGATAATCCAGATATCACTCCGTATATAAATCCCCAGCACCGCGTCCTATACACAGATAATTCAGATATCACCCCGTATATAAATCCCCAGCACCGCGTCCTATACACAGATAATCCAGATATCACCCCGTATATAAATCCCCAGCACCGCATCCTATACACAGATAATCCAGATATCACCTCGTATATAAATCCCCAGCACCGCATCCTATAACAGATAATCCAGTTATCACCTCGTATATAAATCCCCAGCACCGCGTCCCATACACAGATAATACAGATATCACCCCGTATATAAATCCCCAGCACCGCGTCCTATACACAGATAATCCAGCTATCACCCCGTATATAATCCCCAGCACCGCGTCCTATAACAGATAATCCAGTTATCACCTCGTATATAAATCCCCAGCACCGCGTCCTATACACAGATAATCCAGATATCACCTCGTATATAAATCCCCAGCACCGTGTCCTATAACAGATAATCCAGATATCACCCCGTATATAAATCCCCAGCACCGCGTCCTATACACAGATAATCCAGATATCACCCCGTATATAAATCCCCAGCACCGCATCCTATACACAGATAATCCAGATATCACCCCGTATATAAATCCCCAGCACCGCATCCTATACACAGATAATCCAGATATCACCCCGTATATAAATCCCCAGCACCGCATCCTATACACAGATAATCCAGATATCACGTTGTATATAAATCCCCAGCACCGCATCCTATAACAGATAATCCAGTTATCACCTCGTATATAAATCCCCAGCACCGCGTCCCATACACAGATAGTCCAGATATCACCCCGTATATAAATCCCCAGCACCGCGCCCTATACACAGATAATCCAGATATCACCTCGTATATAAATCCCCAGCACCGCGTCCTATACACAGATAATCCAGATATCACTCTGTATATAAATCCCCAGCACTGCGTCCTAAATGCAGATAATCCAGATATCACCCCGTATAGAAATCCCCAGCACCACGTCCTATACACAGATAATCCAGTTACCACAACGTATGTAAATCCCCGGCACCGCGTCCTATACACAGATAATCCAGTTATCACAACGTATATAAATCCCCGGCACCGCGTCCTATACACAGATAATCCAGTTATCACAACGTATATAAATCCCAGCACCGCGTCCTATACACAGATAATCCAGATATCATTCCGTATATAAATCCCCAGCACCGCGTCCTATACACAGATAATCCAGATATCACCCCGTATATAAATCCCCAGCACCGCGTCCCATACACAGATAATCCAGATATCACCTCGTATATAAATCCCCAGCACCGCGTCCCATACACAGATAATCCAGATATCACCCCGTATATAAATCCCTGGCAACGCGTCCCATACACAGATAATCCAGATATCACCCCGTATATAAATCCCCGGCACCGCGTCCCATACACAGATAATCCAGATATCACTCTGTATATAAATCCCCAGCACCGCGTCCTATACACAGATAATCCAGATATCACCCCGTATATAAATCCCCAGCACCGCGTCCCATACACAGATAATCCAGATATCACCCCGTATATAAATCCCCGGCACCGCGTCCCATAGACAGATAATCCAGATATCACTCTGTATATAAATCCCAGCACCGCGTCCTATACACAGATAATCCAGATATCACTCTGTATATAAATCCCCAGCACCGCGTCCCATACACAGATAATCCAGATATCAATCCGTATATAAATCCCCGGCACCGCGTCCCATAGACAGATAATCCAGATATCACTCTGTATATAAATCCCCAGCACCGCGTCCTATACACAGATAATCCAGATATCACTCTGTATATAAATCCCCAGCACCGCGTCCTATACACAGATAATCCAGATATCAATCCGTATATAAATCCCCGGCACCGCGTCCCATAGACAGATAATCCAGATATCACTCTGTATATAAATCCCCAGCACCGCGTCCTATACACAGATAATCCAGATATCACTCTGTATATAAATCCCCAGCACCGCGTCCCATACACAGATAATCCAGATATCAATCCGTATATAAATCCCCGGCACCGCGTCCCATACACAGATAATCCAGATATCACACCGTATATAAATCCCCAGCACCGCGTCCTATACACAGATAATCCAGATATCACCCCGTATATAAATCTCCAGCACCGCGTCCTATACACAGATAATCCAGATATCACCTCGTATATAAATCCCCAGCACCGCGTCCCATACACAGATAATCCAGATATCAATCCGTATATAAATCCCCGGCACCGCGTCCCATACACAGATAATCCAGATATCACTCCGTATATAAATCCCCAGCACCGCGTCCCATACACAGATAATCCAGATATTACATGGTATAAAGTCACTGGTTCTTGCATCGTTATTATGGCCCTATTGAGCAGCTTCCATTGGCTGATTCAGTCTTTTCTGGCTGCAGCCTGTGACATCATTACCTGTTTTTAAATGTGATACCTTGTTTCCTGCAGGCTTCTCTCTATGTGATGATCTCATTGTTTATCCCCTCTGCTCTGTAACACTGAACAAAGTATCACAAGCTCTTAACAGTAAGATAAGGGTCACGGAGCAGAGTCTGCCGTATTCTGAATAATCAGGATTAACTCCTTGAAAATTGTAAATTGCTAAAATGCTTCTTTTACCCGTCTGGATTTATTAGGATGAGCTTTAAAAGCCATTAGAACATTTCTTTATCTTTTCTCATGTTGTAGCAGTGTGGTCGATACAGGTATAATTGTTGTGTCGCCGTTGCCGTGTCACATTCCATCGCTCGCTGTCCGCATGTCCAGCATGTGATTGATTTTGAGTGTTTTTTCCCGCCGGCAAGCCCTCCTGCTCTCGATCTCCGCACTAATAGCCGATATCCGTAGGATTATCTCTTAGTCTGCTCCTGAAACAACCTTGGAGGATAATGGATTCCACGTGTACTAAAAAAAAAAAAAGAAGAAAAATATGTAGACATGCCTCGCTTTACCTGTCTCCTGTGACATCATCGCTGCACGAACAGATGCACCGAAAGTACGATCCGGGCGCGAGCAAATCCCCCCCCCCCCCCGTCCGTCTCATGACATTCAGCGGTCTGGAAATATATTGCTCCAGCCAGGCTCCAAATAATAATATATCCCCTCTACTTCTTTGGAGAAAAATATATATATATATTCATCAATGGAGTTTAACTCTTTAAGACACGAAAAGTCTATTCACAAAGCAGCCAAACTACGTGCAATTTCACAGCTTTGCGTCTCAGACCATTTCGGTGATTCCATTTCAGTGAAAATACGGTGAATTCCCCATTTAGCGAATGGACACCGCATTTCGCCAAAGTTCTAGTTGCCGAAGCAGTTATCGTACGTCGGCGAAAACCGTAGAATTGCACCGATAATCACCAAATTGCACGGAATTGCGCTAAATTAGTACCGGTGCATTCTGAGCGGAAAAATTCTCATAATAGGAGTATGGATTAATCAAATGTGTCCAAATAATAAAAAAAAAACCTTTAAAAAAATAATAAAAAGTGTTATAAAATAAAACAAAAGGGGTTATTCAGAGAGCACCGGAATGTCGCCGACAATTCGGTGCTCTCTCGTTCCCCGCAGTTCTCTGCACTTCAGGGAATCAAAGTTCCCCACCCTGTGGTGTATTCAGTATTCACCGCAAACCTGCCGAAAACCCACTGGAAAAACCACGCCGAACGTGCCGGAAAAAGCCACCGACCTGCCGATCAGAGAGCAGACCGGCCGCCGGAAAAAGCCGACAAACTGACAAACGGGGTAAAAAAAAATATAAGTACGTTTGAAAGTGTCGATTTTGAAATGTTGTTTGCATAAAAACTACTGAACGAAAATGCCCAGAATTTACATATAAGAAACAATGAATGAGAATAAAAACAATTTAACCCCTTCGCTGCTGAGCCATTTCACCGCTGTGTGCTGAGCTCATTTTTACCGGTTTCGCTCATCTTGTTTAAACGCGTTTTGAAGCCAAGTTTTATTATACAACCCAGACAAATTATATATCGTTCTTTCCGTCAGACTCGGCAGATTCATAATATATCATTATTATATGTATACGTCATGTTCTGCCTGAATATTATAATTAAAAATGCAATAAAATTAGAATTTTCGATAATTTACAGCGTGTAAAGTGTTTTTTTTCTCTTTTTATAATGCGAGCGTTTGCGATTATATTTTCTATGGATTGCACTTGTTAAAAGAATGTGGAAAGGGGACTCGTTACATTTTTTGGGGGGAAAATACATGCTTTTTAGCAACCTCCCCCCATAGAAAAAATCTTTAGTGCAGCATCATTGGTCACATTATAATTGAAATGGGAACAATATTGCTGCATTAATAAAACAAACAAAAAAAAATGTTTATTTTTTTATTATTATTATTTTTTATATTATTTTTTTTAAAATATTTTTATTTTTTATTATTTTTTATTTTATCTTAACATGGTCTTGTTTCATATTACTGGAAAGGTCACGCTCTGGCCGATCCAATGGTAACAAACATTAATCCCTAGCTGCCACGGACCGGGAGATAGGGGGTTCATTGGAACCCCCTATCTCCACCATAGGTGGCAGCTAGGGGTTAACTCCAGAACTGACGCATCGCGCTACGTGCGATGACGCCAGTCATCAGGGGGTGATCCTGGAAGCTTGGCCGACATCCAAGATGTCGGCCAGCTCCGGGAGTGGACAGCGAATCACGATCCAGCCCCCTAGGGGTTAAAGACAGCTGCCGTTTGGAAGGGCAGGCTGTGCCCTTCCAAGCGGTGCCTGCCTTTTTGGGCTTCCCCACATGGATCAGGAGGGAGGGAGGTCCAAAGGACCCGTGTGTCTTTTAAAAAATAATAAAAATGTCTGTTACAAAATAAAAAAAAACAGGTTTATTTAAAGAGATCCGAATTGTGGCCGAAAGGTAACCGAACAGTGAAATTCAGCGTTCGGTTACCTTTCCTGGCCATTCGGCTATTCAGAGAGCAGGCAGTTCGCCAAATCCTGGCGAATTGCCTGCACATACGTTGCCTGTTCAGTGCCTGTTCGTGGGCAGTGAAATCCCACAGAGAAGCAATGCTTTGTCTACTCAGAGACACCAAACAGCTGAGAAAGGTTGCCGAACTGCCCTGCTGTTCATTGGTCTCATTCGGTAGGTTTATTCAGGAGAATCCCATAGGCTTCAATGTTAAAAATATTCCCGTTTTAATTCAATATCTAATAAACCGTTGATTATAAAATTCTGCAGCAAAGAGTCTCTTTATTTTTAGATTATTTAGGATCTTTTAGGCATTTTTTGGGATTTTTTTGTCAACATTTGTTTCCGTTTTTTTTTTTATTTGTTATTTCATTTTTCTGTAACAGCCCTTTTTATTCTCATTCATTGGATTTTATATGTAAATTTCAGACATTTTCACTCAGTAGTTTCATTGCAAACAGCGTTTCACTTTTCAAACATTCAAACTTACTGTTTTTTTTTCACCTCCTTTGTCTGCGTTTCAGGTTTCTCCGGCGTGTTCGGCGGGTTAATCCAGCTGTTTTCTGCGGGTTTCGGTAGGTTTGCGGCGAGTGTTCGGCGGGTTTGCGGCGAGTGTTCGGCGGGTTTGCGGCAGGTTTTACCTGCACTACGGGGGCCCTGTGGTGCTTGCAGAATACACCGCAGGGTCGGTGAAATAGGAATCGCCGAATCGCCCCGAAGTGCTTAGTGCAGGGAACGAAAAAGTCACCGAATGTGCGGTGATTTTTCTAATCTCTTTGAATAACCCTGAAAGTCTTTCAAAAAATAATAAAAAGGTCTGTTAGAAAATAAAAATAAGTCCTTTAAAAAATAATAAAAAGGTCTGTTAGAAAATAAGGAAAACAAAAATTTTGTCTAAAAAAATAAAAAGGGTTTTGTAAAAAATGGAAACAATAAACGTTCTTTAAAAGATAAATAAAAATTATATTTAATTTTTTAGATTGAAAACTATCAGGGTTAATGAAAGAGAATCGAAAAGTCACCGCACTTTGAGTGATAATGTCTGTTACAGAAAAAAAAGGAAACCGCTATTAAAAATCCCGAAAAGTGCCTAAAAGATCCTAAAAAGAATTCAATAAATATAGAGACTTTTGTTGCAGAATAAAAGAATAAGCGGTTTATTAGATATTGGATAACAATGGAATATTTTTAACATTGAAACCTATGGCATTAACCTGAAATAAATCTGCCGAATGAAACCACTGAACATCAGGCCATTTCACTGACATTTCTCTGCTGTTCGGTGTCTGTGAATAGATTAACCATTGCTTCTCTATGGGGGATTTCACTGATGCCGAACAGGCACTGTAAAGGCTTGCAGTTCGACAAAATTTGGCAAACTGCCTGCTCTCTGAATAGCCGAATGGCCCCAAAATGTCACCGTACGGGGAAATTCCCTGTTCGGTGACACTTCAGGGCCAGATTGGCTCCCTCTGAATAACCCCTTTAGAGTCTGCTGAAAAAAAAAAGGATATATAATATGTCTGGGTCCTACAATAAAATGACTTTTTCAAATCGCAACTAAGCACGACGCGCAGAAAGTGGTCACGATGAGGTGAGAGTGGCTTGCACAGAGAGAAATAGCGGAAAACAAGCAGAAAGTGCAGGGTATCCAACTAAAAAATAATAAAAATGTCATTATTTGACAAGTCTTTGCACAGATTTTAAGAGATCCAGTTGGCTGTAGATACAGCATATTTTTCGGGGTGGTTGAACACTACAACAATATCCCTTTAAGGAGCCCTCGTCCCTGGGGCCTCTTTGGCTTCTTGAGCTCTGTTCCTAAATACAGTAATGTTGGTGCTGACATTTTATTGCTACGCGTGTGGTCACATTGCTGGATGAAACAGGAGCAGAACGCTCGCCCAAGGGGGGCACGGAGGGGCATTGTCCGTGTATGTATATTGAGATTTGCAGAGCAGCAGACTGTCTGCAAGATGCCGGCGGGCGACGCTGTGTCTTCTGCCTCATCAAATATCTCCTGGACCACGAGGATCCTCGTACGCGGCTCACTTTATTTATTCTAACTTCTGTCACCTACATCATATTTCACCGTATTTGCTGCATTTTGCACATTCCTTAACTGTCGGCCCAGCTGGAGTGTATATTTTTGCATCTGCGGCGCACCTGTCCTCTATATATATTTTATTTATGTGTTTTATTATTATTTAAAGAATTGCTATTCTTTACAGGGAGGTATGAGTTAGCACCACATTTTTTCTTTCCCCCCCCCCTTTTTTTTTTTTTCTTCTCTCTCGCCCCTTTCAGCGTCCGAGGAGTTAACCATTATTATAAATCTGAACCATTTGAACAAACAACCTTCATCTCTGACCTTTGGTATTTGAAGGACTTAACACCTACCATACGCGTTACCAGATGTAGCTATTAAATCTGGCAGTTGTGTTGTGCCTGGTTTTCGGAGAGAGGGGGGGTGGGGGGGTCATGGCGGAGCTTGGCAGACTTAGCTCGTCATTCACCTCTACACCCTGATTATACAGGTTGCGACGACAACAAGACCTTTATACCTTTATTAACTTGTTCAGTACCGACTTGTTCAGTACCGGTTACGCCGCTCACGGAAATAAATGAGCTTGAGGAGCGGCAGGTTTTAGGCTTCGCGGAAAATAAAAAGTGTTCTAAATGAAAACTATCACTTGTAAAAGAATATGTTTAATTTTTAATACTTAGAATTCACTCCCTGGCCTTTTACCTGCACTCATTGTATTAGTATTGTCTTCTTCTGCTCGTCATATTTTATTATTTTTGTATTTCTTTTCAATGGATTATAATAAAGTTTTTTGCTTTATTTTGCTATAGCGAGGTTGATAGCGGAAACACTGCATACAAATACACACTGCATACTCGCAACATAATGAATTCTTTACCCAAAACGCAGACCTGAGAGACAGAAAAGGTGGTAACCTTGGAGAAATCCAGTCCTTAATATGGCCGGGTAACTAAACAAAGAGAGAAAACCCAATAAAGTTATACAGAGCAGAGAAAACCAGTAAACTATGTAATAGACCCATAGTCAAGGGCAGGAGAGGTACACGGAAAGCCAGAAACAGAGCCGAGGTCAAGGGCAGGAGAGGTACACTGAAAACCAGAAACAGAGCCGAGGTCAAGGGCAGGAGAGGCACATGGAAAACCAGAAACAGAGCTGAGGTCAAGGGCAGGAGAGGTACACGGAAAACCAGAAACAGAGCCGAGGTCAAGGGCAGGAGAGGTACACGGAAAACTAGAAACAGAGCCGAGGTCAAGGGCAGGAGAGGTACACAGAAAAGCAGAAACAGAGCCGAGGTCAAGGGCAGGAGAGGTATACAGAAAAGCAGAAACAGAGCCGAGGTCAAGAGCAGGAGAGGTACACGGAAAACCAGAAACAGAGCAGAGGTCAAGGGCAGGAGAGGTACACGGAAAACCAGAAACAGAGTCGAGGTCAAGGGCAGGAGAGGTACACGGAAAACCAGAAACAGAGCTGAGGTCAAGGGCAGGAGAGGTACACGGAAAACCAGAAACAGAGCCAAGGTCAAGGGCAGGAGAGTTACATGGAAAATCTGAAACAAAGACAAAGTCAAGGGCAGGATAGTTCATGTTAATGCAGTAAGAGACTCAAAGTCAATGTCAAGTGAGGTACATATATGACAAGAAACAGAGCCAAGGTGTAGGGCAGGAGAAATACATGGAAAACCAGAAACAGGGACAATATCAACGGTAGGAGAGATACACAGAAAACCTGAAACTGATCTGAGTTCAAGGTTTAGAGAGACAAAAAAAGACCAGAAACATAACTGAGTTCAAATGCAGGAAAGGTACATGGAAAACCAGAAACAGAGACGAGTTCAGGGGCAGGAGAAACACGCACCGAAAACCAGAAACAAAGACGAGGTCATGGGCAGGAGAGATACACAGAAAACTAGAAAGAGAGTTGAGGTCAAGGGCAGGAGAGATACACATGGTCAAAAACGGGACTGAAGTAAAAAACCAACATGAACGCACGGAGGGGCCAGAAATAAACCTTAAACCAAAGCATGGGAAGGAGGAGAATAAATAGGTGAAGAAGGCTTATGATAGGTCCAGAATAGGTGGAGCCCATTTAATGCTGGATTAGGGAGGAATGAACGATGCCGGACTGGAGAAGCATTGCCAAAATGATGTTTGGTATAAAGGACACATGCAGAGTGGACAGGCATGGCATGGATAGACATGACACATTGACGCCTCACATAAATGCAATCCTTCACGCGCACTTTTTTGTACAATTAAGAACGCTCTTACACAAGTGCTTCAAAAGCCCTGATTTTAACCATTTAAGCTCTGCCATTAAACATGTGGTCACGGTGCATTTTCCCGCAGGCTGTCAGGTGATCAGGAAGTCTGAGAGAAAATAGTGGCGTACACGACTGACCGTAAAACTTGGGAGGTGTGATTATATATATATCACAGGTTTGAGTGTGTGACGGTGTGAAAATTCCCGTTCGAAGGTGTGGAATAAAGCTACGGTGACTTCCCACGCTTATTCCATTAGGACTTGACCTCCTGCGGAATGTCTGAGTATACATAAAGTTAATAATATGTTGGTAATGATGAAAAGGGAAGCTCCCAGATACATTGGTGTATACATTTTATTGAGATTTCACATAAAAAGACAACTGAAATGTAACTAATGTGCTTCCTCAATAGTGCAGAAAATTCCGGCCTGCGTAGTTAATAGATTATCTTCTTGGTTAATGATATGTGACAAACAGAACGGGAAGTCCAGAGTCATGTACTGCATTTAAAGAGCACCTGTCATACTTATCAGCATGGCGGCACCATCTTGGTGATAGCAATGGCACATCAATCCAAGGTCCACGGATAGGCACCAAGCTTTATCTGCCAGGTCAGATTAGAAGTGCTGGGCTGGCCAATAGGAATCAGGCAATCAGGCCCAGCAGGTGGGCATAACAGGTTCCTTATTGGACGTTCAAGTAGATTCTCTGCACCTTGTCATTGTGCTATGGAACTCCTGCCATTGCCCTAGAAGTCGGAAGTGAGGTCCTGCACTAGAGAGGTTAGGAAGGCAGTCAATTTCACTATACGCCATTGATATGACCATGTGGTTGGTTGGCAAGTCAGCTAAATATCACACACAGCATGATTAGAAAGGTAAAATGCACATCATTCATTAATTAAACCTCCCGAAGCTGCTAAGAGTAGCTGCAGGCTTCGCTGGAATGAGACTGAGCACTGGATGGCTTAGAAGTACATATATAAACATCCTGACATGAAGACTAATCTTATAATACACTGGGCCATATTACATTGTTCCCGCTAACGTTAGCGATCAGCTGTGTGTGTGAGAGTTAACGTTAGCTTTGGTGGCCCTAGCGAGTGCGGGCACACCATATTACATTCCGAACCATAATGGGTTTAAAAGCCCGTTAGAGTTCGGATCTTGCGCTCCCTTGCGCAAGCTTACTGTACTTTGCGCTCCCTATGCCTAACATGGGGAGAGCAAAGTGTTAATTAGCGGTAGGATTACAAAGGCCTGATGCTAATTATGCCAAGCTGCGGTTACTGAAAAGTTAACCATGGCTTGGAGCCAAAAAAATTACCAAAAAACACATACTCACTTCTCCTCCTGCGGCGAGAGTGGCGGCTCGATCCAATTATTCTTGCTGCTGGGAGCAGTGGCAGACTGGGGGAAAAAAGTCCCCCAGGCTCCCACTGTGAATCACTCCACCGACCTGCCGGATTTCGCGAGGCGGGATCATGCAGGTTATATGACCGGCAGCGGAAGCCTCAGTGGAGTTCTATGGTCTCCATGGAGGCTTAGCGCTGCCGTGAGCATCCCGACGCTTAGTGCTGCGTTACGGTGCAGGCTGCTGGTTTAGCACCTGCACCGCAATATCACATTAAAATGGGAACGATCAGATGACGTCACGCACTCCCGGTCACGTGGCGGCACTTCCGCATAAGAACACGCCGGACTGATGAGTCCTCGCTCAGTTATTTTGTTCTGTTGAGCTTACCTGTATATTCCTTACCTGATATATAACCTTTTGACGGATCTCCTGGCTATGACCCCTGCTTACCTATATGACTACCCCCACTTGCCCCCTGCCTCTGACCTTATTGCTTCCACTATGACCTTGCACGAATGCCGTCTGTCTACTACCTTTCTGCTTATACTTCGACTCTGCAAGAACGCCGCCAGCCTCCTGACCTCTGCTTCCTTGACCTCTTTTCCGCTACACACCTAGCCGCGCACCTTTCCTCCTGGATACCGGCTATGTCCTTGTACGCTACGAGGAGCAAGAATTCACCTGGCGTCACAGACACCTATAGACGGGTAGTGTTATACATATATATTCCTCCCCGGCTTGGTGTCCGCTCCGCATAGGCTAAAATATCCTGCACGTCTGGTTCCACCATCTCCTGCATATATCCTTACATTGGGGTGACTCTGCAGCCATGCTTTTTCTCATGGCTCCACAAGGGGTTAGGGTGGTTCTGCTCGTAACATGGTCACCTTAACATGGTTATAAATACTGTATGTGCCTGTAACTGATAAACTCATGGAATGTGGAGGATCTTTGGGTACGCTCGTGTATATACAGATTGTAGCATAGAATTTATTGGTATATTGTGTTTCGAGACGTTCACCAGTGGGACATTCCATCATGTCGATATTATAATATACCCCTATATCTAACGTGTTCCTGAAAAGAACTGGATGTTCTCTTTCTATCTCGGGAGGTCGGATATCTCTCGTTCAGCAGGTCTCAGTCACATTTGTAGCGATTGTCCGGGCGTCCTCTTCATTTGGAAGGACCTTCATGGGAGAATGTTGCAGAAGTCGCATTTCATGGGAAGCCAATAGCTGCGAAAAGGAGATCCTCCAGCTGCTATCAATACCCGTGATACGTTGCAAGGTTTTTCTTGAGACAGTGTATCAAATGTGTTACTAACCTTGCGTACTGAATGCCTCCCAAACCCCCAACGACTTTCACCAAAGCCCGTTCCAGAAAAATGCAGTTAAGGTCGGTATATTGTATTTTTCATGGCTCTGGATAGGAGGTCTTGGCCGGCTACAGAACTTTGTAACCACTTATTAGATCCTTTTTTTTTTTAACCTCTTTTCTTTTGTTGTACTAGAGAAAAACGAAGATCTGACGGGAAATTCAGCATTTCCACCAACGAGCTATTAAACTGAGACATTTCCCAAAGTTGCCAAAGTGCCAAAACCACCAAATATGTCAGAGCATGCCGCAGCCAGTTTGGTTATTATGTCGAAATCCCGATATTGGGAAATGTAAACTTCAAACCCAACAAACTGACCTGCCTACAATAGACAACATTTAGATTTATGGTTTTCTGTTGCAGTTGCTTAATTAAAGGGACCAAGTCTACCTTATTCTTCTGTCAATTGGGAAAATCCAACAATAACTACCAGAACGATTCTTCTGTCTGACCTTCCAGTAAAGCATCATCTTTCTAAGTACCTTATTGGTCTGCTCCTCTGGCCCTATCCAGTTGCCGGCTGGGTAGAGAAGAGACAACATCACTGCTCTACAACAGTGGAAACGCAGGACCAGATCCTGGTCAGAGAACCTGTCAACCAAACGTCCTTGGGCAAGACACCTAATGATACATACTTCCCTACCAAACAATATGGGCTGTGTAGTGTAACATTAACGTTCTTCCTCTACATCTATGGAGAAGCAGATTCAAGCCCCGATCACAACACCAGGCCAACACATCTCTCCTCTACAACTGTGGAGAAGCAGGTTCAACCTCATCACCATGTTGCAATTTCTATATGTGTGAAAACAGACTCGGATACCAGTCAGATTATCTCACCAGCAAGTGACCATGGACGACAAGACCCCTAACGATATTGGGCCCTATTACAATCTTTGCGTTAAAACCCTCGCGCAACGCGTGAATATGTGCGCCAAGCGCTAAACGTTAACGCGCGTAAATCACCGCTGGAATTACAATCCTCGTGCACTTTTTCATCCATCAAGTAATAACGCACGTAAAACGGACGCGCACAAAAACAACGCGCAGCAACGTTGCGCGCAGAAATCAGTGTGCGGACTGTTTTTTTCACGCGATTCAGCCAATCAGAATTAAGAACCACAATTATCTCACGTTAAGTTTTTGCGCCTGTCAAAGTCAATCTGAGTATATATGCTGCAGCAATAATAAAAAATGCAGACACAACTTCTCCATTTTATTGTTTGGGTATGTGTAGAATGTGTAACTATACTTTGCTGCGTGTTTTTTTTTGGGCTGGTGTATTTGAGTTTCGGCAGGTTGATAGAATTTGCCATTAACACCAGCTTTTAGGAGTTGCTACAATTATGCGATCAGAGGATGTGCGTTACAAACTGCACATAGATTGTAATACCATCCGTGTACCACCATCCGCGTACCACCATCCGCATACCAGCGCACATTGAAACTTCAGAGGTGATTCCAGTAATTCCAAAAAAATGGGCGAACTGCCTGCTTTCTGAATAGCCGAATGGCCAAGATATTGCACCGTACGGGGAAACTCACTGTTTGATGCAATTTTGGGGCCAGGTCGGTTCTCTTTGAATAACCCTTTATCATTTCTACCATTGTTTGCAACTTCAGTGACCTTTGGTGCCACAGCATTGCTTAGTGAATAACCCCTTAAGCAATTGGCACCTGAACAAAGAGTGCACCTCTTCAGGAGACATTGTAGATCCTTGTTAAATACACCCAACACTGATTTATTTAATTCTCTAGATGACTGAGTACTGATTGTGTTGTTTGCAAAGGCAGTGACTAACATCCTAGCATGGTTTCCTGCTACGACCTGGAATGGCTTGGTCCTTATTTTGGAAAGATGCTAAGAGGACATTGCTGTGGCCGTTCCTTCCGAGCAACGGCACCATGGACTCCTATGGTTTTGGTGGCACAGTCATTTCTGTAGGTGGGAAAAGCAGGTGCAACCAGCAATCTGAGATTTGGCCAGTGCTCCTTTTTGTTGGTGTTCCATGGAGGTTCCGTCACCAAACTCTTCCACCTCAGCCCTGACAAAAAATTTCTGTTCTGTTTAGACATTGCGAAACAATGCTAGCCAACATCGACTGAAACACCGGTGGCAAATCTGGTAAATTATATGCTACATAACTTTGGCTGCAACTATGGTGGAAATGATGGTGGACACCTTAAAGAAAACTACGCTGAGAACTCCACTGAACATCTTCATCAAAACCTTCATGGATCAAGACGACATGTCAGAGTCATCCTAAGCCCGTGCGGGGCTGTGAACCTAGTGTGGTCGGTGATGCTGTCCCACTCTACCTCATTCTCTGTTTTCCACAGGCTCTGAGCAAGTGAGAGCCGGTCTAATTACTCTCCACGTCTCCAACTGCCAACCCACCTCGCCACCAAGGTAAGAAAAAAATATGAATGGCCATACAAGTTGTGCATTCCGACGAGGATTGTGGCTTCTCAGCTAAGGTCCACAAGAGTTCCCAACTTGTATCCTTCCTGACCACTTCCACCCTAAAGACAACTTTGCGTCGTATTCGTGAACCAGTCATCTCCAAAACGTGATCTGCTCAGACGTTCTACATCACACATGAGCTTAGGTTTCACAATTTCATTGGCTGGCAAGAGAAGACACGACTATATGATCTCCCAGTCTGGACATGGACTAAAAAGGGAATTTACTGACGTGGCCGCATTACACAGAAATAGGCAAACCTCTAAATACATGGAATCAATCATTTTTCAATAATTATAAAAACGAGTTGTTCTTTAAAGGAACGATCGATTAAAAAATAGATTTCCTTTTATGCCCCTAAATAATTGGGCAGATCCTGCTGATGGCATCTCTCTAATTATTTTTTAATTTATAATTAGATGATTTTACTCACCTTTTGTCTGTCTCCACGTGCTGCTCCTCCTCTTAGGCTCAGGGACTCCCGAGCCCAGAAGCCCCTGAAGCTTTTCTGCACAATCTGTGCTACTGTACAGTTTGCGTAGCAAAGGAACTGCAAATTGCGCGGCTCTGCGGGTCTTGTGCACTTTATTTACACAAGTTCTGTAGCGCCTGCGTAGAGCGATGGATCGGAGATGCACGAGCTTGCACAGATCCGATCCATAGACTGCCTCTACCACAACGCTCGCTACAGAAATTGGCCTCAGAGGGTGATGTCGGCCGCTCTCTGTATGTTACATCATTAACGACCGATCTGTTGACCAGCAGCCGGGAAATTAAAAATCCTGACTGCTGGTGATGCTGAGAGGAGTGGAGGAAACTCTTCCATTTCACCCTGCGAAAACACCAGATTGGTGGGGAAGGGGCACTCCTCACATCCTGACCACTTTCAATCAATAAAGTGGTTGTCAAGTACCTCCTAGTTATTATGTCTAATCCCTGTACACAACTATCCTACAATGCCAGTCCTTGAAGGGGCTGGATTTCTACCTATTTCCAAACACAGACAGTACCAGAGGTATACTCCAACAGTACAGAACACCAGACACTGGGGGATAATACCAGAATACACGTGAACCAGATACCAGGGGTCGTTAAACCAGAGCGGATTGTCAGCCAGATGCCAGGGGTCATTATACCAGAGCGGGTCATCAGTCAGGAGCCAAGGGGTTAACTGCCAGGAGAAATCATCAGCCACGCCAAAAGTCATACTGTCATGTCCCACGCTGATAGTACCCGGCGCCCGGCAGCATCCTGCTCACTGTTTGCTGGCCGGGCACCGAGTGAAGAACACAGGGCTTGTGGTCATGTCAGATGCCAGGGGGCGGAGCGGGCTTGATGACAGGGCGCCCACTGGGTTTAAAACTCTGCGTCTCAGTTACTCCTGTGCCCTGACGTGGTATTCACGTCCCTCAGCGCTCTAAGTATATTTTGTTATATTGTGTATGACCGCGGCTATTTCTGAGAACCCTGCTTCGTGTATGACCCCGGCTATTTCTGAGAACCCTGCTTTGTGTATGACCCCGGCTATTTCTGAGAACCCTGCTTTGTGTATGACCCCGGCTATTTCTGAGAACCCTGCTTTGTGTATGACCCCGGCTATTTCTGAGAACCCTGCTTTGTGTATGACCCTGGCTATTTCTGAGAACCCTGCTTTGTGTATGACCCCGGCTGTTTCTGAGAACCCTGCTTTGTGTATGACCCCGGCTATTTCTGAGAACCCTGCTTTGTGTATGACCCCAGCTATTTCTGAGAACCCTGCTCTGAGTGTCACCCTGGGTATAAGGTTAACCATCTCTACTGGTATTAAGACTTCTGCTACCTGGGATAAGAGTGTTCACCTTATGTGGTATTTGTTAACCCTTGCTGGGTGCTACAAGATCTGTTGCCTGCAAGTAGAGTTACCGACCTTCCAAGGATCGGAGGGGTAGATAGTATATTGTGTACAGGGACCAGTATTGTAAACCCAAGGGGGATTCGTGACACATAACAGGAGATCCGATAAGTATACACAATGAACGCACTGAGAGGAGTGAATACCACGTCAGGGCAAGGAACTAGGGCTCAGGTGTCTCATTTTAAACTTGAAGGGTGACGTGTCATCACGATGCGCCCTCCTGTGTCCGTTACCCGCAGCCGCGATCAGCTTCTATTTCATTCGGTGGCCGGCCAGCAAGCAAGGCGCTGACGGTCGCTGGGACCCTGACACTGCAGTGTGGGACGTGACAGTGGTTAGGATGAGTAGAGTGTCGCTTTAATTTTACATTCCCCCTTAGAAAGTTACTCTGACCTACTGGAGGAGAACATGAAGTCAGATTTCAGAGATGACGAGTGCATTACTTCTGTTATGCAAAACTTCCTTGGAATATCCCGCTTGTTATTTCTCTTTTTTTAAACTTTTAGCAAGTTCTTCTTTTTCTGCTTTTTCAAGCAACACAAAACAAATTCTCGCTTCAGTAAACATCGGACAAATCAAAGGATTCCACCAGTCCCTCTGATGGAAAACAGTAGTTTTTTTCTTGACCTCTTATCCGATTGTTTCCTGTAGAAATCTCAGAACAGCCCTAAACAATGTCACACAATCAAATCAACACACGTCCAGCCCACACAGTCACTCACAGAATTTTGGAGGTTGGTGTGTTGCATTTGACAATCAAGGGCAGTTGATTAGTTTTTTTTGGTAAGGTAATTTTGAAGGTTTGATGAGATGTATAAGATAATTTTGGAGATTTGATTGGTTGTATGTTGCAATTTGAAGGTTTGATGAGATTTATAAAGTAATTTTGGAGGTTTGATGGGATGTACAAGGTAATTTTGGAGGTTTGATGGGTTGTACAAGGTAATTTTGGAGGTTTGATGGGTTGTACAAGGTAATTTTGGAGGTTTGATTGGTTGTATGTGGTAATTTTGAAGGTTTGATGAGTCGTATAAGGTAATTTTGAAGGTTTGATGGGTTGTATAAGGAAATTTTGGAGGTTTGATGGGTTGTGTGTGGTAATATTGAAGATCTGATGGGTTGTATAGGATAATTTTGGAGGTTTGATGGGTTGTATGTGGTAATTTTGAAGGTTTGAAGAGATGTATAAAGTAAGTTTGGAGGTATAATGGGTTGTATAAGGTAATCGTGAAGGTTTTAATGGGTTGTATAAGATAATTTTGGAGATTTGATTGTTGTATGTGGCAATTTTGGAGGTTTGATTGTATAAGATAATTTTGGTGGTTTGATTGGTTGTATAAGATAGTTTTGGTGGTTTGATTGGTTGTATAAGATAATTTTGGAGGTTTGATGGGTTGTATAAGATAGTTTTGGAGGTGTGATTGGTTGTATGTTGTAATTTGAAAGTTAGATGAGATTTATAAAGTAATTTTGGAGGTTTGATGGGTGATACAAGGTAATTTTGGAGGTTTGATTGGTTGTATGTGGCAATTTTGAAGATCTGATGAGTTGTATAAAATAATTTTGGAGGTTTGATGGGTTGCATGTGGTAATATTGAAGATCTGATGAGTTATATAAAATAATTTTGGAGGTTTGATGGGTTGCATGTGGTAATATTGAAGATCTGATGAGTTATATAAGATAATTTTTGAGGTTTGATGGGTTGAATGTATATTTTTGAAGGTTTGAAGAGATGTATAAAGTAAGTTTGGAGGTATAATGGGTTGTATAAGGTAATCGTGAAGGTTTGATGGGTTGTATAACATAATTTTGGAGGTTTGATGGATTGTACAAGGCAATTTCAGAGGTCTGATGGGTTTAATAAGGTAAGTTTGAAGGTTTGGTGAGATGTATAAAGTAATTTTGATGATTTGTTGAGTTGTATAAGGTAGTTTTGGACTGTTGATGTGTTATATATGGTAATGATGGACAGTTGATGAGTTGTATAAGGTAATTTTGGAGGTTTGATGAGTTTTTTTAATGCTCCAGAGTCATCCGTTACTTGGGAAAGAAATAATATTCAATATGTAAAATATGCATTACCATAATGATTGAAAAATAATAATAAAAATACACCTCTATGAAATAATTGTCATTTAAACAGGAGGAGCAGTGGGCAGCGGCTCTCTGAGTAAGACTCACTAGTCCTCCCTTGCTTTTAAATGATGCAGAATACACAGAATGCTAATATTTAATAAATTTTACAGAACGCAGAAAACCCGTAAGTGATGGCAGCGCTAACGGCACAATGAAACTTTTTCTTTTTTTTTTTAAATGCCCTTTAAGCAGTAGGTGCAGGGGTTTGGCACGAAACGAGGGGGAGGATTTAACAGAACACGAGGGAAGGATGGTCGGAGCAACTGGCTCCCTCACGGTTTTCCCAACACCTCTCCTGGCTCCAGCTTCATTTTTCTTGTCCTGTGGACAAGTAGATCGCTCGGCTCCGGCCCATGTAAATAAGAATTCCACCAGGACTCCAGGGGTCCAGACAAACAGCCTTTGTAACACGTGTTGGTTTAGGGAGGAGGTTTGAAAGGTGCGAGAAGACATTTTTAATGGTGGCAAGGTTGCTGTTGCATTAACAGTGTATACGAGTTTATGTAAAGATATATAAACCTTTCGGTACTTCTTGACGGCCTACAAGGTATTGCACATTTTTGTCTATTTTTCTGTAAATACGAGATATTTGAAAAGGCGCTTGCAGGCTTTAGTCCTTCTACTTTCATCCAGCCTGGCCAAAAACGTACAATCCCTCTTCTCAATGTAACACACAGTTCCTGGTTTATCAAGCGCTCTGCACGTTATTTTACACTTTACAGCTGGATGCTGTACTGATTTCCCGTACTTTGCTATTGAGTAAGAACGGAAAGGGATGCTCTACTAATCCTGACCACTTTATTGATTTAAAGTGGTCAGGATGTGAGGAGTGCCCCCTGCTCCCCCCCCCAGTTCCCCAGATCTGAAGAATTTGCACTGTGAAGTGGAGGAGTTTCCTGCACTCCACCCAGCATCACCAGCAGCCAGGATTTTGAATTTCCTGGCTGCCAGTTACCAGATCGGTCACTGGTGATGTCACATACAGAGAGCGGCCAACGTCACCCATCTGAGACCAATTGGGGCATTGAATGTTCACAAAGAGGCAGCTGATGGATCAGGCGTCCCAGTGGTTTTGTCTCACTAATGGTGTAGCATTTGCAGATGTGAACAATCTCGTCCAATGAAACCTTACTCCCTAGGCTGCCCAACGGCAGATGAGTCACCTTGTGGGATGCTTTCCCTCCCTTCTTTCCTTCCCTCTCATCCTTTCTTGTTTCCTTCCCTCCCATCCTTCCAACTTTCCTTCCCTCCCATCCTTCCACCTTTCCTTCCCTCCCATCCTTCCATCCCTCCCATCCTTCCATCCCTCCCATCCTTCCTTCTTTCCTTCCCTCCCATCCTTATCATCTTTCCTTCCCTCCCATCCTTCCATCCCTCCATCCTTCCATCTTTCCTTCCCTCCCATCTTTATTTCTTTCCCTCCCTCCCTTCCTTCCATCCCATCCTTCCACCTTTCCCTCCCTTGCGTCTTTCTTTCTTTCCTTCCCTCCCGTCTTTCTTTCTTTCCTTCCCTCCCGTCTTTCTTTCTTTCCTTCCCTCCCTCCCGTCTTTCTTTCTTTCCCTCCCTCCCGTCTTTCTTTCTTTCCTTCCCTCCCGTCTTTCTTCTTTCTTTCCTTCCCTCCCTCCCGTCTTTCTTTCTTTCCTTCCCTCCCGTCTTTCTTTCTTTCTTCCCTCCCGTCTTTCTTTCTTCCCTCCCTCCCGTCTTTCTTTCTTTCCTTCCCTCCCGTCTTTCTTTCTTTCCTTCCCTCCCGTTCTTTCTTTCTTTCCTTCCCTCCCGTCTTTCTTTCTTTCCCTCCCTCCCGTCTTTCTTTCTTTCCTTCCCTCCCGTCTTTCTTTCTTTCCTTCCCTCCCGTCTTTCTTTCTTTCCCTCCCTCCCGTCTTTCTTTCTTTCCTTCCCTCCCGTCTTTCTTTCTTTCCCTCCCTCCCGTCTTTCTTTCTTTCCTTCCCTCCCTCCCGTCTTTCTTTCCTTCCCTCCCATCCTTACCATCCTTCCTTCCATTCCATCCTTCCGTCTTTCTTTCCCTCCCTCCCGTCCTTCCCCTCTTTTCCCGTGATCTTCTTGATGTGAGTGACCGCCGGGTGCAGCCCATGACCTGGATTGGATCATCCAAGCAGACAGATTACTCTGCTAGTTGAGGCCAAATCCATCCGTCCCCCTCCTCTAATCTTCCACCAGATTAAACATCAGGTCCTCCTTTTCTTTGCCCTGGAGTGGTAACGCCAAGGAACCCTCATGCGTGGGTGGGGGGTGCTCTGATTGTGCCCAGGCACAGATGGCAAAGATACGGCTCATCATGACTCCTCAGACGGAGACTGTTCCTCTGTTGCCGGGTTTCACAATGTTAAGGGATTGAATCATCCACTTTACTGCGGAAAATAAAATCACTTTCACAATATGTGGCAGGTGTTCAGCTCCCAGCCTGCCTTGTTTCCTCTACTGCAAAGGATTCTGGGATTGGACTTTTAAATAAGACCATGGTTTGTTGCAGTAGATCTCCTCTTTATAAACCTGTATGGTAAAGGGGGTCATTCATAATGCCTGACCTGGAATCTGTAAATAGTATTTATTTTTTTATAATATTTATTTCTTAAATAATTCAGCCACATGTGTCTTGGATTTACCAACGGTGATCCTGGTAATAATGTATTATGCCCCCCTGGGCATTCTGGTCTGGACCAATATTATTTATTATTATTTTTTATTATTATTGTTACTGTTTATTAATATTTTCTTTTTTTTTTTTAAATAATTCAGCCACGTGCTTCTTGGATTTACCAACTGTGATCTGGACCCATATTATTTTTTATGTATTTTTTTTATTAGTATTACTGTGTTATTAAGTAATTCAACCACATGCTGGGTTAACCCTGTCCTTCCCGAACAGGCCAGAAGCTTCAGCACTAACATGCTGGCACGACCATGTCGTTAAACTCCAAAAGGGCAATAGGCGTCTTCTACGTAGATTACCCCCTGCGTTGGGCACCATGGACTCGCCCCGTCTGCTGCCATGATCCTCTTTAATGAGCACCCTCCATACTCCACTGCTGGTCACCGCTATTGCCCCTCTCTTATAGGTCAGATTTTCTGACGTTGGCAGCGCCAATTGGACCTGATTACTGCGCCAATGCCATCACCAAGACGTCGGCACTGTTTACCTTTTTAGCCGAAGATTATGCTTTTTTGTGTGTTTTACGGTAAAGCTTTTCTGTTTGGTCTTCCTCTAGCCCTCTGTCAGCCGATCTATGTCCTCCTCGACTCAGCTGAATCTCCCTCGAACAATCCCCCCCTCTCACGTTCCTTGACGTAACACCGTACAGATATCAGCAGTCTGCGGTATGCTGAGGGCCGGCGAGTTAACAGGATTTACCATACTGTGGGTCAGGACTCGTCAAACTTGCTCCTCCCAGGTGTTTGTGGGACTTTAAAAAAATAAAACTCCCATGATTCCCTGGTTGTCCGTTGCATTGAAGAATATCTGGGAATTGTAGGCATCAAAATCTGGGTGGGGGGGGGCTGTGAGTTCGACGGCCCTGCAATGGATGGCCGGAGAATCATGGAAGTTGTAGTTCAGATACATG
Source organism: Leptobrachium leishanense (assembly GCA_009667805.1). NCBI lineage: Eukaryota > Metazoa > Chordata > Amphibia > Anura > Megophryidae > Leptobrachium > Leptobrachium leishanense. The sequence goes on from CM019074.1 coordinate 101,671,282, forward strand.
GGTGCAGCATCATGGGAAATGTATTTCCAAAACACTTGGAGGGCTAAGGTTGCTGACCCCTGCTTTACGTTAACCCTCTGCAGGCGGACACGAAGTAAATCGCTCCAATTGCTGAAATGCTTATTTTATCAGAGTAGATTTATTAAAGATTCCTCCCCCCCCGCCCTCCTGATTTTTCAGTGTTTTTTCTTTTTTAAGTCCCCCCGTACTTGTTAGCAGGACAGGCGGCCGCTAGACTCATGCCCATATTGCTTTCGATCAGCCCCATGGCATCCGTCGGCCCTAAACACAGCGGGAAATGGGTTCGGACGTGAGATGTTCCTCCACCCGATCCCTCCACCGTACGTGAATCGGCTGGCTTGGTCTGGCTGAGCGTCACCCACACCTCTGTTAAAACCTCGGTTACCTGCCATTTGTTCTCCGTGTCTCTTTCCACCTGTCGGACATTACTTTTAAATGAGGTACATCGGTAATTAAGCTGCAGCGCGGCTTTAAAAGGCTGGTGTAGCAGCCGCCTCGGGTTTCAGGACAGAACGAGCCCTGGATCCTTTTACGCCATGAATTAATGATGAGGGACTGACGAGCTCGCAGCGCCAGCGGTTTAGCGTCCGGAAGTTGCGTCTGTACCAGAGGAGATCTCTAATGGCGTACGGGTAGACGCTGGACCTTATAGGATGTGAGCGATGCTGCATGACCGGCAGACCAGTGTGTGCGGTGGCATTTATCGGCCAAACCAAACCGTCTCAGCATTGTGTGCACAAATTCCAAAATGATCATCACTTAAAGTAGGGGTCGTCAATCTAGGCCCTCTAGATGTTTTGGAACTAACGAGTGCCCTTCAGGTGACCACGTGTGTTTGTGCGCCTGCGTGGGATTAATGTATGGCTAAGTGTGTGTGTGTGCACGCGTGGGATTAATGTATGGCTATGTGTGTGTGTGTGTGCACGCGTGGGATCAATGTATGGCTGTGTGTGTGTGTGTGTGTGTGCGCACACGTGGGATAAATGTATGGCTGTGTGTGTGTGAGTGTGTGTGCACGCGTGGGATAAAAGTATTGCTAAGTGTGTGTGTGTGCGCAGACATGGGTTAAAGGTATAAAGTGCATGGGCGTCCACAGCATGGGGCAAGGGGGGCCCTTTCCCCCTGGATCAACAGGCTTAAAGGGAAGGTGAGTGTTTATAAATATATGTATATATGAGTGTGTAGGAAGGGGGGCTGGTGTGTGTGTGTATATATATATTTGGAGTGGAGGGCCTGGTGTGTGTGCCAGTATCTGTGGGGGGGTCATGGTTTGAGTATACAGAGCTGGCCTTAAAAAAAACCTTCCTTCAGTGCCTTAATCCTGGGTGTATGACTAGTGTGGTGCCTGCCCCCCCATGACCTCGTGAGCTGGTCCTCTGGCCCTCTGACCTCCGTGGGCTGGCCCCCTACCCTCTGTGGACTTGCCCCCTGCCCTCTCGTGGGCAGGCTCCCTGTCATCTGTCCTCCGGTGGCTGGCCCCCTACCCTCTGACCTCTGTGGGCTGGCCGCACTCTGCCCTCAGGCAGGTGGGCCAAAGCTGTGTTTCACGGCTGACATATTATTTGGGTCCTGGGGCTTTGTCACTTTTGCTGGTTCAGATATAGCATTGGGCCCAACTGGTGCTGCAGTGGCTTCCATGCTTGACTGCTTACCATCTTGATGTTGGCTTTATCCATTGAGGGCTGGAAAGGTAGATGGACTCGAAGCTGCAAAGCTGCAAATGTGGTCTTTTCAAGGACAGCCTGGCATTTCGGTGGCAGAATGACTCTAGCCAGGGTTTCCGGTGTTGACTTTTGCCACAGTTGGTCTGTTGGTTCTGCTATCAGGCAGTGATGGTGGAGGGCTGGCAGTCATGGCTGTTATGGGAGCGGTATGGACAGTCCTCACCTTGTTGACATTGGACTTTGCAGGAACGTTGGTAGGTTTCTTCATTGCAGTTTGTTTGGCAAGGTCAGGCTCGTGGACTGGCAGAGTAGATGGCCTTGAAGCTGCAAATCTGGTCTTTTCAAGGACAGCCTGGCCTTTCAGTGGCAGAATGACTCTAGCCAGGGTTCCTGGTGTTGACTTTGCTACAGGTGGTCTGTTGGTTCTGCTAGCAGGCTGAGATAGTGGAGGGCTGGCAGTTGCGGCTGTTATGGGAGCGGTGTGGACAGTGCTCACCTTGCGGACATTGGACTTTGCAGGCACGTTATCAGATCAGTGCATGCGCGTGCAGCTCCGAAACATCACTCTGCGCAGGCGCTACGGAACTTGGGTACGTAAAGTGTGCAAAACCCGTTACATTGTGCAATTTGCGATTCCTACATTATGGAAGTTGCATAAGAGCGCAGATCGTACAGAAAAGCTTTAGCGACTTCTGGATTTTAGCGTCCCTGAGCTGAAGAGGAGGAGCAGTGCGCGGTGAGGGATATCAGGTGAGTAAAATCACCCCAAAAGAAGTAAAAGAAAATATTTGGTCAGCGGTTGTCAGCAGGATCTGCCCAATTATTTAATGGCAAGAAAAGTGAACTTTTATTTAAAAAAAAGATGTCCCTTTAACATTCCATAGGGTTTATATGTTCCTACCTGTTCATCTATCATTCAGAAAGTGGCACGTGCATCGTGTAACGCTTGCTCGGGACGTGTGCGTTGGCTTCTCTCACTTTAGTCTTTCTTGTTCTTCGTGTCTCTTTCTCAATTGCAGACATCGGATTGTTGTCCTCATTGACCTGAAGACTTCGTTGACTGTATGTCGGCGTTCCATTGGCGTTCCTCAGTTTCCCAGCAGTGTTAACCAGTCCTGAGATTCATTGAAGTTGGAAATGGTGGATAATCAGCCTTTTGGATTTGCTATAAAAGCCCATTTTTAACAGTTTTTTCTGAACCTTACTTGCATTTGTTGGAGCGGCACTAGGCAAATTTCATATCTAGATTTTTACCACAACTCCATTTTTGGTGGCACGTAGGACAACTTATATAACATGCTATTGTAATGACGTCATTATTAAGCCGTGCCAAAAAAATGGCGCATTACAAAAGATACAGCTTTACAATAAACGCTCCAATTTGGGTACGGATGAATTTTGACCCTCCAAATTCAGCCACATCAGATTTAGACACCTCAGCTGCAATGGAGGGTCATTCTGAATTAGAAATTAGGGTTAGATACAAGCATTAGGGTTAATGTTAGAATTTAGGGTAAGGGGTACAAGTTAGGACTAGAAATTATGGTTAGGGTTAGGAATTAGGGATTGTGTTAGGGTTAGAATTAGGGATACGGTTATGGATAGAAATTAGCAGGGATCGAGTCGAGCGGGAACACGCGGGAACGGTGTTCCCGCACTTCTCCCACAGCGGGAACGCTGCGGGAACACTGCGGGAACGCTGCGGGAACGCAGCGTTCCCGCTGTGGCCCGAGCCCGAACGCTTTAGCAGGCGGCCGCCGCACATTGCCGGCGGCCGCGTGCTTCCTATTAGAACGGCCGTTGACCGGAAGTGGAGCCGCTTGCCTGGCTGTTTCATAGATCCCAGGCGAGCGGCTGCACTTCCTGTCAGCGGCCGCTGAAGGAGGAAGCAAGCGGCCGCCGGCAATGTGCGGCAGGAGCAGCAGAGGAGCAGCAGAGGTGAGCTGGGCTGGGGGCAATATCCATGAGACCTGGGGGCATTATCCATGAGACCTGGAGGCAGTATCCATGAGACCTGGGGGCAGTATCCATGAGACCTGGGGGCAGTATCCATGAGACCTGGGGGCAGTATCCATGAGACCTGGGGGCAATATCCATGAGACCTGGGGGCAGTATCCATGAGACCTGGGGACAGTATCCATGAGACCAGGGGGCAATATCCATGAGACCTGGGGGCAGTATCCATGAGACCTGGGGGCAATATCCATGAGACCTGGGGGCAGTATCCATGAGACCTGGGGGCAGTATCCATGAGACCTGGGGGCATTATCCATGAGAGCTGGGGCAATATCCATGAGACCTGGGAGCAATATCCATGAGACCTGGGGCATATCCATGAGACCTGGGGGCAATATCCATGAGACCTGGGGGCAGTATCCATGAGACCTGGGGGCAATATCCATGAGACCTGGGGCATATCCATGAGACCTGGGGCGTATCCATGAGACCTGGGGGCAGTATCCATGAGACCTGGGGGCAGTATCCATGAGACCTGGGGCATATCCATGAGAGCTGGGGGCATTATCCATGAGAGCTGGGGGCATTATCCATGAGAGCTGGGGCATTATCCATGAGAGCTGGGGGCAGTATCCATGAGACCTGGGGGCATTATCCATGAGCCCTGGGGCATTATCCATGAGAGCTGGGGGGGGGCATTATCCATGAGAGCTGGGGCAATATATACCCATATGAGCAGGGGCAATTATATCCATGTGAACTGGGGGCAATTATATCCATGTGAACTGGGGCAATTATATCCATGTGAACTGGGGAAAATATATCCATATAACCAGTGCTGTGCATATTATTCTTGGGGTTCAGTGCTGTGTATATTATTATGGGGGCTCAGTGCTGTGCATGTTATTATGTTATTCTGGGGGCTCAGTGCTGTGTATGTTATTCTGGGGGCTCAGTGTTGTGTATGTTATTCTGGGGGTTCAGTGTTGTGTATATTATTCTGGGGGTTCAGTGTTGTGTATGTTATTCTGGGGGCTCAGTGCTGGGTATGTTATTCTGGGGGTTCAGAGCTGTGTATTTTATTCTGGGGGCTCAGTGCTGTGTATATTATTCTGGGGGCACAGTGCTGTGTATATTATTCTGGGGGGTCTGTGCCTGGATTTATATATATATTATATATAAAATGCGTTAGTCCAGTTGCCACAATCACGAGTATACCTGTACGTAGTGATACCTTTCACTGATCAGTATAGTTTCCAGTTTACACTCTTGAAAGCTTGTCTTTTAAATGTAAAGTTAACCCAATAAAAATGGTATCACCACGCACTGCTATACTCGTGATATATATATATATATTCTTAAGGTAATGGGGGTTGTGGAATTCGTGGGTGAGTTCCCTCACTTTTTTTCCCAGGACTTGACCCCTGGAAATTAGGGATAGCAAATACAATAGTGTTAGAATTAGGGATAGGGTTAGAAATTAGGGATAGCGTCAGGGTTAGAATTAGGGTTACAGTTATGGATAGAAATTAAAGATAGGGTTAGAAATTAGGTATAGGTTTAGAATTAGGAATAGGATTAGGGTTAGGGATAGAAATTAGGGAAAGGGTTAGGGTTAGAATTATGGGTAGGGTTAGGGATAGAAAGTAGGGTTAGGGTTGGGGTTAGAATTAGGGATAGAAATTAGGGATAGGATTGAAGTTAGAAATTAAGGATAGGATTAGAATTAGGAATAGAGATAGAAATTAGGGATTGGGTTAGGGTTAGTGATCAGGGATAGGATTTAGGTGATTAGGGATAGGGTTGGAGTTAGAAATTAGGGATAGCGTTAGAATTAGGGATAGGGTTAGGGATAGAAGTTAAGGATAGGGTTGGGGTTAGAAATTAAGGCTAGGGTCTGGGTTAGAAATTAGGGACAGAGTTAGGGTTAGTAATTAGAGTGAGAGTTTCAAGTTAGGGTAATTTAGGACACTATTAGTACTTGTGTTACGGTTACAGTTAACCCTAACCCTAATTTCTAACCCTATTTATGGAAAAAGACTCTCCATTTCTCCTGAGTGTCTAGTTTGGCCGCAGTCTAATAGGAGCATCTTCAAAAAAGACAATGCTTTTTTACCATATGATGTTTTGGCGCAACTTTATAGCCACGTCTTTGTCGTAACCAATCAGCTAGCAGCCCCTGGCAAGTGTGAGTTCCTATACTTCTAATCGCTTCTCGGTGCTCCTGCAGTTCATAGTGACGTTAGGGTTCTTCAAGCAGTGATTTATCCTCAAGGTATCTCACAGCTTTCGCGTCGATGCGATTCTGAGAATTAGTGTTTTCTCGGCTCTTAATTTAACTCCTTCCATCTTCCCCACTTTTGCCGATTTCTACGTCTCAGGGTGTTTGCGTTCACGAGTTAAATCCTGATCTAAAATTCATATTGAATATTCACAGAGACTCACAATAATTTTAAGGTCAGAGGAAGCAAGAGCAGCACTCACGCGTTTCCGAGGCAGATTATGCTCCTTTTATTTCATTTTATTCTATAATCCCTGGATTATTTAATTGAATTTAAAAAATATATAATATAAAATAAATATATATATATAATATTGATTTTTATTTTAACTGCCACAACACACCCTTTATTAAGGATCGCATGACGGAGCAGGACCTTGACTCAAAAGGCTCTGCCAGCGGAGCAAATATTCAATAACTAGGCACCGATCTAATCCTCCTTCGATTTCCGAATATATTGACTCTGGCGTCTTGCTCGGTATATAATATCAATCGAGTCGAACGCCTGCCTACTGCTAATCGACAAACACGAGCAGGACACAAAGGAAGCCATTCCGATGTGTTTATTAATGTAAGTAAAGGGCGGTGGAAAGGGAACCTGGGCAAAGGTTACCATACATTCATAAATAAGAAAAAAATATTGAATACAATCATTCATAGAATGCAAACGGCTATTTCTGAGCTGGAATTGAATAAAATGTTAGTATTTAAAAAAAAATAACATCCAAGAACACTTATTTTATTTTTCCCCCCGAACTGGGCAGAAGAAGGACTAGCAGTAGTTGCGACAATGTTTACCCACGTTAAGCGACATTTGATTATTTTTAGGTGGGGGGGGGTACATTTTTTTATATCTCCGTCTTTCATATTTTTATTTCTATGTCCAGAAACCTATATATTTTTTTTTCCTATATAGTACAAAATAAAAATCCGTAATTTATTCGGCATTGTTATTGTTTTTTTTATTTTTTTAAATATTCCTCTGGTTCAGGAATTATCAGACGTCAGTATTAGGAGTTGTAATCCAAGGACATCTAGGAGCCACAGTCTGATGGAGCTCCAGCCCTGTCAAGGTTATATAATTTAATATATAAAAAAAATAATGTATATATATATATATTACAAAATAAAAATTTATAATTTATTCAGTATTTGATTTTTACTTTACAATTGAAGTATTCTTCCAGTTTAGGAATTATCAGACATCAGTATTAGGAGTTGTGATCCAAGGACATCTAGGAGCCACAGTCTGATGGAGCTCCAGCCCTGTCAAGGTTATATAATTTAATATAAAAAAAAAATTTTTTTTATATATATATTACAAAATAAAAATTTATAATTTATTCAGTATTTGATTTTACTTTACTTTTGAAGTATTCTTCCAGTTTAGGAATTATCAGACGTCAGTATTAGGAGTTGTAATCCAAGGACATCTAGGAGCCACAGTCTGATGGAGCTCCAGTCCTGTCAAGGTTATATAATTTAATATAAAAAAATTTTTTTTTTTTTATATATATATTACAAAATAAAAATTTATAATTTATTCAGCATTTGATTTTTAATTTACTTTTGAAATATTCTTCCAGTTTAGGAATTATCAGACGCCAGTGAATGGGTGTTGTAGTCCAAGGACATCTAGGAGCCATGGCCAAATGGAGCTCTAGCTCGAGCTATGCTATATAATATAGGTTTTTGATTTTAGTTTCCTATATAAGACAAAATAAAAATCCATCATTTATTCAGAATTTTTAAATTGTATTCTTCAAATATTCCTCCAGTTTAGGAATTATCAGACGATAGTGAATGGGAGTTGTAGTCCAAAGACATCCAGGCGCCGTAGTCTGATTGAGTCACAGCACTGTCAATTCTATATAATTTAATATAGTTTGTTTTTATTTTTTTATACATTGCAAAATAAAAACTCATAATTTATTCCGTGTTTATATTTCATCAAACAATATTGACAGCAGCGATTTTAAATATTTATTATTATTTTTTTGTTTTTTTCCAACTTCTCTCCGGAAAAATCTCCCAACTGCGTAACCTGGATCCTTTACATTAAAGCAAACAGCAGACTTGGAGATTTCATCTGCGTCGTATCTGATCACACGGCAAGTCCTTAACGTAAACACGTGTGTAATGCAAATATGTTTTTTTCACATCCATCTCTCCTGATATATTTTTTTTTCCCTAAACAGATTTAATGTTGTTGCTGTGAACTCTGAAGTGGGTTTTTTGGCAGCTCCCAAAAGATGAGTGATAAATAACACTGGCGTCAGCCAATGGCGAGAGGGGAGGTTACTAGGAACCAGATTGAAATCGCCCTCTCATTTTCATAAATATTTTTTGTAGGTTTCGATTACACATTTGCTATTTTTTTTTCGTAATTATCACACTCTGTTTACTTATATATACTATATATTTTAGGATCTAATTTGAATTGTATTTTAAAACAATCTTTAAAGGAAAATATAATTTCAGTTATATTATTTCTAGTTATTTTATTTCTAGTTATATTAATACTAGTTATTTCTAGTTATATTAATACTAGTTATTTCTAGTTATATTAATACTAGTTATTTCTAGTTATTTTTTCTCTAGTTATACTAGTTATTTCTAGTTATTTTATTTCTAGATATTTTATTTCTAGTTATAGTAATACTAGTTATTTCTAGTTATATATTATTTTTAGTTATTTTTTCTCTAGTTATACTAGTTATTTCTAGTTATTTTATTTCTAGATATTTTATTTCTAGTTATAGTAATACTAGTTATTTCTAGTTATATTATTTTTAGTTATTTTTTCTCTAGTTATATTTATACTAGTTATTTCTAGTTATATTAATACTAGTTATTTCTAGTTATATTATTTTTAGTTATTTTTTCTCTAATTATATTTATACTAGTTATTTCTAGTTATATTAATACTAGTTATTTCTAGTTATATTATTTCTAGTTATTTTTTCTCTAATTATATTTATACTAGTTATTTCTAGTTATATTAATACTAGTTATTTCTAGTTATTTTTTCTCTAGTTATACTAGTTATTTCTAGTTATTTTATTTCTAGATATTTTATTTCTAGTTATAGTAATACTAGTTATTTCTAGTTATATTAATACTAGTTATTTCTAGTTGTATTATTTCTAGTTATATTAATACTAGTTTTTTCTAGTTATTTTTTCTCTAGTTATACTTATACTAGTTATTTCTAGCTATTTTATTTCTAGTTATATTATTTCTAGTTATAGTAATACTAGCTATTTCTAGTTATTTTATTTCTAGCTATTTTATTTCTAGTTATAGTAATACTAGTTATTTCTAGCTATTTTATTTCTAGTTATATTAATTCTAGTTATATTATTTCTCGTTCTATTATTTCTAGTAAACAATCAGATTTTTGCTAAAAGGATTCCCTAGAAGTAGTTACATTTTAAAAAAATGATGTTCATTGTTGAGACTTGTTTTTTGTGGTTTTGTTCATTTTATTGTTTTTACTGTGGCACAAGAGAGAGACCATTAAAGAGAATTTCCCCCAAGCCTCCTACATTTTCCCTTTCACTATTTAGAGGAACAATACCTGAGCAATTTCAGACTGGACATTTCACTAAATTTTCCAGAACGCATATTTTATGAGAAGGGTCTGCCAGTCTCTTATTGCCATGCTAACCCCATTGACTAACCCCCTTCAGCCTCCATGCCACCCCAAGGTTGTCCTCTTACCACCAATGCAGGCCCAGCAAACCCTTGGTCCACAGCAAACCCCAAGTGACGTCGCCAACACTTCACACTAACACATCTGCGTTGTTTCACCACTCTATCACTCAAAATGATTCCACAGCTACTGGCAACTGTGTACTTGAGTCACTGGACACAGAGGTAGGAGGATCTACAGCCAGGAGATGTTCCCTACAAGCACCTCTCCCCGTAAATACCGTGTACTCCAAATCAGCCTTGCTCAGTTATTCAGTTGACCCAGTGCCCGTGACCCTTTGATACAGACTGAACCTGACCTGCCTTCTCCTCTACTTTCTTCTCCTGTGGATTTCCCAGTTTCCTAATTCCGCTTCCCCTATATTGTCCCTGAATTACTGGATACAGACCTCGGCATGTCTCTGGGCTACGATAATTCCAACATTCCCGGCTACAGACCTCGGCTTGACTCCTGACTACGAATATTCCTGCATTCCCTACTACAAACCTCGGCTTGTTCCTGACCACAGTTGCTCATGAAGTTTATACCAAAACAGCAAGCGACTTGCTTATTGTCCTCCTGAAATGCCTGCTTTGGGTGCCACCTACTGATCTTGAGGAGTTTTTGGGAAAACATCTGGAAACCCATAAACGTGGAGGAACACATTGTGAACTTGGCAACATTATTTGCTCCATGACGACTTGAAGAAAGACATGTTGGATGTTGTTGTGACCCTACATGCTATCTACCAGGTTAAAGGGAACAATTGTTGATGTAGCAATCCTATGTGCTTCCAACAAGCTTTGGGAAAACCATGGTGGATCTGTCAACTCTGTATTCTTTTCAGCAGCTTGTGTAAAATAGAGATGTGGTAATCCTACGTTCTACCCATCCATTTTGAGGCCGTCAGTGTGGATGTGGCAACTCTTTGACACCCATTTGAATCATTGCAGTAACTGTTCATTCTATCCATCAGCTTGGAGGAGACCATGCTGGATCTTGCATCCTATCTCATGTGCTACCTATCAGCATGAAGGAAAACATGTTAGATCAGGCTTCTCCATGTAGTAATCATCAGCTAATAAAGAAGCTTGGGGGATCTGGCACTTAAGTACTACCCATCAGCTTGAAGGAAAACATGGTGGATCCGGCAACTCCATGTGCTATTAATCAGCTTGTACAAAACCATGGTGGATCTGACAACCTATCAGCTTGAAGGAAACCATGGCGGATCTAGCAACCCTATGTGCTACCTTACCTGTCAACTTGGATGAAAACATGGTGGATCTAGCTACCGTCTAGCCATGTGCAGCCAAGATAACAGCCCGGTATTTGGAAAGCCTCAGCATGGCAACACACTTTGGGCCTAACACTGGCACCTCTGAGCTACCCATTAGCATTATTATAGTAACCCTACACATTATCTGTCAGTATGAATGTACTCATACTGAGAACCCCTCATTCTACACATCAGCTTGGAGAACACAATGCTGGATCCATCGTGTTTTCATACAAGCGGATTAATAACACATGGAGTTGCCAAATCCACTGTGTTTTCCTCCATGTTGGTAGGGAGCACATAGGGTTGCAAGATGCAACATGGTGTCCTCCAAGCAAAAGGGGAAGAATGTAGGGTTACTAGTACTAGATTGACGGTGATGGGTAGCTCATGGATGCTTACTGAAACCAGTGCTATAGACCTAAAGCATACCGCCATGTTCTCAAAATGCTGGAAGGTTATCTTGGCTGCACATGGTTTGAAGGTTGGTAAATCTACCGTGTATTTCATCCAAGCTGATGCCTTGGGTAGCACAAGAGGTTGCTAGATCTACCACTTTTTCATCCAAGTTGACAGGTATGTTGCTAGATCTGCAATGTTTCCATACAAGCTGATGAATAGCACATGGAGTTGATAGATCCACCATGTTTTATTACATGCTGGTAGGTAGTATGTAGGGTTTCAAGAGTCAGCATGGTGTCTTCCAAGTTGATGGGTAGAATATTGCTAACTAGTCCCATATTGATGCTGCTGGGAAGCACGCAGGTTGCTAGATCTGCCATGTTTCCATACAAACTGACAAATAGCCGATGGCGTTGACAGATACACCATGTTTTCTTTCATGCTGGTAGGTAGTATGTAGGGTTGCAAGAGGCAGCATGGTGTGCTCCAAGCTTATGGGTAGAATGTAGGTTTCTAGTGCTACATTGATGCTGATGGGGAGCTTTTAGATGCTTACTGAAACCAGTGCTATAGACCCAAAGCGTAATGCCATGCTGGGACTCTCCAAATGGTGGATTCACATGCTTATAAAGTTGCTAGGTCTATCATGTTTTTCATACAAGCTGATGGGTAAAGGCTGCTAGGTTTGCCATGATTTCATCAAAGTTTATGTGTAAGGTAGTTCTGACTCATATGGTTGCCTTCAAGCTGAAGGGTAACACATAGTTTGCCAAGTCCAGCATTGATCCATACAAGCTGATGAATAGCACATAGGGTTGCCAGATCCACCATTTTTTTCTTCATGCTGGTAGGTAGCTCATATTCTTGCGTGATGCAGCGTGGTGTCCTCCAACCTAATGGGTAGAATGTAGGTTTCTAGTACTACATAGATGCTGAATGGTTACTCATAGATGCTTAATGAAAACAGTGCTATAGACCCAAAAAATAATGCAATGCTGGGAAACTCCAAATGCTGGAATTCTATATCGGATGCACAGGTTTAGACGGATCCGTGATCCATCATGTTTTCGTACAAGCTGATTAATCTCACATGGTGTTGCCAGGTCCACCATGTTTTTCTTCTTGCTGGATGGTAGTGCACAAGGTTTCTCGATGCAGCAGGGTGTCCTCCAAGCTGATGGGTAGAACATAGGTAACTCATAGATGCTTACTGAAACCAATGCTATAGATACGAAACGTAACATCATGCTGGGACTCTCCAAGAACTGGCGCCACCTGCAATTTCAGATCCCGGTGCCACATCCTGGGCAAAGCCACAGAATAAACCGAGCTGAATGTCACCCCCGAGAGCTTCTATTACGGTCTTGATTTATGACAATCATCATTTCACAAATCCTCCTTTTCCTCCGCCTTACAGATAAATCAGTCCTATGGCGTCCCAAGTCAGAATACAAGCCATTTACCCCCAGAAAAAAAAAATCTGAGAAAACACCAGCGAGAGAAAAAAAAACAAAAAAAAAACACCCTGTATGTAAGAAATAGTGGTCCCTTTGTGTGCTCCGTCAGTACATGAATGAAGAGTTTAATGGCAGAGCATTGGAAAAGCCCAGATTAGCAAAAAAACAGATTAGAGCTGGAATAGTATACCTTAAAAAAATACCTCGCCCCGCTCCGGCCGCGCGTGAGCTTTCAGGCCCCCCGTTTTGCGCTCGCGGCTGATTTGATTTTATTCGGCTACCGTGTAGCTCTATAAAAGCCGCACTGTCTTCTCTCGCAAAAAAAAACAACTCATCCCTTCGATACATTTCTTTTTTTCTCCCCCCAAAATTCCATTATGTGTCCGTACCCCTTCCTCGTCCCTGATGAAATGAAAACAAACAAGGATTTAATTTGAGGTAGTTACAAAAATGGGTCTCCTCCGCCGCCCCCCCTTTTCTTTTTTTTTTTTTTTTCTCCTTCCTCCCCGCTGAACGCTAATTCGGAGCTGCTCTCGGTTAATTAGAAGGAAGGCGGCTTGCACTCCTGGGCCGGCGTACAATAAACAGCCGCACATCTGAGTTTCATTACAATAAAGCAAAATAAATAAACAGGAGCTGCAAAACAGTAGGTATAAACACGACCCGCTCTTGGACAATGCTGGTAAAAAACCTTTCACTGCGGCACATCAAGCTAGCCGGCGCCCCAAGAGGACCGAGGGGGACATTAAATGGATTACAGTAGGGTAATCTCTCACGCGCTGCACAGGATTATGGGGAGCAGGAGAGTTTCAGAGAGTGACACACCATGAAGAATAAAAGATCGATTATATATATTTAGAATTTATTTATTTGTGGTCGGGGACGAATGATGCAGCCAAAACTGAAGCCTTGAGAAAAGGGGGCGCAAGGACCGGCGATAGAGTCATTAAGCCCCTCCTACAACATCATGCTTTCTCCATTCTATATATACGTATTATTTACTCTTTCAGGGTTATCCAAAGAGATTCGAATGGCTGGAGAAAGGTAACCGAACGCTGAAAATCAGCTTTTCTTGGCCATTCGGCTATTCAGAGAGCAGGCAATTCGCCAAATCCTGGCGAATTGCCTGCACATACGGTGCCTGTTCGGTGTCTGTTCGAGGGCAGTGAAATAAAATCCCCATGAAAAAGCACTGCTTCGGCTATTCAGAGAACACAAACCAGCAGTGAAAGGTTCCCCATATGCCCTGCCATTCGGTGGTTTAATTCGGCAGGTTTATTCAGGCGAATCCCATAGGCTTCAATGTTAAAAATATTCCCGTTTTAATTCAATATCTAATAAACCGTTTATTATAAAATTCTGCAGTAAAGAGTCTCTTTATTTATAGATTTTTTTAGGATATTTTAATCATTTTTTAGAGATTTTTTGTTTTAAAAAAAAATTCTTTTTTTTTTTTTTAACTTTACTTCTTTTTTCTGTAACAGCCCTTTTTATTATCATTCGTTGGGTTTTATATGTAAATTCCAGACATTTTCGCTCAGTAGTTTCTTTGCAAACAGCGTTTCACTTTTCAAACATTCAAGCAAACTGTTTTGCTAATTTATTCACTGCATTTGTCTGCGGTGTCGGCTTTTGCTGGCGACTTCGCTGCGTGTGATCGGCTCCTGCTCGGGTTTCTCCGGCGTTTTCGGCGGGTTAATCCAGATGTTTTTGCGGGTTTTCGGCGTGCATTCGCTGGGTTTTGCGGTTAGTTTTCGGCGGGTTTGCGGTGACTTTTCCTGCAATTCGGGGACCCTGTGCTGTTTGCTGAATACACCGCAGGGTCACCGAAATGGGATTGGCAAAAGGAACCGAATTGAAGAGAACGAAAAGTCACCGAACATGCGGTGACTTTTCGATTCTCATTGAATAACCCTGATAATCTCTGGTACTTACCAAAACTGTTATTTAATTCCTACCCCTGAGTGTATATATATATATAATAATATTGATAAATTTATGTAAGATCACAATTTCGGGAGGCCATGCACCATCCAGCGCCAAAAAAACCCGAAATAAACAAAGAAATAAAAATTAGCTGCTATTAGAAAAAAATTAATTAAACAAAAATACAAATTTCCATATTTTACTCATCACATCAGTCAAAAAAAAATACCACCCCAGGGGCTCTATTAAATACTTTGCGTAAACGTTAACACGTGCACAAAAACGCATTAACGAGAGGGGAAAAACCCTTTGCGCAGAACGCCGTATTACAATGTCCACGCAAAAAATGCGCGTTAACGTCTACCGCTGGTGAACCTGCGCGAACCCTTTGCGAGCGTAATGTACATGGTGCGTCCTATACTTAACATTGTGAGCGCTAGGGATGTGCGTTTCGGGTTTCGGAATTTCGGAATTTTCACGAAATTTCCCGATTCGTGTTTTCGGATCCGGCCGATTTTCCGAAAATTTTTAGATCCGAAAATGGCAGATCCGAAAAGTTTTCCGAGCCGAAACGAAACATTTTCGGATTTTTCGAACGGACTTGAAATGTGTCAAATCGAAATTAATTTTTGCTCTATTCATGATTTCGGTTCCATTCGTGATTTCGGTTCCATTTCGGTAATTCTGGACATCGTATATTTAACTATTATCGGTTATATCGCTGATTCTGTAAATTTTGTATTTGTAAATGCGTATCACTTGTTTCTTGTGGCATTCGGGTCAGTTTAGCGTTTTTTAAATCGTTTTGTTCATTTTTTTTCTTCCTTGGCTTTCATACCATTTTAATATGATCAAATAAAGTTGTGAAATGTATATTCAATTATTCATAAAAAAAAAGGATCTTTATTTAATAAAAAAAAACACGATAGAATCGCCAGAATTATCGTAGACACTTTGAAACGAGGAGAACAGACGTTCCGAAAAAACCAAAATTTCCGAAATTTCCGAAAAGTCGATACAAAAAACCAGCAAAGTGACCCGAAAATCCGAAAAATGGTCGATATTCCGAAAAAAAATTGTACACGAAAAACGATCCGAACCGAATCGAAACAGAAATCGCTCGAGACGAGCCGAATCGAAACAGAAATCGGTCGAGACGAGCCGAATCGAAAAGTTTAAACATCCGAACAAATCGAACCGAATCGAACGGAAAAAAAAATCGGTGCACAAGCCTAGTGAGCGCAAATGCGTTTGTGCGCTGGTATGCGGATGGTATTACAATCTTCGCGCAAATTTTAACGGACAGTGTTTGCGCGCATAATTGTAACGTCTTTGAAAAGCTGGTGTTAACGGCAAATCTGAACGTCCTGGCCGAACCCAAATACACCAGCACGAAAAAAACAATACAGCAACGTATAGTTACACATTCTACACATACCCAAACAATAAAATGCAGAGGCGCAAAGACTTAACAGGAGACAATTGTGGTTCTTAATTCAGATTGGTTGAGTCGCGTGAAAAAAAAGTCCGCACACCGATTTCTGTGCGCAGCGTTAATGCGTTCGCGTTTTTGCGCGTCTTTTTTACGCACGTTATTTTTTTGGACGGATGAAAAAATGCGCTCGGATTGTAATACCAGCGTTAATTTACGCACGTTAACGTTTAACGCTGCGCGCAAAAAACATATCGCGTGCGTGCGCTTTTCCACGAAGAAGTTAATAGAGCCCCAAAAGTCTTTAAAAAGAAAAATATAAGAAAATGAAAGAAAATATATCAAATGTCTTACTCATTAGATCAGATGCAAAAAAACCAAAAAGAAATAGCTCCTCCCATAGAGAATAACAATTAAAAAATACACATTTATATATTTAAATAAAAAAATTAAAAAAGCTAGCATAAAATATAAATATTCCCACTCGTTAGATCAGACACAAACAAAGACAATAAAAGGATATAAAATAAAAAGCAACCCCCCCTTCCCAAAAAAACCTGAAAAGAAAAAAATAATGATGATGAAATTACACAAAAAAAAACACAGCACAAATTTCTATATTTTCCTTATCAGGTCAGTCATAAAAAAAACCCAAAAAAAACAACTTTAAAACGAGCTGGTTCAGAAAATAATCTTAAGAAAGAAAAAAGCGAATAAAATCTAACAATTTTCATACTCATTAGATCAGACACAGAAAAAAGGGAAAAAACTAAAAGAAAAAAAAAACAAGAAAAGGAAGAAAGAAATAAAAAGGAATAGTCGGAAAGCATAAAATAGGCTAAATTCGGTTTCGATGGTGATTCTGGATTTTATCATTTCGATTTATTTTTCTATCTTCATTAATAACAGATAACCAGCGATGGTAGCGTCTTAAAAAAATAATCACATGGCTTAGTAGGCACAGGTGACGGGCACGGCTATGGGCACAAGGGCCAGGCAAAAAACAAATGACCACCAACGACTTGTACACTTATATATATATGGAGAAGTGTTGAGGTGTCCCCAGAGGTATCTGGAGGCTAGAGAGGACAGGGGTGCCTATCTGGGGGAGAGAGGGGTGAGGGGTGTCTATATGGGGGTAGGTCAGGGGTGCCTATCTGGGGGTGAGGGGTCAGGGGTGCCTATCTGGGGGTGAGAGGGATGAGGGGTGCCTATCTAGGAGTCACAGTTGCCTATCTGGGGATGAGAGGGGTCTTGGGTCCCTATCTGGGGGTCAGAGGTGCCTATCTGGAGGTGAGAGGGGTGAGGGTGCCTAAATGGGTTTAAGAAGGGTCAGGGGTGCCTATCTGGAGGTGATAGGGATGAGGGGCGCCTATCTGGGTTTGAGAAGGGTCAGGGGTGCCTTTCTGGGGGTGAGAGGGGTCAGGGGTGCCTATCTGGGGGCGAGAGCAGGGCCGGTGCTAGACTGTTTTGCGCCCTATGCAAGATCAGCAATTTGCACCCCCCTCCCCCCGAAAAAATTGTTAGCAGTCGAAATGTGGGGGGAACGCACACACAGTGCACGGGGTCTGCACATGGTTGTTGGGTGCCCATCTTACCCGTCCACCGGTCAGCCTGGGATTGGTCTTTGCCTCTTTCTTTCCTCTGCCTCTTTTTTTTCTTTTTCTTTCGTGCCTTTATCGTCTTTTTTTCTTTAGTCTGCCTCTGGTGACGCCCACACATCATCTAGTGACGCCTGCACATCACCATAAGACGCCCACCTTCTATGTTGCTAGCGGCGGTCCAAGAGCCAACAAGTTCAGCTTTGCGTGACGCACAATGAGGAAAGGGTATAATAATGTAACACGGGTTGGTTCCAGCTGCGCTCCTATTTGGCAGTGCGCCCTAGGCAGTTGCCTAGCTTGCCTATTGGGAGTACCGGCCCTGGGTGAGAGGGGTCAGGGGTGTCTATCTGGAGGGGAGAGGAAGAGGGGTGCCTATTTAGGGGTCACAGTTGTCTATCTGGGGATAAGAGGGGTCAGGGGTGTTTATCTGGGGGCCAGAGGTGCCTATCTGGAGGTGAGAGGGATGAGGGGAGCCTATCTGGGGGCCAGAGGGGTCAGAGGTGCCTATCTTGGGGTCAGAGTTGCCTATCTGGAGGTGAGAGGGATGAGGGGAACCTATCTGGGGGCCAGAGGTGCCTATCTTGGGGTCAGAGTTGCCTTTCTGGAGGTGAGAGGGGTGAGGGGTGCCTATCTGGGGGTCAGAGTTGCCTATCTTGGGGTCAGAGTTGCCTATCTGGAGGTGAGAGGGATGAGGGGAGTCTATCTGGGGGCCAGAGGGGCCTATCTGGAGGTGAGAGGGGTGCCTATCTGAGGGTCAAAGGGGTCAGAGTTGCCTATCTGGAGGTGAGAGGGGTGCCTATCTGGGGGCCAGAGGTGCCTATCTTGGGGTCAGAGTTGCCTTTCTGGAGGTGAGAGGGGTGAAGGGTGCCTATCTGGGGGTCAGAGTTGCCTATCTTGGGGTCAGAGTTGCCTATCTGGAGGTGAGAGGGCTGAGGGGTGCCTACCTGGGGGTCAGAGTTGCCTATCTGGAGGTGAGAGGGGTGAGGGGTGCCTATCTGGGGGTCAAAGGGGTCAGAGTTGCCTATCTGGGGGTGAGGGGTCAGGGGTGCCTATCTGGGGGTGAGAGGGATGAGGGGTGCCTATCTAGGAGTCACAGTTGCCTATCTGGGGATGAGAGGGGTCTTGGGTCCCTATCTTGGGGTCAGAGGTGCCTATCTGTAGGTGAGAGGGGTGAGGGGTGCCTAAATGGGTTTAAGAAGGGTCAGGGGTGCCTATTTGGAGGTGATAGGGATGAGGGGCATCTATCTGGGTTTGAGAAGGGTCAGGGGTGCCTTTCTGGGGGTGAGAGGGGTCAGGGGTGCCTATCTGGGGGCGAGAGCAGGGCCGGTGCTAGACTGTTCTGCGCCCTATGCAAGATCAGCAATTTGCGCCCCCCGAAAAAATTGTTAGCAGTCGAAATGTGGGGGGAACGCACACACAGTGCACGGGGTCTGCACATGGTCGTTGGGTGCCCATCTTACCCGTCCACCGGTCAGCCTGGGATTGGTCTTTGCCTCTTTCTTTCCTCTGCCTCTTTTTTTTCTTTTTCTTTCGTGCCTTTATCGTCTTTTTTTCTTTAGTCTGCCTCTGGTGACGCCCACACATCATCTAGTGACGCCTGCACATCACCATAAGACGCCCACCTTCTATGTTGCTAGCGGCGGTCCAAGAGCCAACAAGTTCAGCTTTGCGTGACGCACAATGAGGAAAGGGTATAATAATGTAACACGGGTTGGTTCAGCTGCGCTCCTATTTGGCAGTGCGCCCTAGGCAGTTGCCTAGCTTGCCTATTGGGAGTACCGGCCCTGGGTGAGAGGGGTCAGGGGTGTCTATCTGGAGGGGAGAGGAAGAGGGGTGCCTATTTAGGGGTCACAGTTGTCTATCTGGGGATAAGAGGGGTCAGGGGTGTTTATCTGGGGGCCAGAGGTGCCTATCTGGAGGTGAGAGGGATGAGGGGAGCCTATCTGGGGGCCAGAGGGGTCAGAGGTGCCTATCTTGGGGTCAGAGTTGCCTATCTGGAGGTGAGAGGGATGAGGGGAACCTATCTGGGGGCCAGAGGTGCCTATCTTGGGGTCAGAGTTGCCTTTCTGGAGGTGAGAGGGGTGAGGGGTGCCTATCTGGGGGTCAGAGTTGCCTATCTTGGGGTCAGAGTTGCCTATCTGGAGGTGAGAGGGATGAGGGGAGTCTATCTGGGGGCCAGAGGGGCCTATCTGGAGGTGAGAGGGGTGAAGGGTGCCTATCTGGGGGTCAAAGGGGTCAGAGTTGCCTATCTGGAGGTGAGAGGGGTGCCTATCTGGGGGCCAGAGGTGCCTATCTTGGGGTCAGAGTTGCCTTTCTGGAGGTGAGAGGGGTGAAGGGTGCCTATCTGGGGGTCAGAGTTGCCTATCTTGGGGTCAGAGTTGCCTATCTGGAGGTGAGAGGGCTGAGGGGTGCCTACCTGGGGGTCAGAGTTGCCTATCTGGAGGTGAGAGGGGTGAGGGGTGCCTATCTGGGGGTCAAAGGGGTCAGAGTTGCCTATCTGGAGGTGAGAGGGGTGAGGGGTGCCTATCTGGGGGTCAGAGTTTCTTACCTGGAGGTGAGAGGGGTGAGGGGTGCCTATCTTGGGGTCAGAGTTGCCTATCTGGAGGTGAGAGGGATGAGGGGTGCCTATCTTGGGGTCAGAGTTGCCTATCTGGAGGTGAGAGGGATGAGGGGTGCCTATCTTGGGGTCAGAGTTGCCTATCTGAAGGTGAGAGGGATGAGGGGAGTCTATCTGGGGGCCAGAGGGGCCTATCTGGAGGTGAGAGGGCTGAGGGGTGCCTACCTGGGGGTCAGAGTTGCCTATCTGAAGGTGAGAGGGGTGAGGGGTGCCTATCTGGGGGTCAGAGTTTCTTACCTGGAGGTGAGAGGGGTGTCTTTCTGGGGGAGGTGGGTCACTGTGTGTATCTGTACATGAAAAAAGGTGGAGTATAATAAGTGTAGCATTGGAAGCGTGACGTGGGGTCCCAAAATGTTTTTGCCCTGAACCCCTCAAATACTAGAGGTGGCCCGGCACAGCAGTGCACAGCAGAGACAGGAGTCATGGAGGGGAGTGAGCTGGTCAGGAGGGAGAAGTCTGCGGACTTTGCTTCTAAACAGGAATAACTGGATAAAGGGCAGGAGATAAATAACGCAGGAAATGAGGAAAATGCTCGATTTAACATGATAAAATGGAAGTATATTCCACAAACAAAGCAATGTTTTGCCCTTTTTCGGGACATCACGGCCGCCTCGACCTCATCCCTTTAACCCCTTGTTTCAAAGAACCCGGGGTGTAACGTTCGAGCCGTTACACTGAATCCTTCACGCAGTGGGTTTTGGCCGCGTAAGAGTTAACGCAGGCACGCTTCTTAAAATCAACCTACGTACGAAAAAAAGAGAGAGAGAGAAGGGGAAAAAAAAACTACCACAAAAAAACTAACAGCAATTTTTTTTTCGCCAATGTTTATTTTTCCAGTTGCCTTAATTTGAGTAATTGCTTCGCCAGCGTTCAAAAATATATATTCTGCCTTAGGAAAACAGCCCCGCATGACGGATCACGTTCATTTTCATTTCAAATTTGGCTTGAGATTGGGTATTATTTCCACGGCGCCAAAATTCGCCTGCGATGCTTAGTTAATTTCCTTTCATTTCTTCATTTTTTTTAAAATGATTATATTTTATTTTATATTTTTTGTTTATGTATATATGTATATATATATATTTTTTTTTTCCCTCCACACGGCACTTAAAGAGACAGCGCCCCGGCGGGCTGCCTTTGGCCTTCTTTCAAAAGTGTCACTCCTTAAATCTGCTTCCCTGAACCAGCTTCCCGTCCGGATTTTTTTTTTTCGTGTTTTTACGCGGGTTTGAGGCGCAGTTGGCAGCGCCCGCGCCCTCCCCCCCCCGCCCCGCCAGCCTCTCCCGGCGGCGTCCCAGTGGTCTGCTCTCTGACTCTCGATGCTCGTTTGTAAATGCTTGGCAGCGTAATGAAGTGCGCGCAGTCATACACGTTAATATTGTATTCATTTCTGGTGCATTGCCGGTAAAAAAAAAATTGGGGGGGGGGGGGCGGCTCATAGCTTTTTAATTACGAGATCTGGAGGCGATCGCAGCTATTAAAGGTCCGACTCTGATAAATCAGCCAGTTTGTGATCTCCTTCTTTAACGAGTAATTCTTGTTGTGTTTAATACTCCCCAAAATCTATTCTATCTACAGGTGAACCCCGATAGTACGGCAGGTCAGAGGTCGGGGCGTTGCCGTAAAGCGAGCGGGGCCGTTATCACCTTTTTTTCCCTCTTGCCAGTTTTTTAAAAAACAGAAAAACTTGCACAAAAAATAAAAACATTGGTTATGGATTGTATTCAGCACTGTGTATTATGTGGGTACAGTGCTGTATACATTAGTGTATGTAGTACAAAATGTGGGTACAGAGCAGTATAAAGTGGTACAGTATGGAGGTGCAGTGCTGTTTAAAGTAGTACAGTATGCGGGTACAGTGCTGTACACAGTAGTAAACAGTAGAGAGGTACAGTGCTGTATACAATAGGGCTGTGCATGTAGTACAGTTGTGGGTACAGTGCTGTATACAGTAGTACAGTTGTGGGTACAGTGCTGTATACAGTAGTGCATGTATTACAATATATGGTACAGTGCTGTATAACGTAGTACAGTATATAGGTACAGTGCTGTATAAAGTAGTGGATGTAGTACACTATATGGTACAGTGCTGTATGAAGTAGTACACAGTATAGAGGTACAGTGCTGTATAAAGTAGTATACAGTATGGAGGTACAGTGCTGTATAAAGTAGTACACAGTATAGAGGTACAGTGCTGTATAAAGTAGTACACGGTATGGAGGTACAGTGCTGTTTAAAGTAGTACACAGTATAGAGGTACAGTGCTGTATGAAGTAGTACACAGTATAGAGGTACAGTGCTGTATAAAGTAGTACACAGTATAGAGGTACAGTGCTGTATGAAGTAGTATACAGTATGGAGGTACAGTGCTGTATAAAGTAGTACACGGGATGGAGGTACAGTGCTGTATAAAGTAGTACACGGTATGGAGGTACAGTGCTGTATAAAGTAGTACACAGTATAGAGGTACAGTGCTGTATAAAGTAGTGGATGTAGTACACTATATGGTACAGTGCTGTTTGAAGTAGTATACAGTATGGAGGTACAGTGCTGTATAAAGTAGTACACAGTATAGAGGTACAGTGCTGTATAAAGTAGTACACGGTATGGAGGTACAGTGCTGTATAAAGTAGTACACGGTATGGAGGTACAGTGCTGTATAAAGTAGTACACGGGATGGAGGTACAGTGCTGTATAAAGTAGTACACGGTATGGAGGTACAGTGCTGTATAAAGTAGTACACGGTATGGAGGTACAGTGCTGTATAAAGTAGTACACGGTATGGAGGTACAGTGCTGTATAAAGTAGTACACAGTATAGAGGTACAGTGCTGTATAAAGTAGTGGATGTAGTACACTATATGGTACAGTGCTGTTTGAAGTAGTATACAGTATGGAGGTACAGTGCTGTATAAAGTAGTACACAGTATAGAGGTACAGTGCTGTATAAAGTAGTACACGGTATGGAGGTACAGTGCTGTATAAAGTAGTACACGGTATGGAGGTACAGTGCTGTATAAAGTAGTACACAGTATAGAGGTACAGTGCTGTATAAAGTAGTATACAGTATGGAGGTACAGTGCTGTATAAAGTAGTACACAGTATAGAGGTACAGTGCTGTATAAAGTAGTACACAGTATAGAGGTACAGTGCTGTATAAAGTAGTATACAGTATGGAGGTACAGTGCTGTATAAAGTAGTACACGGTATGGAGGTACAGTGCTGTATAAAGTAGTACACAGTATAGAGGTACAGTGCTGTATAAAGTAGTATACAGTATGGAGGTACAGTGCTGTATGAAGTAGTACACAGTATGGAGGTACAGTGCTGTATAAAGTAGTACACGGTATGGAGGTACAGTGCTGTATAAAGTAGTACACAGTATAGAGGTACAGTGCTGTATAAAGTAGTACACAGTATAGAGGTACAGTGCTGTATGAAGTAGTACACAGTATGGAGGTACAGTGCTGTATAAAGTAGTACACAGTATAGAGGTACAGTGCTGTATAAAGTAGTACACGGTATGGAGGTACAGTGCTGTATAAAGTAGTACACGGTATGGAGGTACAGTGCTGTATAAAGTAGTACACGGTATGGAGGTACAGTGCTGTATAAAGTAGTACACGGTATGGAGGTACAGTGCTGTATAAAGTAGTACACGGTATGGAGGTACAGTGCTGTATAAAGTAGTACACAGTATAGAGGTACAGTGCTGTATAAAGTAGTGGATGTAGTACACTATATGGTACAGTGCTGTATAAAGTAGTACACAGTATAGAGGTACAGTGCTGTATAAAGTAGTACACGGTATGGAGGTACAGTGCTGTATGAAGTAGTACACAGTATGGAGGTACAGTGCTGTATAAAGTAGTACACGGTATGGAGGTACAGTGCTGTATAAAGTAGTACACAGTATAGAGGTACAGTGCTGTATAAAGTAGTACACGGTATGGAGGTACAGTGCTGTATAAAGTAGTACACAGTATAGAGGTACAGTGCTGTATGAAGTAGTACACAATATGGAGGTACAGTGCTGTATAAAGTAGTACACAGTATAGAGGTACAGTGCTGTATGAAGTAGTACACGGTATAGAGGTACAGTGCTGTATAAAGTAGTACACAGTATAGAGGTACAGTGCTGTATAAAGTAGTACACGGTATGGAGGTACAGTGCTGTATAAAGTAGTACACAGTATAGAGGTACAGTGCTGTATGAAGTAGTACACAGTATGGAGGTACAGTGCTGTATAAAGTAGTACACGGTATGGAGGTACAGTGCTGTATAAAGTAGTACACAGTATAGAGGTACAGTGCTGTATAAAGTAGTACACGGTATGGAGGTACAGTGCTGTATAAAGTAGTACACAGTATAGAGGTACAGTGCTGTATAAAGTAGTACACCGTATAGAGGTACAGTGCTGTATGAAGTAGTACACAATATGGAGGTACAGTGCTGTATAAAGTAGTACACAGTATAGAGGTACAGTGCTGTATGAAGTAGTACACGGTATAGAGGTACAGTGCTGTATAAAGTAGTACACAGTATAGAGGTACAGTGCTGTATAAAGTAGTACACAGTATAGAGGTACAGTGCTGTATGAAGTAGTACACGGTATGGAGGTACAGTGCTGTATAAAGTAGTACACAGTATAGAGGTACAGTGCTGTATAAAGTAGTGGATGTAGTACACTATATGGTACAGTGCTGTATGAAGTAGTACACAGTATAGAGGTACAGTGCTGTATAAAGTAGTACACGGTATGGAGGTACAGTGCTGTATAAAGTAGTACACGGTATAGAGGTACAGTGCTGTATGAAGTAGTACACGGTATGGAGGTACAGTGCTGTATAAAGTAGTACACGGTATAGAGGTACAGTGCTGTATAAAGTAGTACACGGTATGGAGGTACAGTGCTGTATAAAGTAGTACACAGTATAGAGGTACAGTGCTGTATAAAGTAGTACACAGTATAGAGGTACAGTGCTGTATAAAGTAGTACACAGTATAGAGGTACAGTGCTGTATAAAGTAGTACACGGTATGGAGGTACAGTGCTGTATAAAGTAGTACACGGTATGGAGGTACAGTGCTGTATAAAGTAGTACACGGTATGGAGGTGCTCTTTTGTTCCCCACAGTTCGAGGAGTCATTTTTGCTGACCCTGTGGTGAATTCAGAGTCCCCGAAGCGCAGGAAAAACCGCTAGATCGAAGGAAAAACCACTGCAAAACCACCAAAAAAACATTGGATCGATCCGATAAGCTGTCGAAAAAATGGCAAACACACCCGACGATTCGCCGCAAAACCACCGAACGCATCTGAAAAAAAACGACGATCCGCAAAACAGAGCGCCAATCAACCAGCCGCCGACGAGGCGCAAAGGGGTTAAAAAACACCTAAAAATCTTAATAAACAAAGAGACTTTTTGCTGCAGATTAAAATAATAAACAGTTTATTAGATATTGGATTAAAACGGGAATATTTTTACATTGAAGCCTATGGGATTCGCCTGATTAAACCTGACGAATGAAACCACCGAACAGCAGGGCATTTCACTGACATTTCTCTGCTGTTCGGTGTCTGTGAATACATTAACCATCACTTCTCTATGGGGGATTTCACTGCCGTTGAACAGGCACCGTATTTCGCTGGCAATTCGCCAATATTTGGCAAACTGCCAGCTTTTTGAATAGCCGAATGATCACGAAATTGCACCGAGCGGGGAAATTCACCAATCGGTGCAATTTCGGAGCCAGTTTGTCTCTATTTGAATAACCCCTTAATGATAGAAAGCCAAAGTAATGTCAGAAGATAGACTTCCACAGCTTTCTGACATGAGGTTTATTAACGCAACCAGAGGAGAACCGATGAGGAACTTGCTGGTCAGCGATCTCTTAAAAGTCAATAGTTTAGTAAGCCAGACTAAACAACATAACCCCCCCACATCGTCTGGCCTCCATAATGCCTACTTTTGGTGGATAAGCCCGAGGGATGAGACACCAGATCAGTCTACACAGCGTTTGTTAGATATATGTCATAAAATGAGCTTTTTTTTTTTTTAAGGACACAAAATTCCACATCCTTCCTTAGTTACATAGGCTGAAAAAAGACACGCGTCCATCGGGTTCAGCCTCGGTTATAAAATAGTCACATACCTTTAAGAAGTTGCAAATCCAAGGATCAAAACGTTCCCACGTGATATAGCTCAAGATGTTAAGGAAGTCTATCAGGGTTATCCAAAGAGATCCGAACTGCTGCCGAAAGGGAACCTTTCTTGGCCATTCGGCTATCCAGAGAGCAGGCAGTTCGCCAAATCCTGGCGAATTGCCTGCACATACGGTGTCTGTTCTGTGCCTGTTCGACGGCAGTGAAATCCCCATAGAGAAGCACTGCTTCGTCTATTCAGAGAACACAAACCAGCAGTGAAAAGGTTCCCCTAATGCCCTGTCATTCGGTGGTTTAATTCGGCAGGTTTATTCAGGCGAATCCCATAGACTTCAATGTTAAAAATATTCCCGTTTAAATTCAATATCTAATAAACCGTTCATTATAAAATTCTGCTGTAACAAGTCTATTTATAGATTTTTTAGGATCTTTTAGGCATTTTTGGGGATTTTTCTGCAAACATTTTTTTCTGGTTTTTTTGTAAATCGTTTTTTTTTTTTCTGTAACAGCCCTTTTTATTCTCATTCATTGGATTTTATATGTAAATTTCAGACATTTTCGCTCAGTAGTTTCTTTGCAAACAGCGTTTCACTTTTCAAACATTCAAGCAAACTGTTTTTTTTTCTTTTCACTCCATTCGTCTGCGGTGTCGGCTTTTTCCGGCGGCTGCGCTGCGTGTGATCGGCTCCTGCCTGGGTTTTTCCGGCGTTTTCGGTGGGTTAATCCAGATGTTTTTACGGGTTTTCGGTGTGCATTCACCGTTTTGCGGTGAGTTGTCGGCGGGTTTGCGGCGACCTTTCCCTGCAATTCGGGGACCCTGTGGTGCTTGCTGAATACACCGCAGGGTCGCCGAAATGGGATCGCCAAAACGCACCGAATTGAGGAGAACAAAAAGTCACCGAACGTGCGGTGACTTTTCGATTCTCTTTGAATAACCCTGATTGTCTTCTGGGCTTTGTCCACTGATTCAATCCATTGACCAACACCACAGATGGTAGCAAGATAAGGCTTAAGGTGAAGGTTAGTATTCATACGGCATTCGTACTGCATCAATTGTCCGGCTGTTTGAAGACTTCCACCATCACTGATTTAATAAGGGAAAGACAGGACCAGTTTCATAACAATATTATGGGGCCGGATGCAGGGGAGACATTGGCCAACATCTGAGCTTGGCCAAGTTTTTACCCATCATTTAACAGGGAGCCCAGAGGGAACATCAGTCCATGTTTGCACCACATCGGATGTAATTAGGCGCTCATTGAGCTGCATTCGATGTGTGTTGAGTTGAGTCTCCTCAACTCTTTCCGCAATTTGTACCTCTTAAGGCTGGGGCCACATGAATGCACTAATAGCCTCCGTTGTGACTCCTCCTACCAGTGTCCGACTTAGCCTTATAATGGATCGACTGGGAGGACCACACGATGCAAAGTGCATACTAATAACCAATGCTGCTTTCCTCTCCGCCAAACCCATACGATGGACGGTAGACAGATCTACAAAGTGTGAGTCTCCATAGGCCATTTCCAAAATGGCCAAAACGGCCCTGCGGCAACAAGTCCATTCTCATGGACGTTCGTTCCGCACTCGTGTGGACCCAGCCTAAGGGTTTGTGACACAAGGACTTCAACTCTTCTCCCCCTACCCTTTTCCATAATCCGTAACCC
Organism: Leptobrachium leishanense; assembly: GCA_009667805.1. Classification (NCBI taxonomy): domain Eukaryota; kingdom Metazoa; phylum Chordata; class Amphibia; order Anura; family Megophryidae; genus Leptobrachium; species Leptobrachium leishanense. Next base: position 101,699,442 of record CM019074.1, read on the forward strand.
AACGTCAGATACAAGTGTAGCGCTGTGTTTAAAACCTTACTGTGGCAGTACCCATTTTTGGCCACTGGAGGGAGACAAGCGCGATAAGAGACACTCAACATTGGGACTACATTTCCCGGCATGCTCTGGGAACGGACACAGGAAGTGGGTGGGACACGCGGAGTTACATCCCGAGCCTCGTGGAGATAGCTGGCAGAGCGCGCATGGGAGTGAAGGAGAGAGGATACAGTGCTGCAGAGTGTAACAGTGACTAGGCCAGAACGCAGGTGCGGCCTATTAGGAATCCAGATTGGGTTATCCAGCCTCAAGAAAGAGGGAGACCCAGTGATCCACAGATATTACCCAAGCTGCTATCAAGGAAGCCGGAGGACCCCCGAGTTAGGAGTACCGCAGGTCTATCGGATTGGGAGAGCATGCAGTAAGCCGGACAAGTCGTGGCCGGAGCAGAGAGAGCCAGACAACGGATCCAGTAGCCAGTATCCCAGTGAAGCATCGAGCGGAGAGACGTCCTGGGTCAGCGGAGCCTTGGTTATCGAGCGGATGGTGAGAGGCCTCCAAGGCCGGTTGTAAAGCAAGAAAGCACGCTGTTGCTTGTTCCAAAACCCACAGGGCCCCAACTTGACTAGTCGAAGACACCGCTTTAAGTAATTCATTGGCCAGTTGAATAGTACCCGGGTACCATAACACACACACACACTTACAGTCCGGGACTTAACCTATGCGGGACTCACTCCCCAATATCCAGAAAGGGGTTGAAGATTCGTATCTTATTTTCTTTTCCGCTGCGCGTTTCCCGAAATACGAAGCCTCGTATTTCTTTTCCGCTGCGCGTTTTCCTCGAATTACGAAGCATTGTATTTTTCTGTTCCGCTGCGCCTTTTCCCGAAATACGAAATACTGTAAATATATCCACGAACACCGTGTTATCCACTATATGCTTTTATTTCTAGTAAACTATTTAAATTATAAAATCCACGACGGTGCTGGAGTATATTTATTCCCTAGTGCGGGGAGACTGACCCGTGGTTCAATTTCAGCGGCTCTTCCGGGAGTGAGCGCTACACAAGCGAAAGCTCTTCCAATCCCAACCCTAACTCTATTTTAAATTCTATCCACCATCCTAACCTCATCGTACCTCCATCACTGGAGCACAAAATGGCCAAGTTCATTGATGCCTTTAAAACTCACCACCCCACCGCTGACCTCCTCTGATTAATGGCGACAGAGAATTGGTGGATGTCGCCTACCTCCTGGACACCTTTAAACACTGGTTTTTATTTATATTTTTTGTATTTTTGGCTGGCCTCGTGGCTAATCGCGCAAACCCTGACCGGCACAGTGGTCGAGCCCCCTGATACTCCTAAATCTCGATGCCCAGCGATTCATCCTGGATACGCAACATCTGTTTGACAGCCTCCAAACCGCAAACAGACTTCTGACGAGCGAGTGTGTCGAACTCTCCCGAGCTGGTTCCCTCGACTACTGTATGTTCTTATTAATCCAACCTTCCTTAATCAGAAGAGACTTTACTGTACACGCCAAGCTGTGCTGGCTCCAGGAAATTATTTTGTATACACGAGGGGGAAGGGCAGGCTGCTCCACATCCAATCTCCTGGGGTAGCGGGGGCTATTCTCGCTGATTACCATTTAAAAAAAAGAAAAAATTAGAATAAATACGTATATGAACTGAGAGCAGACTTTATTCCCGAGCATCAATGGAATCACTTTGTTTCGTATTCTTCATATTTTTTTCCTTCTTTTAGCGTTCTGCTCATGAAAGTGGAGTTTCATTCATGCAGATTCACGCAGTTTGCGACGCAAACCTCTTCAGGAACCGAGACTGGGAATGAGGAATATTAAGGGGGGAGGGAATTTGTATTTATTTATAAAATATATATATATATATATATATTTATATGTAATGTCATGCCCATATCAATAGATAGTGCACACACACACACAAATATACATACATATAAATACACTTTAATGGCCATTCAAGTAAACAAAAACCTCTGATACAGGGATTAAGTGCAGATGACACCTTGTTTCTTGTTATGTTTTATACATGAACCCGGGCTGGATACATCTTGTTGTTGTAGCCGCCCCAGTAGGGAATAGGCGCGACACCATTTTTTATGCAAGTATGTATATTTTGGTGCATCCACAGCCAGGTCATTTTTGCTGCTGTCCCTTTCCATGTTTTTGTTTTTAATCTGAAAGTGGAAAGTGTTTCTGTGGAGGGTATAAATAAAACCCACCGTTTTGTCTCGAACCTGAAAAGCAGTATGAGAATATGTGGCTTACTTAGAGAAGCAGCTCTTGGTTTAATTAACCCTTTCACTGCTGAGCCATTTCACCCGTGAGCTGAGCTAATTTTTATTGTTTTTGCGATCTGATGTCCGTTTTATTATACGACTCAGACATATTATATATGCTTTTTTTCGGCAGACTCGGCAGATTCACAATATATCATTATTATATGTATACGTCATGCCCTGCCTGAATATTGTAACAAACAAATGCAATAAAATTCGAATTTTCAATCATCTACAGTGTGTAAAGTGATTTGTTTTCACATTTTATCATCCGAGCCTTTGCGGTTATGTATTCTATGGGGTATATTTGTTAAAAAAAATAGAAATGGGTACTCATTACTTTTTATTTCTATTGCATAATTTTTAGCTAAAGTTCAAAAAATAAAATTTGTTAGTGCAGCAGCATTGTTCACATTATAATTGAAATGGGAACAATATTGCTGCATTAATAAAAAAAACACACATAAAAAATAAGATTTTTTTTAAAAAAAGATTTATTTCTATTTTTTATTATTTTATTTATTACTTTGGACATGGTCATGTTTGGTATCATCGGAAAGGCCCTGCATCCCCAGCCAGGTCATTTTTGCTGCTGTCCCTTTCCATGTTTTTGTTTTTAATCTGAAAGTGGAAAGTGTTTGTGGTTAGGGTATAATTAAAACCCACCGTTTTGTCTCTTAGCTGAAAAGCAGCAAGAGGATATGTGGTTGCTTAGAAGAGCAGCTCTTGGTTTAATTAAGTTAGGACTCACCTGACCCAGAGGTGCCATGACGTGGCAGGTGAGCTGACGCTTTAATCCCTCGTACTGTCAGACTTTCCCCTAACTTCTCTTCCTTCAAACGCTCCCTTAAAACGTTCCTATTTAGGGAAGCCTACCACCCAACTCACTGACGCAACCATCAATCACTCTCACCTTACAGTCCTCTCCTCCTGTTTCCAACCCCAACCCTCCCAGATTGTGAGTTCCTACGGGAATAGGGCCCTCATCTCCTCCTGTACTGTTTGTCAAATGTTGTTCAATGTATTGTAACCCTGTCTATACTGTGCTTATTGTACAGCGCTGCGGAATATGCTGGCGCTTTATAAATAAAGAATAATAATAATAATAATAATAATGGCCATTCAAATAAACCAAAACCTCTGATTGTGTTTTGTTTCGCATGGAACTATAGGGATACGCGCAGATGACACCTTTTTTTTCTTATGTTTTATACATGAACTGGGATGGATACTTTTGGTCGTTGCAGACGCCCTGGTGGGGAATAGGTGCGACACTGTTTTTTCTGCAAGTATATACAGGTATATATAAATATAATCATGTCCACAGCAATATATAGTGAAATAATTTTATGTATATATACACACACACATATATATATATATACACTCACTTATTAGATAAATATATATCATCATGTGTCCACGTCAATACATAAAGGGTTATTCACTAACCTCCGAATTCCACAATTCCGGGCAATTAGTGTATTTACTTCAAATACAAGCCAACTGACAGCGAAATCCGGGGCTTTTCACCACAATTCGGTGGCACCGAAATTGTACTACAAGCCTATCATGTCTTCTATTTGCACAACGTCGAACTGCACCGAAATTTTAAAAAATAGGTCCTTTAGAAAATAAAAAAAATATCTTTTTTAAAACATGGAGAAAAAACAAAATCAAAAAGTCTTTTAAAAAAGTAATACAATAGAAGGGTTTTTAACAAAAATAAAAGGAATAAACGGTGTTTTAAAAAAAATTCAATTAATTTACATTTATTTTTTATTTATTTATTTATTTTTTATTTATAAAGGATTTTACCAGGAAGGATACATTGAGATTTCTCTCGTTTTCAAGTACGTCCTGTGTTCAAGAACAGTAAAATGTTACAGTTGTTACAGAAATAGAAAGTAATAAATGCAAGATATAAAAAAACACAAATACAGATTAACAGAAAATAAATATGTAAGAAATAGTCATTATGTTACATGTTTACAGGCGCATTCTGTATATAGTCACTGGGTTACATGTTTACAGGTGCATTCTGTATATAGTCACTGGGTTACATGTTTACAGGCGCATTCTGTATATAGTCACTGGGTTACATGTTTACAGGTGCATTCTGTATATAGTTACTATGTTACATGTTTACAGGCGCATTCTGTATATAGTCACTGGGTTACATGTTTACAGGTGCATTCTGTATATAGTCACTATGTTACATGTTTACAGGTGCATTCTGTATATAGTCACTGTGTTACATGTTTACAGGAGCATTCTGTAAATAGTCACTATGTTACATGTTTACAGGTGCATTCTGTATATAGTCACTGTGTTACATGTTTACAGGTGCATTCTGTATATAGTCACTGTGTTACATGTTTACAGGCGCATTCTGTATATACTCACTGTGTTACATGTTTACAGGCGCATTCTGTATATAGCCACTATGTTACATGTTTACAGGTGCATTCTGTATATAGTCACTGTTACATGTTTACAGGTGCATTCTGTATATAGTCACTGTGTTACATGTTTACAGGTGCATTCTGTATATAGTCACTATGTTACATGTTTACAGGTGCATTCTGTATATAGTCACTATGTTACATGTTTACAGGTGCATTCTGTATATAGTCACTATGTTACATGTTTACAGGTGCATTCTGTATATAGTCACTATGTTACATGTTTACAGGTGCATTCTGTATATAGTCACTATGTTACATGTTTACAGGTGCATTCTGTATATAGTCACTATGTTACATGTTTACAGGTGCATTCTGTATATAGTCACTGTGTTACATGTTTACAGGTGCATTCTGTATATAGTCACTGTGTTACATGTTTACAGGTGCATTCTGTATATAGTCACTGTTACATGTTTACAGGTGCATTCTGTATATAGTCACTGTGTTACATGTTTACAGGTGCATTCTGTATATAGTCACTATGTTACATGTTTACAGGTGCATTCTGTATATAGTCACTATGTTACATGTTTACAGGTGCATTCTGTATATAGTCACTATGTTACATGTTTACAGGTGCATTCTGTATATAGTCACTATGTTACATGTTTACAGGCGCATTCTGTATATAGTCACTATGTTACATGTTTACAGGTGCATTCTATATATAGTCACTATGTTACATGTTTACAGGTGCATTCTGTATATAGTCACTATGTTACATGTTTACAGGTGCATTCTGTATATAGTCACTATGTTACATGTTTACAGGTGCATTCTGTATATAGTCACTGTTACATGTTTACAGGTGCATTCTGTATATAGTCACTGTTACATGTTTACAGGTACATTCTGTATATAGTCACTGTGTTACATGTTTACAGGTGCATTCTGTATATAGTCACTGTTACATGTTTACAGGTGCATTCTGTATATAGTCACTATGTTACATGTTTACAGGTGCATTCTGTATATAGTCACTATGTTACATGTTTACAGGCGCATTCTGTATATAGTCACTATGTTACATGTTTACAGGTGCATTCTATATATAGTCACTGTTACATGTTTACAGGTGCATTCTGTATATAGTCACTATGTTACATGTTTACAGGCGCATTCTGTATATAGTCACTACGTTACATGTTTACAGGCGCATTCTGTATATAGTCACTGTGTTACATGTTTACAGGTGCATTCTGTATATAGTCACTATGTTACATGTTTACAGGTGCATTCTGTATATAGTCACTGTTACATGTTTATAGGTGCATTCTGTATATAGTCACTATGTTACATGTTTACAGGCGCATTCTGTATATAGTCACTATGTTACATGTTTACAGGCGCATTCTGTATATAGTCACTATGTTACATGTTTACAGGTGCATTCTGTATATAGTCACTGTTACATGTTTACAGGTGCATTCTGTATATAGTCACTATGTTACATGTTTACAGGCGCATTCTGTATATAGTCACTATGTTACATGTTTACAGGCGCAGTCTGTATATAGTCACTATGTTACATGTTTACAGGTGCATTCTGTATATAGTCACTGTGTTACATGTTTACAGGTGCATTCTGTATATAGTCACTGTGTTACATGTTTCCAGGTGCATTCTGTATATTGTCACTATGTTACATGTTTACAGGTGCATTCTGTATATAGTCACTATGTTACATGTTTACAGGCGCATTCTGTATATAGTCATTATGTTACATGTTTACAGGTGCATTCTGTATTGAGGTATGTTAATAGGGAAACCTATGGGATTCGCCTGTTTAACCACCTTGATGTGGAGGACGCGCTCAGCGCGTCCTGCCGCATTGGCACTTGGCTGGGGAGGACGCACTGAGCACGTCCTCCCTTTGCAGTCGTGATTGACCGGGATTCCGGCTGATCGCTGCGGCCCCCCGGTGCGGGCTGATGTCTTGGATGTCAACCCAGCCTCCGGGACCCAGGCTGGCACGAATAGACATCATCGCACCAGGGCGATGACGTCTATTCCAGGCACTCCCCCCGCCACTGCAGGGAAGGTGCCTGAAGGGGAGGGGGGGAGGTCCTTTGGACCTCTCTCACTCCGTATCCGTACGGGCCACAAGTGAAAGGAAGGCACTGCTTTGAGGGGCGCAACCTGCCCTTCCAAGCGCTGGCTGCCTTTAACCCCTTGCGGGCTGGATCGTGATTTGGCACAACAGGCGCGGGATCGCGGTCCCCTCCCGATTTAAGGACAAGCTTCCGGGATCTCCGCCTGCCTACTGGAGTTAACCCCTAGCTGCCACCTATGGTGGGGAAAGGGGTTCCAATGAACCCCCTATGTCCCAATCCGTGGCAGCTAGGGGTTAATCCCGAGAGCATGGCCTTTCCAATGATACAAACATGGCCATGTTATATGTAAACAATTTTTTTTAAATAAAAATTTAAATAAAAAAAAATAATAATAATAGTTTTTTTTTGTTTTATTAATGCAGCAATATTGTTCCCATTTCAATTATAATGTGAACAATGATGCTGCACTGACGACTTTTTCTATGGGGGGCGTTTGCTAAAATCATGTAATTTCCCCCCAAAAAAATAACAAGTCCCCATTTCTAATTTTTTTAACAAGCGCACTCCATAGAAAATATAACCGCAAAGGCTCAGGTGATAAAATGTGAAAAAAACACTTTACACACTGTAGATGATTGAAAATTCTTATTTTATTGCATTTTTTGTTATAATATTCAGGCAGGACATGACGTATACATATAATAATGATATATTATGAATCTGCCGAGTCTGTCGGAAAGAACGATATATAATATGTCTGGGTCATATAATAAAATGTGACTGCAAATCGCGTTTAAACATGATGAGCAAAACCGGTAAAAATTAGCTTAGCACACGGGGTGAAGTGCCTCAGCAGTGAAACGGTTAAATCTGTTGAATTGAAACACCGAAAATCGAGTCACGAAAAGCAGAATCGAAATCCCGATGCATTTATATATTCATATGTTATTCTGAATCAACCAGGAACAGTAAAATGCTATAAAGTCGATAAACAGTTTCGGATCAACTCAAAATCTTTTTTTACCTGGAAAGAAATGTGCTCTCTGTTTAATACTAGCCCTAACCCTAACACAAAAGCAGAACCTGTAACCTAACAGTACCCAAACTCTATAAGTGAACACTAACCCTAATATAAATAGTAACTATATACCTAAGAGTAACCCTAATGCTAACATAAACAGTAACAATAACATTAGCCATAACCCTAACATTAACTCATCCCTAAAAATATCCCTAACACTAATATAAACAGTAACTATATTCCTAACAGTAACCCTAATGCTAACATAAACAGTAACAATAACATTAGCCATAACCCTAACATTAGCACATCCCTAAAAGTATCCCTAACCCTAATATAAACAGTAACTATATTCCTAACAGTAACCCTAATGCTAACATAAACAGTAACAATAACATTAGCCATAACCCTAACATTAACACATCCCTAAAAGTATCCCTAACCCTAATATAAACAGTAACTATATTCCTAACAGTAACCCAAATGCTAACATAAACAGTAACAATAACATTAGCCATAACCCTAACATTAACACATCCCTAAAAGTATCCCTAACCCTAATATAAACAGTAACTATATTCCTAACAGTAACCCTAATGCTAACATAAACAGTAACAATAACATTAGTCATAACCCTAACATTAACACATCCCTAAAAGTATCCCTAACCCTAATATAAACAGTAACTATATTCCTAACAGTAACCCTAATGCTAACATAAACAGTAACAATAACATTAGCCATAACCCTAACATTAACACATCCCTAAAAGTATCCCTAACCCTAATATAAACAGTAACTATATTCCTAACAGTAACCCAAATGCTAACATAAACAGTAACAATAACATTAGCCATAACCCTAACAGTAACTCATCCTTAAAAGTAACCCTAACCCCAACATAAACAGTAACTGTATTCCTAACATTAACCCTAACCCCAACATAAACAGTAACTGTATTCCTAACATTAACCCTAACCCCAACATAAACAGTAACTGTATTCCTAACATTAACCCTAACACAAACATAAACAGTAACTGTATTCCGAACAGTAACCCTAACACAAACATAAACAGTAACTGTATTCCTAACAATAACCCTAATACTAAGATAAACAGTAATTGTATTCCTAACAATAACCCTAATACTAACATAAACAATAACTGTATTCCTAACAATAACCCTAATACTAACATAAACAGTAACTGTATTCCTAACATTAACCCTAACACAAACATAAACAGTAACTGTATTCCCAACAGTAACCCTAACCCCAACATAAACAGTAACTGTATTCCGAAAAGTAACCCTAACACAAACATAAACAGTAACTGTATTCCTAACAATAACCCTAATACTAACATAAACAGTAACTGTATTCCGAAAAGTAACCCTAACACAAACATAAACAGTAACTGTATTCCTAACAATAACCCTAATACTAACATAAACAGTAACTGTATTCCTAACAATAACCCTAATACTAATAATAATAATAACCCTAATACAGCGCTGCGGAATATGCTGGCGCTTTATAAATAAAGAATAATAATAATAATAATAATAAGATAAACAGTAACTGTATTCCTAACAATAACCCTAATACTAACATAAACAGTAACTGTATTCCTAACAGTAACCCTAACCCCAACATAAACAGTAACTGTATTCCAAACAGTAACCCTAACACAAACATAAACTGTAACTGTATTCCTAACAATAACCCTAATACTAAGATAAACAGTAACTGTATTCCTAACATTAACCCTAACACAAACATAAACAGTAACTGTATTCCCAACAGTAACCCTAACCCCAACATAAACAGTAACTGTATTCCGAACAGTAACCCTAACACAAACATAAACAGTAACTGTATTCCTAACAATAACCCTAATACTAAGATAAACAGTAACTGTATTCCTAACAATAACCCTAATACTAAGATAAACAATAACTGTATTCCTAACAATAACCGTAATACTAACATAAACAGTAACTGTATTCCTAACAATAACCCTAATACTAACATAAACAGTAACTGTATTCCTAACCCTAATACTAACATAAACAGTAACAATAACATTAGCCATGACCCTAACAGTAACTCATCTCTAAAAGTATCCCTAACCCCAACATAAACAGTAACTATATTCCTAACAGTAACCCTAACACAAACATAAATAGCAACTGTAAGACAGACCTAACCAGTAAGCCAATATTATCTCTAACCCTACCACCAACCTAACCCTAGAAGAAACACTAACCCTACACAAATAGTGTAACCCTAACAGTCACCCTGTTAGGGTTACACTAACACTAACACAAACAGAAACCCAATCCTAACAGTAACCCAAACCTAACAATAACCCAACCAACCCTAGAAGTAACCCCAGCCCTAACTCTACTACAAACATTTATTTATTTATAAAGGATTTCACCAGGAAGGATACATTGAGATTTCTCTTGTTTTCAAGTATGTCCTGGGTTCAAGAACATTGAATTGTTGCAGTTACAGAAATAGAAAGTAATACAATGCAAGATATTAAAAACAACACAAATATACAGATTAACAGAAAATAAATATGTAGGAAATAGTCATTATGTTACATGTTTCCAGGTGCATTCTGTATTGAGGTATGTTAATATGGAGCTCTTGAGTGACTTATGACTGGGGGAAGATTTGATAGTGTCTGGGAGGTTATTCCATAATTGTGGTGCTCTGTAGGAAAATGAGGACCGAGTCACTGTTTTTTTGTATTGTGGTATTGCAACATAAACAGTAACTGTTATCCTAACACAAACTAATCAAGTAAACCTAACATTATCCGTAATAGTAATCCTACCAGTATTCCAACAATTGAAATAGCCCTAACCCTAATACGTATATAAACAGTAACTGTAACACAAAGAGAACCAAAAAGCCAATATTAGCCCTACCAGCAACCCAACCCTAGAAGAGACTCTAACCCTAGCCCTAACACAAACAGAAACCCAATCCTAACAGTAACTCAAACCTAACAATAACCCAACCCTAGAAGAGACTCTAACCCTAGCCCTAACACAAACAGAAACCCAATCCTAACAGTAACTCAAACCTAACAATAACTCAACCCTAGAAGTGACTCTAATCTTAGCCCTAACACAAACAAAACCCCAATCCTAACAGTAACTCAAACCTAACAATAACCCAACCCTAGAAGAGACTCTAACCCTAGCCCTAACACAAACAGAAACCCAATCCTAACAGTAACTCAAACCTAACAATAACCCAACCCTAGAAGAGACTCTAACCCTAGCCCTAACACAACAGAAACCCAATCCTAACAGTAACTCAAACCTAACAATAACCCAACCCTAGAAGTGACTCTAATCTTAGCCCTAACACAAACAAAACCCCAATCCTAACAGTAACTCAAACCTAACAATAACCCAACCCTAGAAGAGACTCTAACCCTAGCCCTAACACAAACAGAAACCCAATCCTAACAGTAACTCAAACCTAACAATAACCCAACCCTAGAAGTGACTCTAATCTTAGCCCTAACACAAACAAAACCCCAATCCTAACAGTAACTCAAACCTAACAATAACCCAACCCTAGAAGTAAGCCCAGCCCTAACCCTAATATGTATGTAGCGCTGTGTTTAAATCCTTGTTGTGGCAGTACCTATTTTTGGCCACCAGAGACACTGAATATTACATTGGGACTACATTTCCCGGCATGCTTTGGGAACAGACACAGGAAGTGGGTGGAGCAGGGAGACTTACATCCTGAGCCTCGTGGAGAGAGCTGGCAGAGCGCGCCAGGGAGTGAGAGAGACAAGACACAGTGCTGCAGAGAGTAACAGTGACCAGGCCGGAGCGCAAGTGCGGCCTAACAGAGGAACAGATCGGGTTATCAGTTATTCCCAAAGAAGACCCAGTGATCCACCAGATTACCCAAGCGGCTAGAGAGGAAGCGGAGGACCCCGAGTGAGGAGTACCGCAGATCGATCGGACCGGGAGAGCAGGCGGTAAGCTGGACAAGTCGAGGCCGGTGCAGAAAGCCAGACAGCGGATCCAGAAGCAAGTAACCCCAGTCAATATCGAGCGGAGAGACGTCCTGGGTCAGCGGAGCCTCAAGTATCTGGCGGATGGGTGAGAGGCCTTCCAGGCCGTCGTAAAACTCAAGTAAAGCACGCTGCTGTTTGTTTCCAAAACCCACAGGGCCCCAATTTGACTAGTCGAAGACATCTCTTAAGCAATTCACTGGCCAGTTGAATATAGTACCCGGGTACCGCAACACACACACACTTACCTTCCGGGACTTAACCTGTGCAGGACTCACTCCCCAATCACAAGAAGGGGTTAAAGATACATTTTTCATTATTCTTTTCCGCTGCGCGTTTTCCCGAATTACGAAGCATTGTATTTCTTTTCCGCTGCGCGTTTCCCCGAAATACGAAGAATCGTATTTATTTTCCGCTGCGCGTTTCTCGAATTACGAAACCTCGTATTTCTTTTCCACTGCGCGTTTACCGCATTACGAAGTACTGTAGATATATATACGAAAACCGTGTCATTCCTTATATGCCATTTATTCAAGTAAACTATATAATTTATAAAAATCCACAACGGTGCTGGAGTATATTTATTCCCTAGTGCGGGGAGACTGACCCGAGGTTCAATTTCAGCGGCTCCTCCTGGAGTGAGCGCTACATGTACATAAACAGTAACTGTAACCCTAACACAAACATAACCAGTAACCTTAATATTAGCCCTAATCATAACAGTAACCCAACCCTAAAAGTACCCCGAGCCCTAACCCTATTGCTAACCCTAACAAGTAGAAGGGAATATAGGGAATAGCATGGGGGGGGGGGGGTATAGGACATAAAGAGGAAGTTATAAAGGAGTATGAGAGCTAACATTTCTCACAAAGTTTTTCTGAAGTTTCAGATTGACCGAAATCTGCAAATTTGGAAGATTCCAAATTCTGAAAAATTTGAGTGACAAAATTTGAGAAACAAAACAACATTTTAAGGCTGTGCACATGTCTACTAAATCCGTGAGTAGATCTGTTAAACACGGACAAAGCTGCAATATTAGTTGAATACCCCGCGTGTCTGCTTATTTTCTCTGCGTCCTTTTCTGTAAGATATGATCTAACCCGCCTCTCCTCCTCAAAACTGAACAAAATTCATAAACTAGCACCCCCTACTGTGATCCAGAAAGACAAGAGTCACAGAGCAGAGTCCGCAGAATGCTGAAGGCGGCTGATTGAATAGGATTAACTCTGTGCATGCAGACAACACGTATACAGCTCACTTGCTAAAATGCTTCTTTTACCAGATTGCATAAATGATGGCAAACCTAAAATGTTGTGTATGTGACACATAATATGTAATTTATTACATGTAACTACATCCATAAAACCCGCAGAAGACGTAGATTAATAATCTGGGATGTGTGGACCCCCTGGGCGCACGTGAGGACCCGTATGTGTGTTTATATGTACACGCGGTCAGCATGGGGTATTTGGCACTGCCTGGCACTCCAGCGCTCAGAGAGTTAATATTAAATATCAGATTCTGTCCGGGGAAGTGTAAAATAACATTTCCTTTTAATATCGCCGTGCATGTCTGGGCTAAGCACAGCCGAGCATTCCCCAAACTCATTTTGGAGCCTGCTTGTGTTAATGTACACTTCTCAGATCCTCCAAATATGTTTTTTGGCCGGTGCGGGGAACTTCGAGATGTAACTCTGCCCTATTAAATGGCTTTCAGTCACCCCTCCTGAATCCCACACACCTCTGCTGGCATTAACCCGCACACTTAATGTATGTATAAGTCCCTCTCTCTGTTTTTTTTAAACATATCTTATAGTGCCAGCGACCCTTTCACTGCCGAATGGGCCATTCCAGCCAAACAGAGCTGTATATATATATATATATATATAGATATATGTTTCAGGTAAAAAGCCAGTGGTTTCATAGAATGGTCCGCCCAGGAGAGGAGGTACAACCAGATCTAGGCATTCGGCATTCGGTGTACGCGTCCTCTTGAACTAAAAAACGCAGTTTTTTTATTTTTATGAAATGGCGTGAACATAAATATTTATATATATGGTTTATTATTGCGGAAGCTATATATATATATATATATATACTAAAGGGGTTATTCAGAAAAAAATTAACTTGCCGCCGAATTGCACCGAACGTTGAGTTTCCCCGCACGGTGCAATTTCGTGGCAGTTCGTCTATTCACTATGCAGGCAGTTCGCCAAATATTGGTGAATTGATGGAAAAATACGGTGCAGGTCAACACAGATCAGCAGTGTTCGGCGGCAGCAAAATTGTCACATAGAGAAGTAATGGTTAAAATATTCACAAAGCACCGAACTGCCCTGATTTTCGGTGATTCAATCCGACAGGTTTAAACAGGCCAAACCCATAGGATTCAATGTTAAAAAATATATATTATTGTTTTTATTCAACGGTTTATTCTTTTCCTCTTCAGCAAACTGTCTTTTTATTTATTTATATTTTTCGGAACACCTTTTTGTGTTTTTAGAAAAAAAAATTGACTCCCAATTTTAAGTTTAAAAGGCTTTGATTTTTTATTCTGTAACAGACCTTTTTATAAAGGACCTTTTTTTATTATTTAGACACATTTCCATGCGTTCTTATTGGTTTAAACACCTATTAGCAGAATAGCAGAGTTCCGCTTACTTTGGTTTTTTTCCTGCAGTTCAGCAGTCTTCGGCAGTCTCTTCGGCGGTCAGTTCAGCAGTTTTCGGTGACTCCACGTTCAACGTATTTTGCCAACCTTGCGGTGAATAGTGAATTTACCGCAGGGTCGGAAAAATGGAGAAAAAGTACAGACATTTCACTGAATATATATACAGTATATACACACACATACACTAATATTTATATATACATACACACTATTTTATATATATATATATTTATAGACACACTAATATTTATATATATTTATATATATATATACAGACACACTATTATATATATATATAGACACACTAATATTTATATATATTTATATATATATACAGACACACTATTATATATATATATATAGACTCACTAATATTTATATATATTTATATATATATATACAGACACACTATTATATATATATAGACACACTAATATTTATATAATATTTATATATATATACAGACACACTATTATATATATATATATATAGACTCACTAATATTTATATATATTATATATAATATATACAGACACACTATTATATATATATAGACACACTAATATTTATATATATTTATATATATATACAGACACACTATTATATATATATATAGACACACTAATATTTATATACACATACACACTATTATATATATATATAGACACAATAATATTTATATATATATACACACACATACACTAATATTTATATACACATACACACTATTATATATATATATATATATATACACACTAATATTTATATATACAAACACACTCATACACTTATATTTATATACACATACACTAATATTTGTATATACACATTTATATATATATATATATTCACACACTAATACGCATACATATATACACGCACACTATTATATATATACACACAGTAATATTTATATATATATATATATATATACACAAATATTTATATACACACACACAAATATTTATATATATATACACACACACTTTTATATATATTTACGCTTACACGAATACAAATACACTAATATTTATATAATATATATGTATACACACTAATATATATCTATATATACATATATCAAAGAGTTTAAATGAGTATATATATATATATTTATATATACACACAGATTTAAATTAATTTTTCCCCCACTTTTTGTTTGTGACTGACAAGCTGTCATTTCATTTGTGTCTCTTTTATTATCAGCGATTAATCAGGTGAGATTTTTTTTGTATTTTTCGATACAGAATCCCATATAGAAGGGCTGGGAATTAGTAATGGCAGCATACATGTGCCTGCGTGCTGGGGGTGTATCGACTAAATAGTGAGCTATATAAAACGAGGCTAAATGGCAAGATTTAAGTAAAAACAGCCTAGTTTGGAAAAGGGAAGGTGGAGGCTATAAATCAGATACCCTACTTTGGCCGGAGGTTTACAGCAGTTGTTGTGATTCTTAGGCAATAAGTTAGATTTATTTATTTTTTTGCATAAAATGTGTATTTCTCGTCCAGCTCCCATGGAAAAACAATCCCTGGTCCTGCATCTCCTGACATAAACCTACAAACCCATAACCCTTCATCACAGGGATGTACAGAGCGGTACACGACTTCTCCCTCCTGATCTAAACGCACTCTGTCCCTGCGGGTCGCATAGCAGTGCACAGCAGAAGCAGGAGTCTGTGCAGGTACTGAGCTGGCAATCAAAGCGCGTGTCTTCAGGCCAGGGGGAAGAAGTCCGCGGACTCTGCTTTAATATAGGAGATAAATAATGGAGGAAATGAGGACAATGTTTGCTTTAACATGATTTAGGGAAAGTTTAAAAACCAATAGAACTGTGATGGCGAGAATATGTTTCTGAACTACATGTCCCATGATGCTCAGCCAGCCTAAAGTGTGACATAAGGGGTTATTCAAAAAGCACTGAATTGGTCACCAAATTGCACCGAACAGCGAATTTCCACGTACGGTGTAATTTTTTGGCCATTCGGCTATTCAAAACTGGCGATTTGCCTAATATTGACGAATTCCCAGTGAAATACCGTGCAATTCGGCGGCAGTGAAATCCCCCATAGAGAAGAAAGGGTTAATTTATTCAGAGAACACTGAACAGCAGGGAAAAGTTGGCGAAATGTCCACATTTTCAGTGGTTTAATTTGACAGGTTTAACCCCTTCACTGCTGAGCCAATTCACTGTGCTGAGCTCATTTTTACTGGTTTTGCTCATGTTTGAACGCGATTCGAAGTCATGTTTTATTGTAGGACCCAGACATATTATATATCCTTTTTTATGGAAGACTCGGCAGATTCATAATATATCATTATTATATGTACATGTCATTTCCTGCAGAATGCTATAACAAAACATTTAAAACAGTTAGAATTTTCAATAAAATTTCAATCATCGCAGTTTGTAAAATCATTTTTTCACATTTTATTATGCAAGCCTTTGCGGTTATATATTCTATAGGGTACGCTTGTTAAAAAGAGGAAACCGGTACTGTATTTTTTTGGAGAAAATGCGTGCTTTTAGCTAAAACTGAAAAAAAAAAAAATTTTCAGTAGTGCAGCATCATTATAATTTAAAAGTAAACAATAGTGCTGCATTAATAAATTTTAAAAAAAGAAAACATTAATTTATATTTTTATTTATTAATTTTATATTTTACACCAAACCTGGTCAACTTTGGTATCATTGGAAAGGCCATGGTCTGTCCTTTCCAATGATACCAAACATGACCCTCTAGCTTCTAACAATGGGGAGATACAGTGGTCATTACTACCCCCTATCTCCACCATAGGTTGCAGCTTGGGGTTAACTCCCGAACTGACGTCGTCATGTCCAGCGCAATGACGTCATGGGACCGGAGGGTTGGCTAACATCCAAAATGTCAGCCACCTCCAGGAGAGGATCACAATATGGCACCGAGTCGCGATCCAGCACATATAGGGTTAAAGGCAGGCATCGCTGCAAAGACCATACTGTGCCCTTTACAGTGGTGCCACTGCCTTTTTTTCTGTGGCCATTAGCACCTGGGAGAGAGAGGGGTCCTGAGGACCCACCCTCCCTTCAGGCACGCTCCCTGCTCTGGCAGGGGGGGGTGTCTGAAACGGGCCACACCAGGCAGATGTCAGCCCATACCGAGACACCAGCGGCCGATCGCCCCTGTGAAGTAGAGGATGTGCTCAGCACGTCTTCCACAAGCAGGGAAGTGGTTAAGCAGGCGAATCCCACAGGCTTCAATGTAAAAAAAAAAAAAAATTCTTAGATATTTATTTAGGTTTTTTATGCATTTTTTTTTTTAAATTACGTTTTTTTAAATTCTGTAACAGACCTTTTTATTATCATTCATAGGACCTTATATATTATTTCCAGACATTTTCATGCACTAGTCTTTTCTTAAAACACCTTTTAAAAGTTGCTGGATTTTTAGTTTGTTTTTACCCCTATTCGGCAGCCTGTTCGGTTGGCTTTTTTCGCATTTGATCGGCGGTCTGTTCAGGGGGTTGTCATCTGCGTCAGCGGGTTTGCGGCGGCGTTCGGCAGTCTGCTCAGCGGGTCATCGCAGCGGGTTTGCCGCTGCATTCGGCGGTTTATCAGATCGTTTCGGTGTTTTCTCGGATGCATTCGGTGGTTTTTCGGCAGTTTTTCAATTCATTAAGTGGCTTCTCTGAGTTTGCAGCTGCATTCGGCGCATCGATCCGGTGCACTTCAGGGATCACAGGGTCGGCGAAGGAGAGAGTGCTAAAATTTCGGTACAGGGCAGCACTTTTCCCTGTGCTCTCCCTTTATATCAAACAGCAATGTGTCCAGGAAAACATGGCCGATTTGGCGACTCTGCGGGAGTGCCCAGGTTCGCCATCATTGCTTTAGACCCTTCCTTTAATACATACTGTATATATACACCTTTCGGGCTGGCTCCTCACTGACGAAGACTCCCGTCCAAACCATCTGTCCCTCCCGTGGCCGGAGCGGAGGACGCCGCAGACGTTCCCTCAGTTTCCACCACACGCAGCTTTAATTTTTATTAATGCCTGTTTAATCATTAGCAATCAGCAGCGCTGATTATTGCTTTAAAACGTCGACTCCCTGCTGTACGATTGTTCGGCGTCTGCCAAAGCCCGCGCCGCACCGCTGCCGGTGACGTTAATTTAATAATGGCTATAAAATTTGTATATATCAGTGGAACGAGCCTGGGCGCGCGGGGAGCAGCCAGCCCTAGGAGGAAGGAGGCACGGAGCGGGTTCTTTTTATTATTCAGCCGGATTCCCGCTTGCGTTGGATGCCAGTCGGAATATAAATCCGAGGTGATGAAACGCTGTGTATTTATCATTCCCAACCTGGCTGAAGACAGTTTCTGTTTGACGGACTCTCGGCGATGAATGAATTGTTTCATTTGAGTCAATGAACTGTCAGAACAATGGCTGCACAGTGCGACTTCGCGGCTTCGCCGGCTCCCGGGAGGATGGGCCAATCCCGTAGCCAAAATAAAGAGATATTATTTTATATTTATTCTACTGAGGTTTAGTAAGAAAAAATAAATAAAATTATAAATAAGTAGTGATCCGACATTTATATTATTATTTTTAAGCAGTTTGAGGGTCAGTACAAGACAAACACGAACGGACAGACGGACGGACAGACGTATATCATACTGAACTGGGATATGTCTGCCAGTGTGGGGGTACATGGGAGCCGTGGCTTATGCAAGGCGTAATCATATTATATAATCAAATACTTTTTGTTTTTCACTAAATCTGATGTCTGGAAACATTAAAGCTTAAAGCGGAATGTTCTGAAAACTATCAGGGTTATTCAGAGAGAGGTGAAAAGCAGGAGAATGGCTGGAGAATGGAAAATTCTAGCTCAGAATAGCCAAACCAGGAAAATTCTCCCTTTCATCTCACTTTCCAAATCGGCTAATTGACCTAGAATTTTCCATTCTCCAGTCATTCTCCTGCTTTTCACCTCTCTCTGAATAACCCTGTATATATTGCTTTAAATTATCTTAGCCAGACTGTTATGAAAAATACATGTTCAGGTTGAGTGCAGCCCCTTGTTCTGAATAATAAATATATATATATATATTTATTAGATGTAAAATTAAAAGCTAAAAAAAATGTGTTATTCTTTCTTTTTATTTACATTTTTTTATTACATGACATACTTGAAAACGAGAGAAATCTCAATGTATCCTTCCTGGTAAAATCCTTTTATAAATAAACATGAAATTACGTGTAAACACATTCAAATATTAATAAAAAACGAACGATATTTTTTTTAAAAAATGTATTACTTGTATTTTATTATATTAAAATTTAAACTATACAATTTTTTATAAATGTATATTTTTAATTAATTTTATTATTGAATATAAATGATATAGATATATATATATAATCCAACAGGTGCCTGGTATTCAACCCTTAACAGGAAGGTTTACCTGCTCCGGTGCCGCTATATCGTATAGGTAGAAATCGTGATGGGTGAATAGCGCACTCGAGAGACTTACAGGGTTATTCAAAGGAATCGAAAAGTCACCGCACGTTCGTGACTTTTCGTTCTCTTCAATTCGATGCGATTTGGCGATCCAATTTCGGCGACCCTGCGGTGTATTCAGCAAGCGCCGCAGGGCCGTCGTAGTGCAGGGAAAAGCTGCCGCAAACCCGATGAACACTCACCGCAAAACCCGGTGAAGGCACACCGAAACCCGCAAAAACATCTGGATTAACCCCGCCGAACATGCCGGAGAAACCCGTGCAGAGCAGCCGTCGGAAAAAACCGACACCGCAGACGAATGGAGTGAAAAATAAAAAAAACAGTACGCTTGAATGTTTGAAAAGTGAAACGCTGTTACAGAAAAAACGATTAAAAAAAAAAACGGAAAAAAATTCGCAAAAAAAATCCCGAAAAATGCTTAAAAGATTCTAAAAAAATCGAACAATAAACTTTTTGCTGCAGAATAAAATAATAAATGGTTTGGTTAGAAATTATTAGATATTGGATTAAAACAGGAATATTTTTAACATTGAAGCCTATGGGATTCGCCTGAATAAACCTGTCGAATGAAACCACCGAATGGCAGGGCAATTCGGCAACTTTTCACTGCTGTTTTGTGTTCTTGAATAGCTGAAGCATTGCTTCTCTATGGGGATTTCACTGCCCTCGAACAGGCAACGAACAGGCACCGTATGTGCAGGTAATTCGCCAGGATTTGGGGTACTGCCTGCTGTCTGGATAGCCGAATGGCCAGGAAAGGTAAGCGTACGCTGAATTTCAGCGTTCGGTTACCTTTCACCAGCAATACGGATCTCTTTGAATAACCCTGCTAGAATTGATAAAAAATTCATTTTAATATTGCGATTCGACGTTTCAGTCCATTGTGGACTTTTCTCAAGACATATATATATATATATATATATACGGTATATAACTTCTCGATATTCCGCCACTCAGAGACTTCTTATTAAGTTTTAAAATTTTTACTCTATTCAAGTCGACGTTTCAGTCCATTGCGGACTTTTCTCAAAACATGTCTTGAGAATTGAGAAAAGTCCGGCAGGACTGAAACGTCGACTTGAATACAGTATAGAATTTTTTAAAAATCAATAAGAAGTCTCTGAGTGGCGGAATATCGAGAAGTCGTATTGACAGATGCCTGACTCTAGCACCGGAGCAAGTATTTGAAACAAAAGGTGTGCGGGGATCGAGCTTTTCATATATATATATATTTTTTTTTTTTCATTCATGTAGAATTCACCAAAAAGGCCCGGATTCCTGGGAGTCGTTTCTAATGTTTTATTGTGCAGACTAGGGATCAACGGTTCAGTCTTTGTGGACTTTTGTCAAGATGCATCTTGCAACATGTTCCGTGGAATTCAGCTAGCTCTAAGCACATATATATAAATATATAGTATATATATATATATATACACACACACAAATCAATAAAAAAGACAAAAAGACATTATAAAACTTAGAAGCAAATTTTAAACCAATATAAATGTAGGGTTTGTTGTTTAGAGTAAACAGGACATGCATTCAGAAAAAACATGAATGTAACTGATGGCAGAATGATGTTTAAAATTGCTATAAAACACAATAAAGTGCACTGGTAATATTCATCCAATGGGCAATGCCATTGTCTGTCTACTACAGATCTGCTCTTCTAATCACACGTGACCTGACAAATAATCACCGGCAGCTCTGATTGGACCCCAGATTGCTATCCAATGTTGAGCCAATGCTATAACCAAGATGGCAGCACCCTGTAGGTAGGTATGACCGGTGTGCTTAGCTCTATAAGTAAATCCCACCCCTTTTTTATCCAGTTCCTTACAAAAATTACAAAACTATAATCGGTATCCATTAACCCCGTACTTTGCAGCAAATTTGTAGTTTTGGCACTGGGCAGATCCCAAAAGCTTAAGTATGTCAGGAGTTACCTTGTTTTTTTATTCTTCAAGACCTTGGGCCGTCTCAGGTTTTGGAAATCCATCTCTCATGATGCCAAATCGCTCATTAGATTAGCTGAGTCTCGTGTGAAATGAAGTTCCAAATATCTGGAGGTCCAGGGTTGTTGACCCCAGACCTTGCAAATCAATGTGTTAGCTGCTTCTTTAATTAATATTCAGATTTGATGAAGGCTGAAGGCAACAATGGAGTCAACTTCTCACATCTCAACCCTTTAACACCTTGAAGTCTCATGATCATGGCTGGATTTTAGGGTACAGCTTCTTCCAGTATGCCCTATGATAAGGGCTTGACCGTATTAGTATACAGAAAGTCTAGAAAGCTGAGAAGATCTTATAGACAGACTCTGACCCATCAGAAAAAGTAAAAGTCATATTCAGGACATCTGACAAGTAAATAAAATGGCCCACAAGACCTGTGGACACCATCCACCATGTCGCCATGGCCCCCGATTTCAAAGACTGACGAAGCTGTATATAATGCTTACCCAGATGTGACTATAAATGTGATGTATTACGTGTGTTATAAGAAAATGACTCCGACAGAAAGTTTAATTATCTACCCAGGATCGAGTGGGATTTCACGCTGGGTGAAGAAAATGTTTAAAGATTTTGTGGTTCTTGCGAGTTCGTCGGAGCCCAGCCACTAGAACGCTGGTGTTAATCCCCCTCCTTAACTGTCAGGGTGTTTCATTCCACCCTTCAGAATGGAAATAATTCCACAAAAGACCATGATTGACGGCAGGACCTCCAGGGACATAGGAGGGGTTGCAATCCGGTCTGGCCAAAGCCCTATCTCACACATCGTCATAATGATGTCCATCGCATGAATGAACGTTGGGTGCCACAAACAACATATGAGCGTGTGAAACCAGCATCCCAAGAGCCTACTCGATATCGGAGGGTGGTTGGCTTTCGATGCCTGTGGTTGATGAAGTCACTCTAATCTTCAAGCCAACAGCAGTCTGGTCATGCACCGTTGGGGATAGCACGTTTCTTGACCAATCCCCACAGAAAGTGCAACACTTAATCCCCAACTCTGCCCATTCCCTCCTGCCTTTAAAGCCGAATGAATGGGACGAGTTCTAGGGGTATCTGAGGACATAATAGGGATATAACGCTTTTTTTTTTTATATATATGCGACTCGCATATTGAGCTGTTCGGAATCCACTAAACGTTATTTTCTGATGTGGGCAGCAGTTCAGCTGGATTACATCTCAGACGTGTGTTTGGGAAATCACATACTAGGGAGAGACCTAGTCATTTCTAAGAGCGAGCAACCTAAAGAACCGACTATTAATCTTGTGAAGATCATCCAATTTGATGTATCTGTTTCACGTGCCGATCCCTGATCTAATTTAACTGCATTCCACATACTGCTTCAATCTCTTAAGACATTAACAATGCCATGTAGACCATGCCAAGCCTCAGCTGTTTAGACAAAAAACACACATTCTAATATCTCCGAGGAACAGCGCCAGAGGTGTGACCATCTCATTGTTGAGTGGTAACCACTTTGACCAAAAGTTGAAGTCTACGCTCAAGAGGACTGAATAGTTGTGATGGGAAATCCTGCTTTATTTTTTGTCGTCTGCTGCTGGATTGAAGAAGGAGGAACAGACCAGGAACATATGGGGAGATTAGAGGGTTCTGTAGTTAACTGTGAAGCGTTTTAGTCAACCGAATGCGGTTGGTGTCCTACTTGACATCACAAATTAAAGATGGCCGCCTGCTGACCTCAGTGGAGCATGTCAACCTTTTACAAGCCCGGTGGAGTCTGGAGAACATTCCAAAGCACCCTGCCAACACTTGGTTAATAAGAGGATAAAGAAACAGATGTTTTGCCCAAATTGCCAGAGGGTTTCCATTGCTCAGTTACTCACATTACTTGCGTTACCAAGTTTGCATTTGGAGTTTATGATATCAGTTTTAATGTAACATCAGACATTATTTGTTATTCTGAAGGCTAAAGGTGGTTTCGGCTGGGCATACTCCGCGTGTCCGCGGATTCCTACTGAAAATTAATTCGAAGGGGAGGGTGGTTGGACAGGGGACTCGGCTCGTTAGCTTGGAAGGCGCTTTGCGTAGAAGTCCTTGGAAAGAAAACATTACAGGACAAAAAGAAAAAAAAAAGAATTTGAAAAAAGTGAAAATTCCACCCGCCCACAGGTTGCGGGTCCATCAAACATTCCAAGGCCTACAGCATTTTTAGTGGCTTTACATATACAATGTATCCATGATAATTTCCTGCATGTTATGACATGGACAAGCTTTTATTTGTCCCGGCTCATAACGGCACGCACCCTCTGCCACATTTCGGGGACACTCGAGTTTTCTATCAGACCCTGGGGGCCTTGGTATTCTATCGTAGGTCACCAGCTACAGACAGAGGGTTAAAACTCTTTCTCTGACTTCTTAACCACTAATGGTTTGTGGAGAAGGGGGGTAAAAAGGGGGATGAGTGGGCGACAATCCTCCAGCCCGTGCTGTGTAATGAAAATGACCATCTGATTTCAGTTAAGGGCATGTGGGTGTCTGCTGACAAAAAAAATGAGCCATAACACAAAAGTAGCTGACAGCTTCACCATTGCCATCTCATATATCAAGACCTGCTCCCCGATAACTTTAATCCAGCCAAGACAACTGTTAACCCCTTCATGCATAGATTTAATGCAGAAAGGGGGTTAAACCAAGCTGTGTTAATTTCAGTATAGGAAGCAAATCTCTAGCAATAGGCCTGGTTACGCTATCTAGAAAAAGGGCATTGACTTATCAATATAACCTGTGCATTTAATGACCTGATTTTTCAGTGAGGTTCAGGGGTCTATTTCATCAGCTCCATGTAAGGAGAGCACTTTGGCCAATGATCAGGAAGAACTAGGAATCCAGTGTACCCCAATACCTTTCACCCTTTTCATGCACAGCCAAACAATCACATACAAGTTGGTTTCCAATATTGTCTTGGACAGATCAAGCAACATGTGGTCCATCAAAATGGAAGTGTGTCACGTCCCACTGAGGGAGCCCGCCAACCTCGGGACCCACCTGGTGCCACCTCATGGTCTCGGCTGATGCCCGTAACTATCTTGATGGCATTGCCCTGACCATGGGGGTTCCCTCCTCCGGCGTCCGTCGGGTCACATCACATCGGGCGGTCGAGGGAGTCAGCTACAGCTCTG
Source organism: Leptobrachium leishanense (assembly GCA_009667805.1). Taxonomy (NCBI): domain Eukaryota; kingdom Metazoa; phylum Chordata; class Amphibia; order Anura; family Megophryidae; genus Leptobrachium; species Leptobrachium leishanense. Next base: position 101,724,675 of record CM019074.1, read on the forward strand.
GGGTATGAAGCCTCGAGACGCTGCAGCGCGTGGCTCTCCTCCATGTGGCTTGGGGTGTGTGGCCCAAGATAGGGTCCGGGCCAGGGGACTACCTATGATGAGTCGGGGGCGTGGCGGAGCTCTTGACAGACAGATGCCGGGATCGCCGCCAATAAGGAGGCAAGGCATCATCGTTTAGGTGTGACCACCTCACATTTTGAACCTTTCTTGAATATAGGAATGACAGCTTTTCTCCAATCCTCTGGTACGATTCCTGAAAGAATATTGAAAGATTAAAAACAGAGGTTTGCATATTTCAACACATAGCTCCCTCAGTACTCACGGGTGAATTCCCTCCGGCCCTGGGGCTTTGGTCACATTCACTTTGTTTAGTTGCTGAAACACCTTTTCTTAAGTCAGCCAATCACATTTTATTTGTACGTTTTTATCAATGATTTGCATGTCTCCAGGTATCTCTTTGATTATTTTTCTTCAGTATTTATCATTCAAAATTTCTGTCTTATCTTGATCTTCAGTTAATAAAACCCCTGACTCAGATTTTAGTGAACCTACACTTTTACTCTTGTTTTTTTCAGAATTGATGTACCTAAAGAATCTTTTAGGGTTGGTCTTGCTCTCTTTGGCTATCTCTTTTTCAATTTTCTAGTTTAATTCATCTAAATGCTTTTCTATATGCTTTATTGGCTGCTCTATATGCTTTATAGGATGCCTCAGATTTAAAAGCTTTAAATTAATTTTTATTTTTCATCGCCTTGGTTAATTATTATACGCATTTTATCTCTATACTGATTGGCAGTAATGTGTTTATGAATTTATTCAAATCGACTTATTTTGTTATTCTGAATAAATGTGGCATCAAAGCGTTGAGAGTTAAAAAAAAAAGGCAATGTATGTGTATTATTACTTTTATTTAATACTTAAATCTGTCATTTCTGCGCAAGGCCGGCGTTTAATGTGTTTACATGTTGGAATCGCAGTGTAATTCTCATGTCAAGAACAGATTGTATGTTTTAGGTTGCAAGTAAGAGAATGGGAAGGAAGGATTTATAACAATTTGGGGCCGTTGGAGTGTTTGTGGATCTCAGAGGATGCAGCTGTTTGTATCACTAAAAACATACCCCGGCACATCTGGGTCCAATGCAGGAACCAATTTATTTCATTGTAATATATTTGATGTCGGAGCCAGTTTGTGAACGCCTGCGAGCTTGACTTCCTCGAATTATAACATAATAGCCCTGTCTCACAGCACAATAATGATTTGCCGTATGATAATTAAAAAGGATTAATATTCTGGGGTGCAGAAAATAAATTTAGCTTGAAAAGTGACTACTCAAAAACTTTTGTGGGGTGGTTTTGTTGTCAACCAAGAAGACAAAATTAAAGGGACACTCTACTCATTCTGATCACGCTATCTTCTTAAAGTGGTCAGGATATGAGGAGTGCCCACCTTTTCCTCCCACCCTAGCTCCCCTGATCCGGTGAAGCGAAAGAGTTTCTTCCACCCAGTGCCACCAGCAGCTGGGATTTTTACATTTCCTTGATAACGGTCAACATAGCAGTCACAAGTGATGTCACATACAGAGAGCGGTTGACATCACACTCTGAGACCAATCGCTGTAGCGAGCGTTCTCAGAGAGGCAGCGATGGATCAGATCTGTGCATGCGCGTGCAGCTCCGATCCATCGCTCTGCGCAAGCGCTACGGGACATGCAGCGCTGGGCAATTAGTGGCTCCTGGGCTACACAAGTTGCCTAGGAGTGCAACTTGCGCAGAAAAGCTTCATGGACTTCCAGGTTAGGGACTTCCTGAGCCGAAGAAGAGGAGCAGCGCACAGCAAGGGACAAAAAGGTGAGTAAAATCAGAGAAAGAATAATAATGTTTGGGCAGAAGCAGTCAGCAGCCCCTGCCAAATTATTTAAGGGTAAAAAACGGGAACTCTATTTTCCAAAAGAGTCTCCCTTTAAAGGTTTTTTTCTGCAAATGCAGGAAAAATATATACAATGGAGATAGATATACCTCAACAATGTTTGCCGGACAAACCCACATCTCGCTATGGTCATTCTGACCACAGTGTCCCATCAGATCCATGCAATTGTATCCTATTAAGTGAAAGGACCCTGGAAATATGTCTGATACAGCAAGGCACATACCGGGTGAGAGAGTCTTTGAACAGCTTCAAGCATGAGGAGACTGAAGAAGTCTGGCAGTGATGAGACTGAAAACCAAGGAGCGATCCAAAGGGTAGAGTTAGAAGGTGCGCAGGAAGTCAAAGACAGAAGGCAAAGGATCAATAGCGGTAATATCAGCAGAAGCCCAACAAGAGGTTTTCCAACAAATACAAGAAAGAAGCAATGTGCACAGATGACAAACAATGCAATGGCACTGGGGATCCAGGTCAGCTGCTACTTCTTCGGAGGAGTCAGTAGTTCCTACACCCTTGTCCTGAAGTACCCCTGACCGGCCAGGTTTGCCAGATGTGTGAAGAATAACCCAGGTCATTTGGAACCAGTTCTCTAAGTGGTTGGTCTGCTGAGCAAAGAGAGCTCAGATGTGTTGCCCTTCATATCCAGCAGCATATGTACTAGATGGCATCAGATCTAGATTCTTCATGTAAAGTACAGATGAAAGGGCAGAGTCTCCAGTGGTGCAGGAGGCCAGTGCCGTGCGCTACAACGTTGCAGAACAAAGTTTAATTCGACTCTTGAATAAGCAGATTCCTGGACTTCTTAGAGCTCTTATTTCTTTGAAGGACTGTCCATTACAGTTTATTAGGCTTAATTTGTCGAAGCAAAATCAAACTTGTAAACCAAACCCATGATCAATGCTACCACTTCCATGGTGCACATAACTGACTTTTCTGTTCAATACAGCAGATTCTAAGAAGGATCAGAGTATCTCCAATATGTCCATCTTCATGGTGGGGAACCAGCGCTCTGGAGCATCTCCATGACGGGATAATGTTACAGCTACAAGTGATAATTAATTGTTTTTGTGGAAAACGTAATTTTTATTTGGACTGCATCAATAGTAACAATCAGATAGAAACGTATCAAAAATAAGACTCTGTCCAATATTTAGAGCAAAGAAAGGAAGAGGAGAAGGGAAAGCAGGTGCCCAGGCCCCCTCAGAGTAAAAGAGATCGAAAGGAAAGAAAGTGAAGGCGGAACTACCGGATAATAAAAACAAAGAAGCACATGGGTGAGTATGACAGACAAATCGATCACCAACAATGCCCGAAGGGCTTAACCATTGACAATACCCTGTAACATTAGTACCGACTCCCCAGCCCCCTAAGTGGCCATCCACTCCAACCATGGAGACTGAGTTTTGTAGTAGGAGGACAAGGTGTCCTTAGACATGGCATGAGTTCAGTGAGTTCATCCATAAGCTTAACATCTCCCAGCTTGGGAAAAATGCGGGAGAAGGGAGGAGCCGTCAGATAATTCCAGTGTTCCGCCAGAACCTGATGGGCGGCCAGGATAATCTTGGCAAAGAGCTTATTTCCTGAGTGATAATTACATTTAATCAAGGGACTTGTAGCTCTACAACACCTTGAAATCTATATTTTGGTCAATCAACCCTATACTTTGGAAAATTAATTATATTTTAGTCTTATACTTACTTTTTACCAGGATTTTGCTTCATTGCTAACGTTCATGTCCAATTCTAATAGAGTACATAATATTGTGCACTCGGTGTTTTTTCGAGTTATTATTTTTTTCTTACACCATATATAATAAGTGAGAATGCAGACGCGTGTGTATTGCGCCTACACAGAGTAATGTACACCTTCATGTCTCACTTCTCTCCAGGCCTCTGGGGTATACTGAATTTTCCAACGCAGCTTAATTAATTTGGAATTGGAGCGCACAGTAACCTATAGCCCTCCGCCCCGGCAGTAAATTCCTCTGCGTGCGTGCCGGACGTACAGACACTTTAAACCCCAAACATGGTTTACTAAATGGTATCACGGGTTGGTGTTTGACTTTCCTAGAGGTGCTAAGCCGAGAAGATACATACGAGATTTTATTTTGCTAACAGAGGTCTCCTAATTGCATTATAATTAAGCCCAGCTCCACGAACCTGTGGGTTGCCGGGTTTTTTTATTATTATTTTTTGGGGGTAGAGGGGGTGTTAAAACGTCTTCTAGTTTTTCATTTCTGCTTAGCTTTGAGAAAGTAGATTCCTCGCGCTGCAAAGTAGACGACTCTTGTTTTTTCTACGGTTACCACTGAGGATTAGATTTTCAGAACATCTGGGCAGTTTTTGTACTGTTTTGATTATCCTCGTTGGCTCACCGTGATTAACAGAACAGGGAGAGAGACAACACATTACATCAGGCGTTCTCGCACCGGCCCGACAAGATTGCATCGCAATTAGGAAAGATTGGAAGTGACAGCAGATAAGCCCGTCTGGCCCAAAACTCATCTTTCCGTTCCTTCTCATACCTGCAAAGACCCAACTTGACCCTTGGCCTTATTTTAGGAATTTCTGAAAAAAAAAAATCTTATTATATTTCGATTTTGTCACAGAGCTGCTCTTATAGTTTTGCCCCATATGTTGTCTAATTAAAAGGAAAATTTACCCTCCTTTGGACACCACTCCCATGTGTTATGTCATAGAGTAAGCATTCGAGGGCTACCCGCCAATGTCCCAGGTCTCCTTCACGCTATATGCTTTGCTAAAACAAAGACACGTTATCTGGATGCCTGCCCGAACTGAACAAAAGTCACCAGATCTGCACAAGTGAAAAATTAGTTGCTCCTGATACTTCACCATTCATCCCTTGGGACCAGGATATTGAAATAATCCAAGGGAGCTTCCCGATCCTCCCTGTAAATGGAAGGGTTTAAAGGAAGGGCCAGGAAGAACGTCTTGCATCCATCTAGTTGAGCCTTCCCTCTCACAGTTATTGTTGGCAATCCAAAATAAGGTGAAGATACAACTTGACTTTGCCTTCATGATTTTGAAAATAACTAGGTAGCCCAGCATGGAGACCCACCAGAACAAGACAGAGAAATGGGGAAAAAGCCTAAGTGTTCCATCTTTACAATGGCTGAGCTAAACAGATAAAGAGAGTGATCAGTACAAGCTAGGGTCGAGACAGGAGAGTATCACAAACACAATAAAAAGCTAAGTGTCAAGGGGAGGAGAGAGACAGGAACACAGAACAAGGTCAGGGTCAATACAAGAGAAAGCAATGAGGCAACACAAACCCACCTATTATCTACCTCTCATGCAGTGGCGTCACTAGGGTTGGTGTCACCCGGTGCGGTAACTTATGGTGTCACCCCCCCCCCGAGTTTTACAGATTTTTTTTAACTACTCTTACTCCTAAATCAGTACTCCCATATAACACTGAATGCTCATACACACAGTGCACATTACTGTGAGGTTTATTGCTGTGGAGCTCTCTCATATGCTCACACAACATTTTGCCAGCTGCCAGCAAGTACGTTGCCTGTTCGAAGGCAGTGAAAGCACACATGGATATATATTGCCCCCAGCAGCTCTGGATATATATTGCCTTCAGCAGCTCACCCATGGATATATATTGCCCCCAGCTCACATATGGATATATTGCCCCAGTTCACAGTTATATATTGCCCCCAGCAGCTCACCCATGGATATATATTGCCCCAGTTCACATATGGATATATTGCGCCTCAGCTCACATATGGATATATTGCACCTCAGCTCACACATGGATATATTGCACCTCAGCTCACACATGGATATATTGCCCCAGACCAGCTCACACATGGATATATTGCCCCAGACCAGCTCACACATGGATATTGCCCCAGCTCTCATGGATTGCCCCAGACCAGCTCACACATGGATATATTGCCCCAGACCAGCTCACACATGGATATTGCCCCAGCTCTCATGGATACTGCCCCCAGCACACATGGATATGCCCCAGCTCCTCTCATGGATATTGCCCCAGCTCCTCTCATGGATATTGCCCCAGCTCCTCTCATGGATATACTGCCCCAGCTCCTCTCATGGATATAGTGCCCCAGCTGCTCTCATGGATTTTGCCCCAGCTGCTCTCATGGATTTTGCCCCAGCTCATGGATATGCCCCAGCACATGGATATACTGCCCCAGCTCATGGATATACTGCCCCAGCTCATGGATATACTGCCCCAGCACATGGATATTGCCCCAGCTCATGGATATGCCCCAGCTCATGGATATTGCCCCAGCTCATGGATACTGCCCCAGCACCTCATGGATATGCCCCAGCACCTCATGCATTTGCCCCAGCACCTCATGGATATGCCCCAGCAGCTCATGGATATGCCCCAGCAGCTCATTGATTTGCCCCAGCACCTCATTGATTTGCCCCAGCACCTCTTGGATATGCCCCAGCACCTCATGGATATGCCCCAGTAGATGGATACTGGCCCAGCACCTCATGGATATGCCCCAGCACCTCATGGATATGCCCCAGCAGATGGATACTGGCCCAGTTCCTCATGGATATGCCCCAGCTCACCTCCGCCGCATTTTTTGCTCCGTCAGAGCGTCCGAAGCATGCAGCTTGGGCGCTCGCCAGGGGGAGCCACGTGACCAGCCGCGATTGGCTGGTGACGTGTTTCCTCCAGGCGAGCGCCGAAGCTGCATGCTTCGGACGCTCGCAGGGAGCAAATACGCGGCGGAGGGTGAGACACCCGCCCTTAGGGTGACGGTGTCACCCTAAAGGCGGGTGTCACCTGGTGCGGGCCGCACCCCCCGCCCCCACGTTACGACGCCAGTGCTCTCATGTTAAAGACAAGCAAACAGTTATTGTTGAGTTTACAACTTCCATAATTTCTGGGAATTGGCTTCACTCATTCTCATTTTGAATATATATCGAAACGTTGGGCTCAGAGTTTCACATTGGCATCCATGGAGCCTTACATAAAGGTACCACTGGAAGTGTGGTCTCCAAATCTTGTTTTATTCATGCCTCCATATACCTGGTGAAAGCTGAGAATCGGCAGAACTATGGCTCACCATTCCTGAAGCACTGACACTAATGATCCTGACGTCCAGTAAAACTCTCCTGGTCTTCCTTAACTCCAGTCCCTCTAGCCTGTAATCTCCTATGAGCAGGGCCCTCTACACCTTTTGTTTCCATCCCATGTCCGTTTCTCTGTATCTCGCTCCCTTTGGTTAACGTGCTGCGGTAACAGTAGGCGCCATATAATAATAATATTAACTAAAGCTGCTTAGTCAGAGTAACCCAATGCAGGGCAGAAAGCACGACAGGGCAACACAGAGGACAAGGAGCCGAGTTATAAACCCTAGGCTACAGCTGATTGGACAAGGTAAAGGATTGTGCAAGAATGGCCATGCCGGAACAGTGACTCCAGGTTTGAGAATCAAAGAATGACACAGGTAAGTGCAGTGGAAGCCGGTATACGGCATGGGTCGGGAGGGAATGCAGGATATCATGAGAAGGATATATCGTCAAAAGAATGACGCAGCAATGGTGGAGTTACCTGCGTTACTCGGGTGTAACAATAAAGAGATATATGAATCATACTGCACGGTACGCCATATTTAAATGCACAGTCAGCTTTTTCAAATGGTTGACCAATTGATCAAGGATAGAGCCTTAATAAACTTACACCGAACAAATGAATTTCGACTTCTGAAGAGATATAAATCCATTTATCATCTACTTCTCATGATAATGGTAAGTCAAGGGTTATTGTTGAGTTTCCATAATTCTTGGTTATTGGTTTTATTTACAGGACAATTTGCACAAGGTGCAACTAGAGTACCCAAGGTACGGTTAATTTTATTGAATGACACCACAAAAACACGAAACAAAATATATGAATTGGCAAAAACACACAATGCGGTCATATGAGAAATGGGTGGAGCGAGGCAACCCGAAGGAGAGTATAACTGGCTACAGCAATGGCAAGTAAGTACAAGGTAGACTATACCTCGGCGGTTCAAGCCGCCTGCGTTAACCAATCACTAAGGAATAAAGCCAGGGAGAGCCAAGCAACATGACAATAGACCCATACGCTGGACCCAAACCACAACAATTCAGTTAAAAACAAACAAGCAGAGGCATAGCTCGACGCGTTTCGGCCGTGCCTAATCAGCTCTAGATTAAGCTCGGCACGGGCGAAGCGCGTCAAGCTATGCCTCTCCTTTTTTTTTTTCAACTGAATTGTTGTGGTTTGGGTCCAGCGTATGGGTCTATTGTCATGTTGCATGGCTCTCCCTGGCTTTATTCCTTAGTGATTGGTTAACGTAGGCAGCTTGAACCGCCGAGGTATAGTCTGCCACTACCTTGTACTTACTTGCCATTGCTGTAGCCAGTTATACTCTCCTTTGGGTTGCCTCGCACCACCCCTTTCTCATATGACCGCATTGTGTGTTTTTGCCAATTCATAAATTTTGTTTCGTGTTTTTGTGGTGTCATTCAATAAAATTAACCGTACCTTGGGTACTCTAGTTGCACCTTGTGCAAATTGTCCCGTATCTTCTATTGTCGGGGTTATGCCCTTTGAGTACCTGGTGCCTCCCTCTTGTTTGATTTGTGTTATTGAATCATTTTAGCTGTAGTCATACAATACGCAAAGAGTTTCGCATTGGCAGCTGTGGAGCCTTATATAAATGAACCTCTGGAAGGGTGGCCTCCAGCTGTTGTTTAATTCATACCTCCATAATGCTGGTGAACAGCGGAAATGGTACAACTATAGGTGGGTAATCTGACAGCAGACAATGGTGTTCATCTGTGTATCTGATAACTTAATCTATATAAGTGTACCCCTAGAACTCTAGTCAATACTGATCATTGGGTCCATAATCCCATATTTCCTGTAATCCCTTGGAAGTGGTGGATCCATGGAATCTTTAGTCAGACAAAAGACAGGCTTGTGCAGTTGGGCATCAAAGTATTTCTAAATAAATAACAACTACAAGTTAACCACTGAAGACAGATATGAACACCTTTCCCATAGTATCTAGGACTTTGTGCCTCTGTATCTAATGGAGGAAGAGGACAAACATAACCATCGAGGGTTCAACCAAAGCTGGTGGAACCACTGTGATACGGAAAAACACATAGGTTCCCCGGGCTGAGGTGCAATTGGACCAACGAGAATGGGATTGAACGAAAAGATTGAGTTCGTTCTCAGGGTTTCTTTGTGCTCTGGTCTTTGGCTCTGCATAACTGATTTGGAGCTGTCGTCTCGAAAAAGGCAATCCATCACTCGTTCTGCATGAAGCCAGATGCATAGCTGTTGCCTAACAATATACATCAGCTCCGATGGCAGTGTACTCTAACCACAAGCAGCAAAGAGGTTTAGAGCATCAGACAGAACAATTTGGGTGTCTTTGCCAGCTGCCCAGACCCACGTTAAACAGCTGCTGTGGCAGAAATGTACAGCTGTGCGCTCCTGGTTAATGTTGGCGGTCTGCGACGATCACCAGCTGGGAGATGTTTATATAAGAGTGGGCTGGGAGGTGGGTCCAACTCTACAAGTTGGAGCAGAACTATTTAAATTGCTGTATTTTTTTTTATATTCCACTCCTGCACGAGGGTTTTCCTGATGAATTTAGCGTGCAGTTAGCTTAGCTGTGATAATGCATGGTCAGTTTATTTATGTTGCGTGTTGTACCGCACACACGTATGTGCATTACTGGTTTAAATGTCGGTCTGTAGCCGCTGATTGGGGCCATTTAAGTGCACTTACTTTTCTTAACTAGATGGAACAGGTCCAGCTTGTTCAGATCTACCTATATCTGACATGACTCGTACCTCCGTGCCGTGAGGCTGGCTTTGTTCACCACGTCAAATGCATGTTGCTGTTACAGCCAAATACAGCCTCCAGGTTCCAGATGCATCATGCTACCAGACATAATGACGTCCAACGTTCGTAGCCAATGGATCTTATCCCCTCCCAACAAGATGTCACACCAATTAGCAACGTCACCTTCTTTATGATGCATGCTCACCTTTTGGTGCATTGACTTGAAGCCGTCCAATAGGTGTAACTCTGGACCTATTTGGTCTTGATTTGGCCCGATGGTTGTGGTTTTCTTGTACCCCTCAGTACGTTATACATCTTGTTGTTTATGTTTATTGACTTTTGGCTATTCCTGTGACTACCTGCACTTGTCCTGCACACTTGACCTTGGCTAATGTTATCGGATTCTGTGTACTTCTGCTTTCCTGACCTCGGATGGTCAGCAAGTTTCGGGCCATTCTAAGGACCGGTCTTATCGGTTAGAGATAGCATCCCCTTGTTTCTCTGTTTACACCTATTCTGACAATTTGGTTCTGAGGAGCACACCAGAAAATCTATGGATCTACGTACAGGTGGAACAGTTGAAGGTGCATTCAAGCCAAAAAAATTACATTGATTTGGCATGCCATTTTATTGCAAATAGCACCAGGAACTGGGTGTGTTAAACCTCTTGAAGAGTATAAAGCATGCTTTAGCTTAGTGATCTGAGTATCGTACAGAAGAGCCGGTCACTCCATGGTACAATAAAATGAGAGCTGTTTTATTATTGGAGTTAGGTGCACTGTTTCGGTTGCTCTTGGAACCTTTATAAAGCATCTTCTGTTTGATACTCAAACTTTTGCCATGCTGGCCATCTTGAATTGCCTGGAACCCTGGTATGTTGTTGTGATTGATATACGTGGGTTGAATCATTTTTACCCATCAACTTCTGATCTGAACACAATCGGTGTTGGCCGTATGTCGGCAGTAGCAATATGGCCGACACTATGGCCATCTTTTGACTTGGGAGTAAGGATGCACTATTACTAGTATCGGTATCGGTGCCGATACCGGGACCTGCACGAGTACTTGGTACATGTGCAGGGGCCCCGATACCTAAACCGATACCGGAGGCCAGTGCTGGGCTGGCTTGCCAGCCGGTTTCCTTGGGGCAGGGGCACGCTGCCAGGCTCCTCCATCGTCTTCTTCCCTCGAGCGGCCGCCGGCAAAGAGTTGTAGCCCGGCCGCTCGTTGGGAACCACCAGCCGCGATCTCGTGAACTCTGGGATCTCGCAAGACCCCGCAGCTGTGCATGGTTCCCAACGAGCGGTCTGGCTACAACTCTTTGCCGGTGGCCGCTCGAAGGAAGAAGACGCCGGAGGAGCCTGGCAGGCTGCGCGCCGCTGCCCCAAGGAGGAGCCTGGCAAGAGCACCGGAGGAGCCTGGCAGCGCGGGAGGGTAAGCTGGGGGCCAATATATGTGAGAGCTGGGGACGCTGTGAGCTGGGGGCAATATATATATGAGGTCTGTTCTTACTGAAAAGCGGTCACATGACTTTAAATAAAAGTATCGGTACTCAGTATCGGTACTTTTATAAAGTATCGGTACTTGTACTAGGTCTTAAAGAAATGGTATCGGTGCATCCCTACTTGGGAGAGCAAATTTGTAATGTCTGCTGCTTCGTTGAGTGTTTTGGTGGAGAATACAAGCTAAAAGGTTCTGGTTTTTTTCAACTGAAACGGTAATAATTGTCATTATTTGACAAGCCTTTTCACAGACTTAAAGAGAATCATGACGCAGTTAGTCATGGGTGGAGTATATTTAGGGAGACAATTGAATACTACAAAATTTCCCTTTAATTATCTCCTGTAGGTTACGCAGCAAAATATAGATAAGTAAAAGTAATCAGAGCTCCAAGAACCCAGCATCGTTTGATCGACTTGCACAGAATCCTGAATATAGGCGTCTAGTGGTACCCAATGGACTAGAAGATGTGATCTCAGCTTTGAAGAGAGTCACCCATCACACGAAAACAGAGTGGACATTATGCATAAGAAACCCAACTTAAGCACTTCTAGCTATATTTAATCTGCTCGGCAAATCTCTGGTCCTACTCTCTGCTGGAAGGAGTTAATGCCAACTGCCACACATGCAAAGATAAACACACAATACCACAGGACTCCTTACCATGACCAGGCTCTGCATATTATAGTAAAGTGCGGCCGAAATCGTCTTGTAAACAAATTAACCGCTATTAAATGTAAGCACATTTTCTCTGGCCCGATTTTTTTTAAAGCTTGTTTATATAAATCGCCGTTCGACTAAAAATGGACAGAATTACCCCCAAAAAATTGACATCGCAGCTGAATCCCGGAATAATAATAAAAAGAAAGAATAAAAATGGGTTCTCTCAGTGAATGCGCAAAATAATTCCATAAATAGACCAGAGGTTGGATTTTTTCTCTTTTCTTGATATTTTCTATATTATATTTTCCATAGGATTTTTTTTTTTCCTCCATCTACGTATTTTTTTCCACTTACCGTCTCCCTATCTAGCAGTCTTGGGTCAACAAACAGCTGGTGATTGACATGTTAAAATGTTTAGTTTAGTCCTGGTTCGTGTAAACCAATTTAGGTTTTCTAATGTAAGGAGCCAGATGAGTGGCAAGCGAATGGGTGTTTTTACCTGTGAGTAGCCCATCCAAAGAGCGCCCTTGTTAGGTTTATTGACCTTCGCACATGTGTCTGACCCGTGTTGGTTTTGCTTGTTGTCCCTCCAATGTTACTACTAATAAAAATGGGAGAGTTCCTGGAACAAGCAGCGCTTGGGATAAGTGGTCGAATGTTATAGAGAAATTGAGGTGCTGACATATAAATGAATACAAAATGTATTATATATCTATATATATATATACACACACACACACACTACATACATACATATATACCCAAACATGGCCCCTATTACAATCCTCGTGCAGCGCATATGCATGCGCGCAAATGCGCTTTTGCGCGAGGACAAAACCATTTGCGCGGAACGTCGTATTCCGACATTCGCGCAAACGATGCGCGTTAGCGTCTACCGTGATTGACCCTGCGCGAACCCAAAGTGCGTGCGCGCATCCCATACTTACCATTGTCAGCGCGAATGCGTTCGAGCAAATTGGCATTACGATCTTCGCGCAACTTCGTACGAACGACGCTTGCGTGAAGTATCGTAACGTCTTTGAAAACCTGGTGTTAATTTACAATCTGAACGTTCTGGCCGAAACTAAATGAACCTGCACAAAAAAAAAAAAAACAGCACAGTACAGTTACACATTCTACACATACCCAAACGATAAAATTAATAAATTGTTGAATTTTTTATTTTTTTTTGCAGCACATATACGCAGATTGACTTTGACAGGCGCAACAACCGAAACCTAGCAAATGGTGGTTCTTAATTCTGATTGGCTGAATACCGTGAAAAAACAGTCTGTCCACCGATTCCTGCACGCAACGGTCATTTGCGCGTCGGATTTGTGCTCGAAAAAACATGAAGGCTGAAAAACTGCGCTCGGATCGTAATACCGCGTTAATTTGCACGCGCTAACATTTTTCTGCGTGCGCAAAATAAATTGCGCGAGCGCATTTGCGCGAAGATTGTAATAGCGGCCAATAATTGCTAGGCACTCACCACCACGTATCAATAGTTTTGCCCTGGTGCAAAGGTCTTCAGAAAGCCATATCCAAGATCCCAAAAATTATTACGCACCCACATGTCTTCATATAAAAATGATTACTTTATTTCAACAAAACTATAAATGATAAAAGTCCATAGTGAGTCAGTATTTATTTATATTTAAAACCTCGCGTTCATCCTAATTTTTTGGATCATATATATACCATATTTTCCGGCGTATAAGGCGACCGGGTGTATAAGATGACCCCCTAATTTTCCAGTTAAAACATAGGTTTTGACTTGGTCAAATAAGTATAAAAAAGTACGATGCCCCAAAACACATGACTAGAATAAAAATAAAAACGTTTATTGAATATTTAATAAAATTGTATTACTCTTATACTAGTACTGTGTCGCGTGGCATCATACTTCTATCTATATATGTTACGGTTAAAGCCCGAAGTGCGGTTAATCCTGACATTACCCAGGCGTCATTAGAAAAAATCCAAAGTGAAATGAAATTTCAGACTACCCGGGTAATCTGCAAAGTATCTGGGTAATCCAGTTTTCTGCTCTGTTTTAACCGGGTAATTCGCACATTACCCTAGTGGTGCTGGATAAAGTGTGATGTGCAACGAAACATCAGACTTTATCCAGGTAATCTGCAAAATATCCAAACACCTCTGGGTTCTCGGCTTTTCTTGGGTTTTCAGCAGGTTACAGTTGACTGAATTCCGAGGATTACCCGGGTAAAGCTGCAAACTGTTATCTGACTGATAACAAAATTGTGTTTTTTGTTATTTTCAATGAAATTGTAACCACAGTCACAAACTGCACTTAAAAAACTGTCATGTAACTCAGTGCATTAATTGTCAGAAAATTAATTTATGAAGATAAAGATATTATATAACGAGTAACCTGACGGTTATTATGTTTTATAAATGATATATAAGCACATATGACACATAATAAAGATCATGTAACTCTTTCACATTCATATAAGAAACATATCCTGTTACTCTGTATATTCATTATATCCGTAATACATTTTAATGTTTGTCTTTTGCCATTTCCATTGATAATATCCATATATAATACTAAAATTCACTGTTACCCAAGCGGGGTTGGATGCTCTGCAGATTACCCAGGTGAAGCTGTGGATAGTCCTCCGATTACCCGGGTGAAGCTTCAGACTTGCACATTATCCTGGTAAAGTGTGAATTTTCAGCTCTTCCAGACTGTTACCCAAGGGCAGTTGGTTAGTCCTAAAATTAGCCGGGTAAAGCCTGAAATTTTCATTTTTTTGGAGCTTTACCCAGCGGTTTTGTGTAATGTCAGGATTACCCGGGTAATCCTAGGATTAACCGCACTTCGGGCTTTACCCGTAACATATATATGCTGCACCTAGCGTTTTGGCGCACCTGAGACGGGCGTCTTATTCACACTGAGCGATTTTGGCAGCGGTATCGCTCCTATTTCCGCTCGTTATCGCTGTATGTAGCTTCACCAATGCATTTCAATGGACCGGTTCACATCTCACAGCTCAATGTTGCTCAATGTCGCCTGTAGCTCGTCGCTGGTACATGACCCTTTTTTCTGCGATTTGCAGATTTAACATGACGGTGTCAAGCAATATCGCACATAACCGCGATATTGTGTGATATTATTGCTCAATGTAGCGTATATGAAAATCGCACGTTTTTCCGCGCAATTTTCAGATACGCAACATGGAGCGATATTGCGCAATAATGTCACACAATATCACCGTTATGCGCGATATTGCACAACACCACCAATGCAAATGGCAAAATCGCAAATCCCCCAAAAAAAGGGTCATGTACCAGCGGCTTTTATTATTCTGGTGAGTTGTTATGCACTCATACAGTATACGTCTTACTGCTGTGCAGCTCTGTGATAGTGTAATGTGCGGTGTGTATGAGCGTATCACATCACTTCAACGACGTGCCAAGTACATCCTCTGCACACAAACATGAAACCAGAGGATGCGCTCAGCACGTTGTCAGCAGCAAATAGGTTGAAGGGGGAAAAGACGGGGTCAAATTTGAGTGCCCCTTTAACCTCTTACTGCCCTGCACAAATATTTAGTTTCGTACCTGTACCTCACGATGCTGCCAAGACGCCCGCTGTCATTCTTACTTTGTGGAGTGCAGGCAGCAGATAATGTGGCGATTCTAGGAGCAATACCAGCCCTTTGGATGCAAGGCTAGGGGGCCATGCCGGACTGCAACAAGGACAGAGGCGCAGAATTTTACACACAGCAGCCTGTTTAAAAGACAAATACATGCATTTACACACACAGCCATACATTCACATACATAGCCATATAGCCCCTACACCCCAGGTAGGTAGCAATAAAACTCACACTTATACACACTGCACATTACTGCGAGTTTTATTGTGTGGAGCTCTGTGATACAGTAATGTGTGGTGTGTATGAGTGTATCACAGAGCTCCACACAATAAAACTCACAGTAATGTGCAGTGTATGAGTGTATCACAGAGCTCCACAGCAATAAAACTCACAGTAATGTGCGTTGTGTATGAGTTTTATTGTGTGAAGCTCTGTGATACACTCATACACTGCACATTACTGTGAGTTTTATTGTGCGGAGCTCTGTGATACAGTAATGTGTGGTGTGTATGAGTGTATCACAGAGCTCCACACAATAAAACTCACAGTAATGTGCGGTGTGTATGAGCATATCACAGAGCTCCACAGCAATAAAACTCACAGTAATGTGCGGTGTGTATGAGTGTATCACAGAGCTCCACAGCTAAAACTCACAGTAATGTGCGGTGTGTATGAGCATATCACAGAGCTCCACAGCAATAAAACTCACACTCATACACACCACACATTACTGTATCACAGAGCTCCACAGCAATAAAACTCACAGTAATGTGTGGTGTGTATGAGCGTATCACAGAGCTCCACAGGAATTCAAATCACAGCAATGTGCAGTGTGTATGAGCGTATCACAGAGCTCCACAGCCTCCCAGTAAATTTCTCCCGTTAATTTAATTTCTCCCCCAGCCCATTTCAGCCCCCCAGTACGTTTACACACAACACCCCTGCTCACACACACCACTCCAAGCGCTCACACACGCACCATCCCTGCTCACACACACCACCTGCTCACACACACCACCCCCTGCTCTCAAACACACACAAACACTACCCTCTGCTCTCAAACACACACAAACACTACCCTCTGCTCTCAAACACACACAAACACTACCCCATGCTCTCAAACACATACACACTACCCCTGCTCACAAACACTACCCCTTCTCTCTCTCACACACACACACTACCCCCTGCTCTCTCACATACAAACACTACCCACTGCTCTCTCTCACACACACACACTACCCACTGCTCTCTCTCACACACACACTACACCCTGCTCTCAAACACACACTACCCCCTGCCAGGGCTGGCGCTGCCGCTAGGTGAGCGCCTAGAGCGCAGTGCCCGCCTAGGGCGCAGCCGGGCCTGACCAAAATAAAAAAGTTTTGCTACAACCAGCCCCAATACGTGCCAGCGTCGCCACAGGCATTAAGGAGAGGGAGGCGTGGACTTGGTGCTGCCAAGTCCACGCCTCCATCTCCGTGACGCCAGCGGCTGACGTGGCGACGCCGGCACGTATTGAGGCTGGCTGTAGCATGCGCGCCCTCACGTCAGTCGCTGGCGTGAAGGAGTCAAGGTGCCGAGGGAGAGAGACGGAGCAGGAGGCAAATATACCCAGGTAAGAGCTGGGGCAAATATACCCATGCGTGAGCTGGGAGCAAATGTACCAATGCGTGAGCTGGGGGCAAATGTACCCACGCGTGAGCTGGGGGCAAATGTACCCACGCGTGAGCTGGGGGCAAATGTACCCACGTGTGAGCTGGGGCAAATATACCCACGCGTGAGCTGGGGGGAAAAATACCCACGCGTGAGCTGGGGGCAAATATACCCACGCGTGAGCTGGGGGCAAATATACCCACCTGTGAGCTGGGGGCAAATATACCCACGCGTGAGCTGGGGGCAAATATACCCACGCGTGAGCTGGGGGCAAATATACCCACGCGTGAGCTGGGGGCAGATATACCCACGCGTGAGCTGGGGGCAGATATACCCACGCGTGAGCTGGGGCAGATATACCCACGTGTGAGCTGGGGGCAGATATACCCACGCGTGAGCTGGGGGCAAATATACCCACGCGTGAGCTGGGGCAGATATACCCACGTGTGAGCTGGGGCAGATATACCCACGTGTGAGCTGGGGCAGATATACCCACGTGTGAGCAGGGGGCAGATATACCCACGTATGAGCTGGGGGCAGATATACCCATGTGTGAGCTGGGGGCAGATATACCCATGTGTGAGCTAGGGGCAGATATACCCATGTGTGAGCTGGGGCAGATATACCCACGTGTGGGAGCTGGGGCAGATATACCCACGTGTGTGAGCTGGGGGCAGATATACCCATGTGTGAGCTGGGGCAGATATACCCATGTGTGAGCTGGGGCAGATATATCCATGTGTGAGCTGGGGGCAGATATACCCATGTGTGAGCTGGGGGCAGATATACCCATGTGTGAGCTGGGGCAGATATACCTTTGTGTGTGAGCTGGGGGCAGATATACCTTTGTGTGTGAGCTGGGGGCAGATATACCCTAGTGTGAGAGCTGGAGCAGATATACCCATGTGTGAGCTGGGGGCAGATATACCCATGTGTGAGCTGGGGCAGATATACCCATGTGTGAGCTGGGGCAGATATACCCATGTGTGAGCTGGGGCAGATATACCCATGTGTGAGAGCTGGGGGCAGATATACCTTTGTGTGTGAGCTGGGGGCAGATATACCCATGTGTGAGAGCTGGGGGCAGATATACCCATGTGTGAGCTGGGGCAGATATACCCATGTGTGAACTGGGGCAGATATACCCATATGTGAGCTCGGGTCAGATATACCCATGTGTGAGCTGGGGCAGATATACCCATGTGTGAGCTGGGGCAGATATACCCATGTGTGAGCTGGGGGCAGATATACCCTTGTGAGCTTTCCTTTTTTTTGGGGGGTTCAAGTAACTGGTCTGCCTCCTGTCCCCCGCCCAGTCCGCCCCATATTTATATATATATTATTCATACATGCCCACACTATATACTTTTAGCAAGAGACAGATGCACTCAAGTACTTTTCTTTATACCTGTCTATATACACATTTATACATAAATGAACTGTAATTCTGTGGTCACTGTCTGTCAGGACGCAGTAATAAAGTTTTGCTTGTTTGTTGAAGCTACCTGAGGGAGGTTGCAGCCACAGGGCGTGGCCACTTCATGTCCCCTCAGAACAGCTAGGTATGGGCAGGATGGAGCCCAGGCGGTGAAATATGTGAAACCTATTCACTCTGGGATAAAAACTATAAAGTGGTGTTTTATAAGGCTTTATTCTGCCTTATAGTGAAGGTGCATACACGTTTCTGAGGTAATAAGTTAAAAAAAGGAGAAATTTCACTTTATAATACTCATTCGCCATTAACTGGATACATGTGAGAAAAACTGCTCCTAAACTGCACCTGAAACACAAATCTCTTGCAGGACACCACTTTATGAGACAAATATTATAGTTTTACACTTTATGTGAGAAATTGTAGAGATTTTGGCCTCCAGGCCTCCCCATTATGGTGTATTCTCACAGTGTCCATCTATTCCTCCATATATCAGCTCTGATAGTGCTTAGATCATTT
Source organism: Leptobrachium leishanense (assembly GCA_009667805.1). NCBI lineage: Eukaryota > Metazoa > Chordata > Amphibia > Anura > Megophryidae > Leptobrachium > Leptobrachium leishanense. The sequence goes on from CM019074.1 coordinate 101,743,840, forward strand.
TTTTTTATGGCTTATTACAGCTGAAAAGTAAAAAAAGGGGACATTCTAGTGAGAAAAAGATGAATTCCTCCTCCTGTGTGTGTCATTTATTTTTTATTGAATTATCATTAATCTTTTAAGCTGCCAGTGTGTGGAAAACATACAGCAAGAAAGTAATATAAAAGATGAGATCCAGGAACATGGAAAATATATATTGAAAGAGATATAGGACAAGAATGAGAGGAGGATAGAAAAGCAAATGGAAAACAGGAATTAAAGGGAAATAAATAAAATAGAGGAAGAAAAAAGAAACAGCAGGAAAGTCATAAAATATGAGATACAGGAACATGGAAAATATATATTGAAAGATATAGGACAAGAATGAGGGGGGGTGGATAGAAAAGCAAATGGGAAAAAGGAATGAAAGGGAAATATATAAATTAGAGGAAGAAAAAAGCAACAAAGCATATAAAGGATGAGATACAGGAACGTGGCAAAATTTATATTGAAAGAAAGAGATATAGGACAAGAATGAGGGGGAGGATAGAAAAGCAAATGAAAGAAACCGAATGAAAGGGAAATAAAATAGAGGAAGAAATAAGAAACACAGCAAAAGTCATATAAAGGATGAGATACAGGACAGGAACGTGGTAAAATTTATATTGATAGAAAGCAATATATGAACAGGGAGAGCAAGGGAAAAAAATGAAAAGATAGGAAGGAGAAAGCTGGAAGGAAGAAAAAGGGTAGCGGAGGAAGGAAGAGAAAGCAGTTTAATGAAAAGACAGATATAAAGGAAAAGAAGAAAATAGGAGAGACGAAAGGAAAAATTAAGGAACGTAATTGAAGGAAAGAAGATATGTGGGAGTTGTATATTAGAAGAAATAAAGAAAAAGAATGGGGCGAAAACAGAAAGGAAAGGAAGAAAATAGAGACAGAAGAGAAAAGGAAGTGAAGAAAGGGGATGACGGAAGATACGTGGCTGTTGTATGTTAGAAGAAAGAGGGAAGGAAAAAGAAAGGAGTGAAAAGAAATGGATAGAAATAAAGAAACTAGGGGAGGAGGAAGGAAAAAAGGAAATGAAGTAAGAAAGGAAGCAAAGAAAGTTAGATCTGTGGTTATTGTATGTTAAAATAAAGTGGGATAGAAGAAGAAATCAGGAAGGAAAAGGAAAAAAGATAGAAAAAAAGGAAGTAAAAAGAAAGAAGCAGGGAGAAAGTAAAAAGAAGCGAGGAATGAATGAAGAAAAAAGGATGGAAGGAAGGAATACCATTATATCCTGAATCACCCAAGCTAGCGTTGGTTTTAAACTCAAAACAGGAATTTGTTTTTGAGAAAGGATTTTACCAGGAGGGATACATTGAGATTTCTCTAGTTTTCAGTATGTCCTGGGTGGCGAGTATGTACTGTTAGGTGTCTTGCCCAAGGACACTTACTGGAGAGGTGCTCTTGCCGGGATCCCACCCATGAACCCATGTTACCTCTACTCTACCCAGCCAAAACAGGATTAAAGACAGAGTTCTATTAGTACTGTGTGAAACACACTCTGTAAGCCAATCAGCATACGAGTCAGGTGTATGGTGGCAGCAGGGTACACTCAGCTCATGCACTGATTGGCTATGTGCTAATGGCAATCTTAAATGTGTTCTCACACCCGAAATGCATTATCTCGGCGGCTGCCCATTAAAACACTTGCTCTGTATGCGTAGACCAAGCAATGTTCCACCATCTCCACTTTAAATCTCTGTGGCCTATTCATATATCTAAACTAACTCGTAAAAGCACAATATGGTGACCCTGCTTGGAAAATCCTACTACAGCATCTTTGGTACAGACTGCTAAAAGTAAGCTCCTTCCTAAGGTTTCTAGACAGAGACATGTAAATTCCAACACTATCGTAAACACATCTCACGTTTCGGGCTTGTTTTGTCTTCTGAGGTCAAAATGGACACGGTGAAGAGTTGGGTGGTTGTGAAACCGACCTTTATCCTTCATCGTGGAAACGCACGGAAGAAATTTCTCCATGCAGACAGGAAAAACGTAAGGGCTTATTTACTCAGCGGCGAATTGACGGAAAGTTGCTAAGGGTTTTTCCATAGGTGCAGGGCCTAAAAAAATGGACCCGATGCAACATTATTACATTATGCAACCAATGTTTCAGTCTAAGTTATCTGGCGTGGTTTACTACTTTTCACCACAGCTTGCGTGGGACGTCTATGGAGATCGGCTGCAAACAGCGGTATGCTGAATGGAGGATAGCTGCACTTTATTATGATTTTTACTTAAGAATAAAGTTGTCCGGCCCTTTTATAGCTTCCCCTGTGTGGACAGCCAAAGCTTACTGTATTACTGTAGAACAACATGGAAGTTTACAACTGCAACAATGTTGAACATTGGCGCTTTGGTTATTACACTTACTGAAAATATGAAGGAAATTCTCGCTCTTTTGCTCGGAATCAGAACAATGAAAATCGCAAAGCTGGATGCTTATAATTAACTCCTTGTAGGCAGAAAAGGAGTAAACAGCTTCAAATGCTAAAATGCTTGTTTTACCAGATTGTGTCGATTAAGGCTAACTTAAAGGGATACCTTAAATAATTGGGCATATCCTGCTGACTGACAGCATCTGATCAATTATTTTTCAGTTTTACATATTTTTTTATTTTACTCTAAGCGATCTTACTCACCTTTTGACCCTTGCTGCACGCAGTTCCTCCTTTTCAGCTCAGGGCCTGCTGAATCCGGAAGTCCCTGAAGTTTTTCTGCAGAATTTGTGCTCCTACGCAAATTGCGCACCACTATAGACTTGTGCACTTTATGTGTGCAAGTTCTGTAGCGCATGCGCAGAATGGTGGGTTAGAACCACGCGTAAGTGCAGAACCAATCCGTTGGCTGCCTCTCTCAGAATGCTTGCTATCACTGCCGGTCTCAGAGAGGGTGACGTTAGCATGCTCTCTATGCTGACATCACTAGTGACCAATCTTTTTACCGACAGCCAGGAAATTCAAAATCCCGCCTGCTGGTGACGCTGGGTGGGTTGGCAGGAAACTCCTCCACTTCACAGAACGATATCTCTAGATCGGGCCTGCAGAGAGGGGTGTGGGAGAAGGGGGAGCTTAAAATACTAAAGTGGTCAGGATCAGTAGAGCGTCCCTTTAACCCCTTCACTACCAAGCAATTTTTGATAAAAAAAATATCATATTTATTTGAAACACGGGATGTGAAGTTAAGAATTAAATATAGGATGAAATAGATGTTTTGCACAGAAATTGTTATTCTGAGATAATTAGCTAACTTTAAGGTTTTATGTATATTGTTGAAATATAAGGTTTTGAGCTCTGGATGGTGTCCTAAATCGTACACAATTTCAAACAGGGTCTGCATTATTATCATACAGGCAGAAAAGACCTTTGTGTTAGATACAGTAACTGTGGAAAAGATAAATTTTAAATATTGTGAGATCTCCTGCTTATGCTGATTTGTAGTGATCATAATGAGATTATTAGTAATGCAGCTTCCAAAAAAATACCATTAGAATATGTAACGGGTTTTTGCGTAGTCCTCCAAATACCCCTGTGGTCTTTTACCTCAGTTACCTTCAAGCGCTCTGCAAGCCGATCCTGAGCCTCCGCTACCTGGGAGTTGGGGTACATGACTGCGGCAGTGCCTCCACCCAACTGGACATCCAGGCTTTGGGTGTGAGATCCAGCTGGGAACATATTTAAACAAGCAATAAATCAACACAGAGCTGTCTATTATAGAAGTTTGTATTGCACAGCAAAACTCTATGCAAAAATAAATGTAACGGTGTAAATAAACATAATGCAGTGGAATAAGTAAATAACGCAAGAGTCAGTATGAGTTTACCCACCCACAAACAATACTGCGGCCCACCCTAGTCTTTTCCCTAATGGTACCATAGGTAGGTGGGGCACATTGTTGGGGCCCAGAATAATTGTAATCCACTTTGTTTGTAATATGCTGGGGTGTTCCAGGGATCAGAGAAGTCAGACTGCTGCTTTATTAACCAGTGTCAGAGTGCCTTGTTGTAAAACCAAGGGGAGAGGTTTCAGCTTACCACTCCACAGTCTGCAATCAGATTTTGTCCAGGAAGGGGAGAAGCTGCTCCACTGGGATTCCTTCTTTCTGCAGAACAATCACTGCCAGGAACAGTTCTGTGCTTTGATCTGGATACAGAGTCTGCTGGGAGTCTTTATGCAGGATGCTTGAGCACTGGACACAATACCACAAATCTCAGCCACCATCTTCCAGCTTCCTCCCTCTTGGTTCCTCTCTAGCAGCCCTGCCTCCACACACAAAACCATAGAGCCACACAGTCTTGAATCTCCAGAGCATACAGAAGGTCGCCATCTGCTGGTTACTGCATAGAAACTGCAGGGTAGTAGAATTATTATTATTATTATTATTCTTTATTTATAAAGCGCCAGCATATTCCGCAGCGCTGTGCAATAGGCACAGTATAGACAGGGTTACAATACAATACATTGAACAACATTTGACAAACATTACAGGAGGAGATGAGGGCCCTATTCCCGTAGGAACTCACAATCTAGGAGGGTTGGGGTTGGAAACAGGAGGAGAGGACTGCAAGGTGAGAGTGATTGATGGTTGCGTCAGTGAGTTGGGTGGTAGGCTTCCTTAAATAGGAACGTTTTAAGGAAGCGTCTGAAGGAAGAGAAGTTAGGGGAAAGTCTGACAGTACGAGGGAGAGCGGTCCAGAGAGTGGGGGCTGCGCGTGAGAAATCCTGCAGTCTATCATGGGAAGAGGTGATGCGGGGAGAAGCTAGGCGCAGGTCACTGTTTGACCTTAGGGAGCGGGCTGGGGTGTATTTGGTGATTAGTGAGGACAGGTAGTGGGGAGCTGAGTTAGTGAGGCTTTTGTAGGTAAGGATAAGGATTTTGAACTTAATTCTGCAGTGGATGGGGAGCCAGTAAAGGGACTCGCAGAGGGGAGCGGCAGAGACAGAGCGGCGGGTGAGGTGAATTAGCCTGGCGGAGGCGTTCAGGATGGATTGTAGGGGGGAGAGGCGGGACAGAGGGAGGCCAGATAAGAGATTATTGCAATAGTCGAGTCGGGAGATTACCAGGGCGTGTATGAGTTGTTTTGTGGTGACAGCGGTAAGAAATGGCCGAATTCTGGAAATATTACGCAGTTGGTATCGGCAGGAGGAGGAAAGAGACTTGATGTGGGGGATGAAGGAAAGGGCAGAGTCAAGTGTAACTCCAAGACAGCGAACTTGGTTTGATGGGGAGATGGTGATACCCTCCACCGTGATATAATTACTGTACTCCAGGGGTTACAAATATAAAAATAATATCAGTATGTGACATAATGCCTGTATATGGAATTTACACAACACCTTGTATCTGTACTGTACAGGGATTTTCAGTCATTATAACCCCCTGAATCTTATCCCTGTACAGCAGTGAGTGATCCCAGAGCTCTCCCTGTATTCTGTCCTCTCCCTAGCAGTTGTAATGCAGCTGTAATCTAACGTTTTGTTACATGGGGGTTTAGGACTGCTATTTTCAAATGGTTTTATTTCTCTCCAGGGTGCATGGAGAGACATAAAACAAAGGATTTTGTTTCTCCACTGGGGACACGCTAACCTCGCTTTAAAAAGGTGTGAAAATGGTCTTTTGATATTGTAATGAGTGCTTTACAATGCAAAAACGAGATGACTCGATTTTGGGTGTGAAGGGGTTAATACTAACCATTAACTAACCACTAGGACAAGAGTCCACAACCTAGGCCCTCCAGATTTTTTTGGAACTATATTTCCCATGAGTCTCAAATCAACCTGATGAGTCATTGAGCATCATGGGAGATGTTTTTTCAAAACATCCGGAGGGCCAGGATTGCTGACCCTGCACTATGAGGACCCTCTAACTTAGAGCTGGCGAGACTCTAGCTGGTATTCTCTGTAGTGTCCTCCAGCGCTCTTTTTTGGCACTTCCTCTAAGGTTACTACTGGACATGATATAGAGCTCCATACGTGCCAAGATTAGCTGCCTCCGACCCCGGCAGAGCGTCACTACGCTTTATATAGGATGAGCAATGTCTGATGGAGTTGCATGCAACGTCAAATTATTTTTATAACATCTACAATATCAACGAGTCTTCTTTTTTTTCCATTTCATTTTCAGCAAACACTGGGTTTTCGCTAGGATAATATTTACTTACACGCCACAAAAACACACCATCCATACCTGTTCTTCCAGCGAATACGCCTGGACTCCGCACGTAGGCAGAGAAAGAAAATAAAAAACACACAACTCATTAGCAAAGCAGAATGCAAACATGCAAGTCTTTCACTTTTCCGATAGGATAATACAGAGATTTCTTTATTGGGCTTCCATGAATTCTGCCGCAGTTGGGGCAGGTTGGGGCTTGGCATGGCCCTCCTTATTAGGAGCTTGAAAAAACAGGAGCGCAAGGGAGAGTCAAATAAACAGTGCTTAATGATGGAGACACAATGTACAAACTGTGTGTTTAAGAACCCCTAAAGAAATAAACAGAATTATGCAAAATATGATACAGTGAATTAGCTTAAAAGAGACCACAGGGACCAGCCATGTAGAACCTAATCTAATTCTCTGAATGTGAAAAGGCTTAGACATGGGGGTAATTCATGCTTTCTGAATGGAGAGCTGTATTTTAGGGCTTCCAAGAAGTTTTCCGACTGCCCTCTGCAAATTGTTGCTCTCCTGCTTGTTAGCCGTTGAGACGCCCATGTGAACTGTTCAAAAACCACAGGAGGATAATCAACAGAGGGCTGTGCTGACAAACAGCACCGCAGTTAGAAACGCGCCACAGAGCGCATTGAGACAGCACCACAAATGCACCTTCCCCAGAACCCTTCCCTTGGACACTTGCCCAAAAACCTGTATATGGCACCTTTACCAGAAACATTCCCATAGTTCTGTGAAGCACTCATAAACTACACACATTGTTGTGAGTTTTATTGCTGTGGAGCTCTGTGATTTGTTCAAACACACGGCACGTTACTGTGGAGTTCAGTGATACACTCGTACACACACTGCATATTACTGAGAGTTTTATTGCTGTGGAGCTCTGTGATACAGTAATGTGCAGTACGTGTGAATGTATTATAGAGCTCCAAAGCAATAATACACTGCCACTGCACACTACTGCGGCGTTAGGTGTATCGCAGAGCTCCACAGCAATAAAACTCACGGTAATGTGCACAGTGTATTATTGCTGTGGAATTCTGTAATACACTTATACATACCACACATTGCTGTAAGTGTTATTGCTGTTGAACCTTTTGATATACTCATACACCAAGCACGTTTCATTGGGTTTTATTGATGTGCAGCTCTGTGATACACTCCTACAAAGTGCACTTTACTGTGAGTTTTATTGCTGTGGAGCTCTGTGATTTGTTCAAACACACTAGGCTTGTGCACCGATTTTTTTTTGGTTAGATTCGGTTCGATTTTTCGGATTTTTTAACTTTTCGATTCGGCTCGTTTCGACCGATTTCTGTTTCGATTCGGTTTGCTCGATTCGTTTTTCGTGTACTTTTGTTTTTCGGAATATCGACCATTTTTCGGATTTTCGTGTCACTTTACTTGTTTTTTGTATCGACTTTTCGTGATTTCGGAAATTTTCGTTTTTCGGAATTGTACATGTTTTCGGAATTTCAACCATTTTTCGTATTTTCGTGTCACTTAGCTCGTTTTTTGTATCGACTTTTCGTAAGTTCGGAAATTTTCGTTTTTTCGGAAAGTCTGTTCTCCTCGTTTCAAAGCAATAAATTTCGATTTGACACATTTCAAGTCCATTCGAAAATTCCGAAAATATTTTGTTTCGGCTCGGAAAACTTTTCGGATCTGCCATTTTCGGATCTAAACATTTTCGGAAATTCGGCCGCATCCGAAAACACGAATCGGGAAATTTCGTGAAAATTCCGAAATTCCGAAACCCGAAACGCACATCCCTAAAACACACTGCACATTACTGTGGAGTTCAGTGATATATTCGTACACACACTGCACATTACTTAGAGTTTTATTGCTGTGGAGCTCTGTGGATATTGTGTGATATGCGTGACTGGGTTTTATTGATTTTCTAGATAATGGCTTTAAAAAGGGCTAAAAAAAACCTCCCAAATGTCCCCAAAAAAAGAGAGACATGAGTGGCAGCTACTGACCCAGTTTTTAATTATTTTTTTGCGCGTCAACTCACGTAATTATTATTGCGGTTTGATTTGACTGATGCAATAGATCATATATTAATGTGTGCTAAGATTGTATCATAGAGTAAACAGAACAAGATCAATATTTATATAATAACCTTAGTAAGTTTAACAAAATAAATATTTATATAATAAACTCAATTTGTAGGTGAAGACGTGAAATTAATTAACACGTTCATCTGCTCGCCAGGTTTGTTCAGCTTCACCTTCCATCTGCAACGGCCTTTCAGTTGCTCCAAGTAGAAGATGCTGCAGAGGACGTCTTTATTAGTAAGTTCCAAAACGCCCTTATGTTCTTCATTATAATAACTATGCTAATTAAATGTATGTAATGTTTCGCCGCCCTACAAACAAACACATATATATAGAAGGAATTCAGAGCACTCCACTATAATATAGTTTTAAAAACACCCGATTTAGGAATAAATGATGGAGATTTGGTTATGAAAAATGATCTTATTTTGCAACCAAAGCTTCATAATTTAATTCCATTTTTAAGACTATACTATAGTGCAGTGATGGCGAACCTATGGCACGTGTGCCACAGCTGGCACGCAGGGCCGTCTGTGTCGGCACGTGAGCCATAGGCTAACTTGCCTCAGTGCCCCTCCGAGTGCTCTTCTACCTCCCAGCGGCCGCCAGGCAAAGGATGTAGCCTGGCCGCTCGCCTGGGATCCACCAGCTAACTCCGGGTTCTCGCGAGACCGTTGCTGGTGCGTGGTTCCCAGTCGAGCGGCCGGGCGACATCCTTTGCCGGCGGCCACTGGGAGGAAGAAGAGCACTCGGAGGCACCTGGCAGAGGGGAGACCGATTGGCAATATGTCAATGTGAGCTGGGGGCAAATATATCCATCTTCTTATACTGTATTGTTGTTCTAAGACTTAAGCACATAATTAGTTCAGACAGTTGTATAAAGTGGGTTTTTTTCTAAAATAAAAATCAGTATTCAGGTCTAATTGCGGGGTTGGCACTTTGAGACACATAAGTAGGTTCAGAGATCCAGTTCGGGCACTCAGGCTGAAAAAGTTTCGCCATCCCTGCTATAGTGGAATGCTCAGAATTTTGTATATTTTGTATCCTATGCTCATTGGTCTCCCCGAAGCACCCTTAAAAAAGCATGTTCCGGCTGAGTGTAGCCATTCTGGTTTTGTGCAGTCTGGAAGGGTTATCCAAAGAGATCCGAATGGCTGGAGAAAGGTAACCGAACGCTGAAAATCAGCTTTCGGTTACCTTTCCTGGCAATTCGGCTATCCAGAGAATTGCCTGCACATACGGTGCCTGTTCGAGGGCATTGAAATCCCCATAAAAAAAGCACTGCTTCGGCTATTCAGAGAACACAAACCAGCAGTGTAAGGTTCCCGAAATGCCCTGCCATTCGGTGGTTTCATTCGACAGGTTTATTCAGGCGAATCCCATAGGCTTCAGTGTTAATAATATTCCCGTTTTAATTCAATATCTAATAAACTGTTTATTATAATATTCTTCAGTAAAGAGTCTCTTTATTTATCGATTTTTTTAGGATATTTTAAGCATTTTTCTGGATTTTTTCAACTTTACTTATTTTTTCTGTAACAGACCTTTTTATTATCATTCATTGGATTTTATATGTAAATTCCAGACATTTTTGCTCAGTAGTTTCTTTGCAAACAGCGTTTTACTTTTCACACATTCACGCAAACTGTTTTTCTAATTTATTCACTGCATTTGTCTGTGGTGTCAGCTTTTTCCGGCGGCTGCGCTGCATGTGATCGGCTCCTGCTCGGGTTTTTCCGGCATTTTCGGCGGGTTAATCCAGATGTTTTTGCGGGTTTCGGCGTGCATTCGCCAGGTTTTGCGGTGAGTCGTCGGCGGGTTTGCGGCGACCTTTCCCTGCAATTCGGGGACCCTGCGATGCTTGCTGAATACACCGCAGGGTCGCCGAAATGGGATCGCCAAATCGCACCGAATTGAAGAGAACGAAAAGTCACCGAACGTGGTCGTGCGGTGACTTTTTGATTCTCTTTGAATTACCCTGTTTGTCATTGTCAGTTCTCGGTCAATGTCTTTATGTCTGCCAGTAACTTTATAAGTATCTGTGTCTTTGTCATTGTCTGTGTGTGTGTCTTGAATGATATGATGAGAGATATTGGGTGAGGGGTTGTGGCCAACAAGGGTCGCGTGGCGATTTTTTTTTACGCATGGTGTGTTTTGGTCAAAGGCCGGCCCTGCATGGTATAATGAGAAAAGTATAAAAGTAAACAAACACTGTCTTCCCTTGTTATGTATATATTCCAATGAAAATAGCAATAAACATCCAAGGCCAATGTTTTGTTTTGTTCTCAAACAAAAATTATTTTCATAGTATATATTGAAATAAACCTTTTCTGGCTGTCTTCCACACTTCCATCAAGCACTCTCGTCTCATGAGCCTGGATGTTTATTTGTATTGCATCTGAGGGTGATGTTTTATGTTTTTGTTAGTACACAAATCTTTTAGCACTAGGGTTGCTAGATTAGCAATGTTTTCCTGCAGCCAGGTCACTGAAATGTCGTGATCAGTAAAGGACGCTCTATATACGTAATAAATAAAATAAAATAATCATAAAAAAATAACATAGCAATTGCACACATTGTATAGAAAAATAAATATACTAGCCCCAAAAAAAATCCAGAATATATAATATAAATAATATATATACACACACACACACAGTATATTAGCTTTTCACAGTAATTTTTCAATTGCGAACAATTTCGACGGCTCATTTAAAGCTTCCAATTCACAAGGTGGCTGTCTGAACACACAGCAGCCATTCACTGGCCTTCTTGAGTGATAGGCATATTATATTCCCATTTGTTTTAAAAATACATGTTAAGCAACATGTACCAATTCAGATTCTTCAATGAAATCTAATTTATCGCAGTGTTTACAAAATGTCCCATAATCAGATTAATCTGTTATCTGGTTACGTATCGTTCTGCTGGGAGGGGGGGGGGGGTTTGTTTTGTTTTACCTGCTCCAGGCCAGTCATCCATTTAAAAGCTTTAGGCCAGGGTATATTTTCAACTTGGTCTATCAAATCTAAACCAGGGAGGTTTGAGGGAAATTAAATTAGGTGAGAATTAGCGCCTCGCTGTTCTGGACGCAAGGTCACCGGAGTCATGTCTGGCTTTCTGGAATTATTCAGACATTTAATATTCCCCGCATCACCTTTCAGAAATAATATTGGTTATTTAAAAAAGAAATTAAAAAAAAAAAAAGGAAAAAGACGGCATGAACTTACCAAATATAAGCAAATAGCCCTCTTATTTTCTCCTGATTGCAATGACATCAACTCAGGGGTTTATTCTTGCATAGGCCAACAAGGCCTGGGCCTTGCATAATAAATCGTGGGGGGGGGAGCAGCATTTTATTTGCAAAAGAGTTTGCCTTTTAGGCTAGGGTCAGACGAGCGTGATTTCTACGGACTGTACGTCCGTGCACACGGACGTACGTTAGTACGGAAGACGCAGTAGTGGCCACACAGTCCGTTTATTCACTGACGTATATTTTGACGGATGTAGGAGGGAAAATAAATTAAAAAGCAAAACCATTTTGTCGGTGAAAAATGCTGGACGTATAAATGCAGTCCGTATGACCACGTACCATCACTCACACACAAAGCTATGCGGACGTTGCGGACGCAGCGCACTTTGTGCGGCCGTTCTAGGGGTTGTACGTTCTTGCCTGCCTTGCGTCCGTGGGCCGCGGCCGTTGTGTGTCCGCAGTTCAGTGCGGACATACTTCATGTGTCAGGCTCCAATGGGCTTTCTGTCATGCTATCACGGACGTACTTTTAGGCGCAATCACGGACGTGAACACTACGCTCATCTGACCCCAGCCTTAGAGGTCTCAAACATATTCAGGGTCTGCAGGTGTAGTTTAGGTGCTCCTCCACATATTCATGGTGTGTGGGTGTCTTTTTAGGCGCTCCTCCATTTATTCAGGGTGTGTGGGTGTCTTTTTTAGTGGCTCCTCCATTTACTTGGGGTGTGCAGGTGACCTATTAGGGGATCCCCATCTAATCAGGAGGTGTAAGTGTCTTTCTAGGGCTTCTCTTGATATTTGGGGTGTACGATGTCTTATTAGGGGCTCCTCCATATTGAAGGTGTGCAGGTGTCATTTTAGGGACTCCTTCATGCGGCGCCACTGTCTGTACTCGTATATGGCTTCCTATTATTCCAACTCGAGCCGCTAATACAACGTCTGGGTCGGAATACGTACAGTACAATATAGCCGGTAAAAAATATCAGCTCACACTGATTTTTTTCCCCTCACTAGTTGTTACCGGCTGGGTGGAGTAGAGGTAACATCACTGCTCTGCGTGGAGAGAGCCTGTGGAGTCATGGGTTCAATCCCGACGAGCACCACTCCAGTAAGTGTCCTTGGGCAAGACACCTAACGGTACATACTCACCACCCAGGACATACTGAAAACCAGAGAAATCTCAATGCATCCTTCCTGGTAAAATCCTTTCTCAAAAAATAATAGGGCCCTTGATATTTCTATCACCACTGGGGCCAAGGGTTGGATACGTGTACTCATGTTACAGGGATATCCAACGGAAAAGTCACCCAAGTTCCGGATGCAGATAAAAACGATATGATAAAAAAAGTCATGAAATGGATATAAACTCTCACATTTAGACATTACTTAAAAAAATCTTATTTGACATAAAAACACCTTTTTCAAGGTAACTTAGCACCATAATTGGGGGTACTCTTAAATAAAACTATGATTGTGTTCATTTTAGGGTTAGTATTAAGATTAGTATTTTAAGTTTAGAGTTAGGTTAGTGTCTGTGCATGGTTTAGGGTTAGGGTTACTTGTAAGGTTTGGGTTAATCCTATCCTGCAGATTCTTCTCCGCATTCACTTCATTTTTAACAAACAGATTCTGGTCCTTCTTTTGATTCTAAAAGTAACACTAAAGCTAAAAGCCTGTTTTTTGCACCGTACTTGTCATGTCTAACTGTGAACAACTTTTTTTCTCTGAACGACTTTATTATCATGTTGTTTTACACGCGTCCAGAAGGGGGCAACAGTCATAGTAAAACAGTGCAGGACAATGGTTAGAAAATTGGGACTCTCCTTCTATAACTGGGATGCGAGACATAGGGATGCACACCCAAAGTATGCAAGTGTGTGGTATTTGAGGATAGGGGTATGTGATAATGTTGCAAAATAAAAAATCTATGTTTAAATTAGCCGACAATACGTTAATATACGCAAAAATAACTCGACATTACGGATGGTACAGAGACACGGCGAGCAAGAAGGAATGGTAATGAACACCTTGATTTCTCTCCACCTCCACAAACCTAAACATTCTCCGCTTATGCTACGGTTACCAAAAGTAAAGGAATGTCTCCACACCTCCTCATATACCATCCGAATCCCCCAATACCATCCTGTCGCTCAACACAAATGGCAAATCAGCAAATCACCTCAATTACACAATAATAATCAGGACAGCTGGTCCTCAGAATCCATAATTACTGCACCTGGAGATAATAACCTCAGATAAAGGCTGGCTATTTCAACCAAATAACTCCATCATTCCTCAGAAATACAAATGACATAACCCACACTGGGCCCGAAGCTTCGGAGTGGGGGGGGGGGCGACGCATTGCTGTCCATTTCTATTCATTCCAAACCATGTGCCAAAGCTTCGGTGATGTTTCCTTTCATCAGACCCATAATATCGTACATTTGGAGGAGAATGGGGTTGATTGCTAACCCCCTTTAACCCTTGGAGAGACAAAAACTTTACTTCTATAACTGGTCTCAAAATTATTAGTGCACACTTTTGTCCCATTTCAGCCGCCATAGAAAAACATCCTCAAGAGACAGTTTTTCGTGCCTGTTACGATATCGTAGTTGGGGGTGAAATGATTTATAGTGGGGCCTTGCAAATGATTTTATAAACTTGCCTCAGACAAGGGTGTACAAGAGACCCAAGAAGAGTCATAACATCATTATCGATGTACCTCCGACTAAATGTCAACAAATATGTGTGACCGCACATTGTGTCATGTTTTTAGTGCCAGCCCTTTGAGATACAGACCTTCGCAACGCAATATCTTCCTTTTTATATAAGACTCAACTGATCTTAATGTACATTCAATATCGGAATTTTTGTAGATATATATATAATACGTTTTTAAATTAGATCCACTTGTGTTATTCCACCTGAAAACTCTGCTTTAATGTGTTCTTTCAGTTTTTTTACGCTGATCGACTTGCAGGCACTAATTATCTCCACTGCCTATTCCACTGCTGGATAGATGGATCAACAACTCCGGGGGATCCCTAAATATTGTGTTTGGGATTTTTTTGTTTTTGTAAAAAAATGTTTTGCAACTTTTCACCATGTGTTTGACCATTCAGCACACGAGACATGCCTTGAGCAATAAGAGAAGATAGAATAACAGAAGCAGAGACCAAAATAATCTATTATGTGCCGACAAGGCATCCTAGAACTACAAGGCACGTTTCCTATTTTGATTTTTTTTTTTTTTTTTCGTTTTTGTGTTTAAACCAAAAGGTTCTTGGTGAGCATCCAACATCAGGGAGCACTTTGCGGGGATTTAAGCCTTAGTTGTCTGGAAATATATTGTCAAATTACAATATTATACTGGAAATAAATTGCTGCGGCAGTATTTTTTACAAGCAGACGACTAAACCTAGGAGATACATCAACAGCTCCTTTTCTTACCATACATTACAATGTATCAACCCCTTGTACACTGATTTTGTAAAGTGTTACAGAATTTGTGGCGCTATTTAAATAAAGGATAATAATAATACATAGAATAACCTCTGTCATAAAGCTCCCGATACATAGCTGTGGTTTATTTTCATCAAGTTACTCGATCACCTGAGATTGTCTTCATATAATTCAATTTAAAATCGAATCGCAGAGAAAAGGCACATCTAAAGCACCATAATGTGCGGGGCCCAGGACGTGCGCCTGCACGCCCCACCCAAAAGGGCAGTCCTTACGATTTCATCTCTTTAAAGTAGTCGGTAAGGTATAATAAATATGTCTCTACGCCATTTTTATTTACATTTACACTGGGTTGGTCCTCTCCTCTTCTTCCTTGGATGGTGTTGGTCTGGGTCAGTCCTTTCCTCTTCTTCCTCATCCTGTGGTAGTGGTCTACATTGGTCCTCTCTTTTTCTTCCTTGGATGGTGTTGGTCTGGGTCAGTCCTTTCCTCTTCTTCCTCATCCTGAGATAGTGGTCTACATTGGTCCTCTCTTTTTCTTCCTTGGATGGTGTTGGTCTGGGTCGGTCCTTGCCTCTTCTTCCTCAGCTGGTGTGTGGTCTGAGTCAGCTCCTCCTGCTTTTTTTTTCCCAGTTAGTGATGGTCTAGGTCGCTCCTCTCCTCTACCACCCGACTGGTGATTATCTGACTTAATCCACTCCTTTTCCTCTGCCTGATTGTCTGGGATTGGGCCTCGACTATTCTTCCTTAGCTGGTGTTGGCCTGGGTTGGTCCTCGCCTCTTCTTCTTTGGCTGGCAGAGGCCTGGGCCTGTTCTCCCTCGTCTACGTCCGGAATGAACATACATATTAAGAGAAGACCTCTTTCTCTTCTTCTCATTCCAGGGAATCGTGGGGTTCATTAGAGCAGATTTCTTCAAGGATCTGTGTCAGTGACTTAATATTGGGCCTGATACAACTTTCAGTTTTTTGGCCTGGTCGATGCTCACCCTGGTCGAGTTTTCCCTTTCATATAAACACATCCCATGAGAACCTTGCGGGTTTTTGATTGATGTTGCTCAGGATGTTTCAGAACAAAATCAAAGACAAATTAGTGACACACTGATTGGCCACAAGATGATCCATGATTACAAAGCATCTCCAAGCATCCTTTCTCGTTATTGTACGGGTCTCCCTCCCCATCATGCCCTCCCCACGGAGGAAACAACATAGGTGGATGATAGAGCACTTAGACAATTACTTAAAGAGGAGGAAATTGCTTACATGTTAACTGGGCGAATGTTTTGAGTGCACATGCATCTGTTAACCCCTTGGATTGCTGGTAGATTTTCAGGGCTTAGTGGAACAATTCTGCGCAGACCGTTCATGGAGTCAAGTGGTTAAAATCACCACTATTCATTTTAATCAAAATCTCTGTACTGATGTTTGGCAATTACGCCCGCTTATCAATACCACGTGAAAGCCTTGTGGTGGTTCTTCAACTACAAGACCAAGGAAAATTCCCCCGGCAGGTTTCTTGTAGCATTTTAGGGGGGTGCCATAGCCTCTTGGAATGTAATTGGAAGCTATACGTTGATGGGAAACATTAATCGCAAACAACTATCTTAAAAAATGCAGAGGTCAACAAAGACAAGCTATTAATGGGATGAGGCAAAGAAAGAGGCATGATTTGGTGATTGTAGATTGATCTTTGATCTTGCCCTTTTTTTGTAAGTGGTCCCATATAAACATTTTAATTTCCCGTTAATATGAGGCAATGTCTATCCCATTATACAGCATGGTTCATGCTGTATAATGGGATAGACATTGCCTCATATTAACGGGAAATTAAAAGGATACGCGACTGGCAAAATATATTTATTTTCTGAATTAAAGAATCGGCTAAAGTGGGTGTTAAATATTTTTTTTTACCTTAAACCGTTAATAAGAGTTAAGAGTGCGAATTTGATTTGAAACATTAGTCAGCATGATTGGATTTAAATCATGGTTATCTTTGTCAAAATGCATTCATGCTAGAACATTGCTGATATAATCCATGAGGAATATTCTAGTAGTATTCAAACACTCGCAGGGTTATTCAAAGAGATTCGAAAAGTCACCGCACGTTCGGTGACCTTTCGTTCCCCGCACTTCGGGGTGATTCGGCAATTCCTAGTTCGCCGACCCTGTGGTGTATTCAGCAAGCACCACAGGGCCCCCGTATTGCAGGGAAAACTCACCGCCAACCCACAGAACACTCTCCGTACACCCGCCGAACACTCACCGAACACTCACCGAACACTCATTGAACACTCATCGAACACCCGCCGAACACTAACCGAACACTCACCAAACACTCACCAAACACTCACCGAATACTCATCGAACACTCGCCGAACACCCGCCAAACACCCGCCAAACACTCAACTAACACTCACCAAACACTCACCGAATACTCATCGAACACTCGCCGAACACCCGCCAAACACTCAACTAACACTCACCAAACACTCTCCAAACACTCTCCAAACACTCACGGAATACTCATTGAACACTCGACGAACACCCGCCGAACACTCACCAAACACTCACCAAACACTCACCAAACACTCAACTAACACTCAACTAACACTCAACTAACACTCAAACACTCACCGAATACTCATTGAACACCCGCCGAACACTCACCAAACACTCACCGAATACTCATTGAGCACCCGCCGAACACTCACCGAACACTCACCGAACACTCACCGAATACTCACCGAATACTCACCGAATACTCAATGAACAGCGATCACAGCACAGAGCAGCCACCGGAAAAAGCTGACAAGCAGACGAACAGGGTGAAAAAAAAACAGTTTGCTTGAAAGTTTGAAAATTGAAACGCTGTTTGCAAAACCAACTACTGAGCGAAAATGTCTGTAATTTACATATAAAATACTATGAATGATAATAAAAAGATCTGTTACAGAAAAAAGAAAAAACTATTTTAAAAAATGGAAAACAAATTTTGACAAACAAATCCCAAAAAATGCCTAAAAAATCCTAAAAAATCCTAAAAAATCCTAAAAAATCTATAAATAAAGAGACTTTTTACAGTAGAATAAAATGATAAACGGTTTATTAGATATTGCATTAAAACGAGAATATTTTTAACATTGAAGCCTATGGGATTCTTCTGAATAAACCTGTCGAATGAAACCACAGAACAGCAGGGCACTTCGGCAACTTTTCACTGCTGTTCGGTGTTCTCTGAATAGACAAAGCATTGCTTCTCAATGGGGGATTTCACTGCCCTCGAACAGGCACCGTATGTGCAGGTAATTTGCCAACATTTGGCGAACTGCCTGCTCTCACAATAGCCGAATGGCCAGGAAATGTAACCGTAGCCTGAATTTCAGTGTCCGGTTACATTTCGGGGCCAAATCGGCTCTCTTTGAATAACCCTGATAATAACATGAATATTTTCTATCTACAAGCAACTTCATCATGATTCTTATTAAATTTGCAAAAAGGTTTTCTGAATAATGACAATTATTACCTTTGCAGCTGAAAAATTGAGAAGAAACTGAAGCTTCTCGCTTCTCAGCTTGCTGTCTCTATTCTCTGTAATCTGATATCAATCATCTCCCTCTGTAGCCAGAGAGCAGCAGAAGCTCCCTCCCTTACGTTGTGAGCAAGGAAGATAAGGGTCACACAGTGGAGTCTGCAGTATGCTGAAAGCAGCTGAATAAACAGGATTAACTTCTTTGCAAGACGAAAATAAGTAAGTGTGAGTTCCCACGGGAATTGGGTCCTCGTTTCCTCCTGTACTGGTTTGTCAATTGTTCAATGTATTGTAACCCTGTCTATATTGCGCACATTGTACAGCACTGCAGAATATGCTGGCGCTGTATAAATAACAATAAAAAGTGGTTTCAATTGCTAAAATGCTTATTTTACCAGGCCAGTTGTATCGGGGCAAGCATTTTAAACCACCAGGTCGACCCTTTTATTTTTACAACTAGATGTAAGTTTACATTTAGACTAATAACTTTTTCAGGTTAGTTTAGCAGTTGTATCAGAAAAGATGGTCCTGTTCTATGTACAAGGAGTTGCAGAGTAACCATGGGATTAAGGTCTTGAAATCTCACAGCAGCCATCATACCTTCCTAGCGGTCATTGTACGTGTTTCTCCTGATCCACTCTGCAGGCCACCTTTCATTAGGGATGTGCGTTTCGGGTTTTGGAATTTCCGAATTTCCATGAAATTTCCCGATTCGTGCATTCGGATTCGGTGGATTTTCCGAAAATTTTCGGATCCGAAAACAGCAGATCCAAACAAATTTCCGAGTCGAAACGAAAACGTTTCGGAGTTTTCGAATGGACTAGAAATGTGTAAAATCAAAATTAATTTTCGTTCCATTCGTGATCGGCTCCATTCCTGATTTCGGTTCCATTTCAGTAATTTTGGACATCGTATTTTTCGGTTATATCGCTGATTCGGTAATTTTGTATCATTCGCATCTCAATGTATCCTTCTTGTAAAACCAGAGAAATCTCAATGTATCCTTCTTGTAAAACATGAGAAATCTCAATGTATCCTTCTTGTAAAACCAGAGAAATCTCAATGTATAATTTTGTAAAACCAGAGAAATCTCAATGTATCCTTCTTGTAAAACCAGAGAAATCTCAATGTATCCTTCTTGTAAAACATGAGAAATCTCAATGTATCCTTCCTGGAAAACATGAGAAATCTCAATGTATCCTTCCCGGGAAACCAGAGAAATCTCAATGTATCCTTCTTGTAAAACATGAGAAATCTCAATGTATCCTTCCTGGGAAACCAGAAAAATCTCAATGTATCCTTCTTGTAAAACATGAGAAATCTCAATGTATCCTTCCCGGGAAACCGGAGAAATCTCAATGTATCCTTCTTGTAAAACATGGGAAATCTCAATGTATCATTCTTGTAAAACCAGAGAAATCTCAATGTATCCTTCTTCTAAAACCAGAGAAATCTCAATGTATCCTTCTTGTAAAACATGAGAAATCTCAATGTATCCTTCCCGGAAAACATGAGAAATCTCAATGTATCCTTCCCGGGAAACCAGAGAAATCTCAATGTATCCTTCCCAGAAAACATGAGAAATCTCAATGTATCCTTCCTGGAAAACATGAGAAATCTCAATGTATCCTTCCCGGGAAACCAGAGAAATCTCAATGTATCCTTCTTGTAAAACATAAGAAATCTCAATGTATCCTTCCCGGAAAACATGAGAAATCTCAATGTATCCTCCTTGTAAAACATGAGAAATCTCAATGTATCCTTCCCGGGAAACCAGAGGAATCTCAATGTATCCTTCTTGTAAAACATGAGAAATCGTATCGTATCATATCGACAGAAATATCGGATCCGAAAAACCATTAGTTTACGTCAAAACGAATAGACACTTTGAAACGAGGAGAACAGATGTTCCGAAAACCACGAAAATTTCCGAAATCACGAAAAAAAAGTCGATATGAGAAACGAAACGAGCCGAACCGAAAATTTACAAAATCTGAACGAACCGAATCGAACCGAAAAAAAAAAAAATTGGTGCACAAGTCTACCTTTCATCCATCACACCATGACCCGGCATGCTGCTAGAGCTGGGACATCATGAATTTATCTATCAGTTCTTATCGCATGTTATTATTTCCCTGTAATGTCTCTCAGACATCAGACCAAAGTCCCGTTGGACTGAACGTTCCCCAGACCCCGCCGGCGCTCTAAATATTTATGTATGAAATAAATAATATTTAAAGTTTAGCAGTTAGGAAGAAAATTGTTCCCTCCTGTCCGCGCGGCGTTATAAATACAGGGCAAAACATGTTTCTTGTTTACTTGTACATACAAGCTCAGTATCAGACGCTGATAGAATTGGGTAACCATCAAACAGCCCAATGAACGCGGTAACCCTTTTCCACACTGCAGGCGCAGCGTATCCTGCTTATAAAGTTTGTAATGACTCCAGTTTAAAATTGTCATCAAGCGTCTTGGCCGGATCACAAATAAAATGGGAAAGACCGAGGTTTCTTTGCCAAAAGAGCTTGAATTGGAACCTTAAAATGTAAATTGATTACAGAACAGAACGACTGAATAATACTGCAGCAAGCAGCAGGCAGGAAAGATCACAAAGCGCGGCTCTGATCTGCTCCCTTGTTCACTCTGTGTCATGTTGAGCTCTGGCTATGTGCGATTTCCCTCTTCCCAGCGTCTGTGGTGTCTGTGTTGCTTCCAGGGATGGCCGTGATTAGCTTTGCAGGGCATGACATAAAATGCACAGGGCAGTCACCCGTCACCGTGAACATGCTGCATCATACACCGCGCCTTAAACCACCTAGAACTAGAACAGGAGAGTTATAGTCACCCTTGTAGCTTGCATTCTGCTTTTCAGTTAAAAAATGTCTGAGCATCATGGGATATTTAGTTCAGGGATAAAGGCCTATATGAAGTGTGGGAACTCATCAAGATTTCTGAGCACCCATGAGCCCATCATAAAGTAAAAAAACATTACCAGAAGCTGTAGCAGCTGCAGCGCTTCTTTATGTATGAGAGTACTATTCCTTTAGCAACTACTCAAGCTCTGGATAAACCCTTCAGTATTGACATTTTTTGTAAAGCTTTGTATAGAAAGAGATTGTTGTATCTTTCCATTATTTCAACCTAATGGGAACTAGGTCATGAAACTTGGTTATCAATCTTGGGGCGGGAGCTGCACAAAGTTGAGGTCACAGGGTAATCCAAGGTGAGGTAGAAAAGGGCAACCCGGTAGTCGAGGTCGGTATCCAATCAAACGTCAAGGTGGGCTGCAAAGGTGCACAAACTAGAAAGCAAGTCTGGTACACAGAAGCACAACCGCTCTAATTCTTCTACCACTAGGCAGAAGGAGAAGCAACAATGCTGAAACAAGGGCTGAGCGGAACAGAGGCATTATATAGGGAAGAAGGTGGAAACACCTATAGCTGGGCCACCGCTCTCTAATCGCCATTGGTGCAAGCACCTGGGGCACCAGCCCATGTCAACACAGACCTCCAGCCCTCTCACACCAGCCCTGATACGTGGCTCCAGCCCACGGTAACATCTTAGCTTCTCTCCACTAGCCGACACCACTTGGGGCCCTGGACCAGAGTGCTCTTGATGTAGATTGTGTTGCCGCACCAAGCTGACTACACCACTGGGGAGAGCGAGCACCAGAGTTGCGAGAGTCGGAGGACCTTAGGCCTGCACACCTCGGCAGAATGACAACCAGACACCGGGTAGAGACTGGAGAGTACCCAGTGCAGGTCCAGGGCCGCGGCGGTAGCGGGTGCTGGCAGGACAAGACATCCTATTAAAACAGTGGGGGAACTGCATTCCCAGGTACACTCGCTCCATTCCACCCCCCTGGGGTAATCCATCTTATTTGGGCATCAAATTTACTTTGTAGTTTCATCAAACTGACATTTATTAGGATTTGTGATAGAATAAAAAAGCAACGACTGTTTATGTGGGTGGTACGATATGCGTATAGTGGTAAGCTTTTTAAAACCCAGTTTAGAAAACCTGTTTTAGATTTTTTTTGTAGCACTAAAGAAGACTAGAAGATTACCGAGTTGACTACATTTGTGCATCTCTCCTTTTAATACACTTTTAAATACAAAATATCGCAATTTCCTTAGCCCTTTAACTCCCCCCTCCTTAAATCTCCAATTATGCGAATAAGCAGGAAATATATTACGCTGCTATCATGAGTCAGTTTCCTATCAAACCCGGCAAACTATAAACGCTGATAAAGGAAATATAGAGCAAATATTTTGTTTCTTCCAGATCAGAGCCTCTTACAACACAACCAGGAACATCATTAAACTAAGGGCAATCTCTCAAGGTAATTAAACTGTGTAACCAAGTTATCTCTGTTTATACCATATTTTCTGTTGGCATTACTGATAAGGAGGAATCCTGTCTGACAAACTTTTGTTTCAATTATTTTTATACATCTTTGCCGACTCATTAATTTGTCCAGGAAAAAGACCTTCAACTACACGTCTGCCTTTTATGAGAAAAAAAAGATGGAAAATTATTGAAACCATTAAGATTATTTTTTCTTTTTAATTTATGTGCATTTGTGGCTTGTTTGCTTCATAATTTTACACTTTATGTAAATGACAAATTCATATCATGCACGTTCATCAAAATACAAAGTATGAAAAAGAACTAAAATGCATTTAAAGCAGACTTGTGTGATTCATTTCAGACCAAATTGCATCTGAATCAAACTGAAAAAAAATTTACTGAATGGATCTGAATACAATCCTAATTAATTCAGATCGATTCAGATTCATTGTGAGGACCAAAAAAATTGCACTCTATGCAAGGCAAAATCTTTAACTCTAACTGTAACACAAACAGAAATAGTAACCCTAACCCTAATCAAGCAAGCAGACATAGTAAATCTAACCCTAATAATAACCCTAACCATAAAACAAGTGGAAAAAGTAAGCCTAACCCTAATATTAACCCTAACCATAAAACAAGCGGAAATAGTAAGCCTAACCCTAATATTAACTCTAACCATAAAACAAGCGAAAAACTTAAGCCTAACCCTAATATTAACCCTAACCATAAAACAAGTGGAAAAAGTAAGCCTAACCCTAATATTAACCCTAACCATAAAAGAAGCGGAAAACGTAAGCCTAACCCTAATATTAACCCTAATCAAGCAAGCAGAAATAATAAACCTAACCCTGATATTAACCCTAACCATAAAACAATCGGAAAAAGTAAGCCTAACACTAATATTAACCCTATTCAGGCAAGCAGAAATAGTAAACCTAACCCTAATATTAACCCTAGTCATAGAACAAGCTGAAATAGTAACCCTAACCATAAAACAAGCGAAAATAGTAACCTTAACCCACAAATTTTAAAACTGATGCACACAGATATTACTGTTTTGTGTACACACACACACACACACACCTTGTATCTAATTAAATGTGTAAAAAAAAGGCACTAT
Organism: Leptobrachium leishanense; assembly: GCA_009667805.1. Classification (NCBI taxonomy): domain Eukaryota; kingdom Metazoa; phylum Chordata; class Amphibia; order Anura; family Megophryidae; genus Leptobrachium; species Leptobrachium leishanense. The sequence continues at coordinate 101,767,810 of CM019074.1, forward strand.
ACTAACAGAACCAAATTGATATAAAATATTCACATATATTATAGCATATATATATAGTTTGGATCTATTAGCACAATACACAAGGTTCTCTGTTGTGTTTTTTTTACCTTGGGTTCATTGTATCATTTCATGTACTGAGTGCAAATCTTTTAAACATCATTTTTTCATATTAATAAGGCTTTTATTGTGTTCTACTATTTTAATGTGGGTGAATGGAACTGTATTCCCTGATAAATTTTACCTTGACTGATTAGGGAATTACTTGCCAAAGAAAAGCAGTAAATGTCTTCATAAAGCAAATTTATCTCCTACGTTGAGAGCAGGACTCTCACATATTGGGGTTCATTATAGTAGTGTGGGAATAAACACACCATGGCCATATGCAGCGAGCCAGCGACTAATTCTCTACTCTACATTATTTTGCTTTTTTCAGCAGTTATACCTTCATATTGTTTGCTCAGTATCTACACTTTTTGTGTATTTTCTCCAAATTTAGGGCAATTTCAACAGCTCTGCTTGAAGTCAATGTATGTTCTGGGTTGAGCTTTCCAAGTCTTATTTTTTTCTAGGTCTCTTGTTCTTTTTTCTTTTTTACAAGCCAGAAAGTTTTCTAGCTATATATTAAATGGTAAGAAGAAACGATTCAACTTTCTTTACCCATTTTCATTTTCTTTTAAACTTTGTCCTTAAAGTCGTCTCGGTTGCTCGTCTCAAACCTGGCCTAACTCACGCGGTGCCTGCCGTGTCCAAGACAGACCTGGCAGCCCACATCCCTTGTGTCTGGAGGTCTTCATTAAAACATACGTTAAGCCTCTTAGATACTGGCCAGGTTACAGCTCTGTAATAATGTTTCCAATGCCAGTTCTTTTTCCCCGGTGTGAGATCCAACTCTGTCAAAGCCAAACACCCCCTCACACACCGGTGTTCCATCAGACAAGCTAACTTGGAGAACGTTGAAATCTTGAGTCATTCAGCTGCCGCTGCTCCTGTAATTTGGATGATAATCGGATCAATGTGTTTGCACAATAGATTTCTCCTCTGTTGCCCGTCTGCAGCGCATTTAAGCCGCCTGTATCCAACCTCTCCCTTGTTTCTTTGCTTTGCATTCCGCTCCAGGGTCCTTTTCCAATAATAAATCTTGTAATTTAGGCCAGTAATTTGAACGATGCCCAAGAATTGTCATTGGAAGGAGATCAACAGTAGTTTGATTACCGTTGAAATATTGGAGATAAAGAAAATGCAGAAAACCTTGAAGGATAATATTATGTTGCCTACAAAAAGGTTATTGTTATGGTCTACCTTACATCTCTGCCAACTCCAGTTCTAGATGTTAACAAAGCAGCAACCTATTCCGAAGGCAGGAGGAATGCTCAGTCCTTTCTGTTCTATTTGTGTTAGTCGGTCGTTACCGAATTAAAGGCCTCGATTTTTCACACTGTCTTGACCTTTGGAGGAGACTTGTTCTTCAATAATATCTCTCACTAGAAATAGGAGCTGGCAGCAAGCGAGTCGAGACACCAAACATGTCAGAGTTGCTATCCAGGCACGTCATGATCGCAAACATACGAGAGTTACTACCCAGCCTTGTGAAGATCCCAAACGTGTGACATTCATTATCCAGCCTCGTGAAGATCCCAAACGTGTGAGAATTGCTATCCAGCCCCGTGAAGATCCCAAACATGTGAGTCGCTGTTTACTCCTATGAAGGTCCCAAACATGTGAGTCACTATCCAGCTCCGTGAAGATCCCAAACATGTGAGTCACTATCCAGCCCTGTGAAGATCCCTAACATGTGAGAGATGATAGCCAGCTCCGTGAAGATCCCAAACATGTGAGTCACTATCCAGCCCTGTGAGAGTCGCTATCCAGCCACATGAAGATACTAAACATGTGAGAGTCGCTATCCAGCTCCGTGAAGATCCCAAACATGTGAGAGTCGCTATCCAGCCCCGTGAAGATCCCAAACATGTGAGAGTCGCTATCCAGCCTTGTGAAGATCACAAACATGTGAGAGACAATAGCCAGCTCTGTGACGATCCCAAACATGTGAGAGACGATAGCCAGCTCCGTGAAGATCCCAAACACGTGAGTCAATATCCTGCTCCATGAAGATCCCAAACAGGTGATTCAATATCCTGCTCCGTGAAGATCCCAAACACATGAGTCGATATCCTGCTCCGTGAAGATCCCAAACACATGAAAGATGATATCCAGCCCCGTGAAGATTGCAAACATATGAAAGTTGCTAATTCGCTATCCAGCCCTGGGGTGATAATAATTTGTGTCTGTTACTGAAGTTCATCCGGAGTGTCCCCTCTGATGTAATAATTAAAAATACCGTGAATCGCCCCACCAAATAACTTTGAAAGAATCTACAGTAGGGATGTTCAAACTCCGGCCCCCCAGATGTCTCTGAACAACAACTCCCATGCTTCTCCATCCATCTAATGCAGTCAGAGATTTCTGGGAGTTGTAGTTCGAGAACATCTGGGGGGGCCGGAGTTTGGACATCCCTGATCTACAGTGTAAACACCGGTGGAAATCTCTTTGAAAACTGTGCCGAGAGAACTATGCTAGACAACTGGACAATTAAAACGCTGGTGGAAACCTACCATGAAATTGACACCAAATAACTTCGGCCAAATCTACAGTAAAAGCGCCGGTTAAAACCAACTGGACAGCTTTGTTGGAAAGAACAGTGAAAAGCAAGGAAAATGACAATGGCGATTCCCTAAACAGGAAATTCACCAAAATTAGGTCGTATTTGTTCCACTGTAGATCCCTGAAGCTTAATGACGTAAAACCACCATCTTTTCAATGAAAGAACACCGCTTAGTGAATAACCCCTTCTCTGTATATACTTTTATAAATCTAATAAAGTACTTCATGTAAATTCTCCCATCAAAGTCCTTGTACCATATGCAAAATCTGTTGGTCCTCTAGATATTTTGAAACTACATCTCCCATGATGCTCAGAGCGACTGAGCGCTATGGGAAATGTAGTCCCAAAACATCTGGAGGGCCAAGGTTGTTGACCCCTACTCTAAAGGAAACGAATCCTATGATGAGTGGCATAATAGAGGTGTGAGGCCATGTGCCGTGTGTAAGTCTCTCACAAATCTGGGCAATCTACATCTAGATCTCCAAAATCAGTGTCCCATGCGTCACTTCCAGTCTTCAGCAGCAGGTCGGCCAGAGGACACAGATCTCCTACTGGCATAGCTGCACCACCAGGAGAAATCCAACCAAATAATTCAATAAAGAGCCTACTTGCAGTTGCTGTCGTTGCGTTGCCAACACAACGGCACAATATTTATACCTCTTCCACTTTTTTTGTTCAAATAGCATCGTCTAGGAATCAATTTCTTGTCCTGTACTCAACTTTCCAACACCACAGTGTGTAGCAAAATGTGAGAAGTTGCTATGGAATGACACAGAAACGACAATCAATCAGCATCATACGTAAAGAGTGACCTGGCTTCCCATCTACCCACCTGAATCCTTATATCACAGGAGGCCGCGACGCGAGCAGCTCCTTCACTGCTAACACGCACCTTTGTACAATCCAGTCTAAATCATCACGCGTTCATCACGCGTTCCACATACAAGCACAATTAAACTCTTCACTTCCTGCTGCAAACACAGGAGCCCCTTTAGGGCAAAGCACTAGCCGACCACAACGCAATCAGGGGTTTGCGACTCTCCAGCTCGTGGATGCGGCAGTGAATTATCAGACATTAACATTATTAGCATGCGGTTACACATCCAGCAGCTTAGTAACCGAACCCATGTCAAGTCATTTGCAGAGAAGTCAGACATAGGATAATAAGAGCTCATGACGGCTGTATGAGTGTGTATGCTACACACAAACACACAATAAAGAATAGCAAAACAACAAACCACAAACGCATGTTTGCGAGGGACAAATGCTGATTCTACCATGACGGAGGATGAATTGAAATGTATTAGCCAAGTACCTCCTGCTTCATATTGAGGGGTGCAATCTGCCCAAACCATTTAAACTTTTAATCCATGTCCTGCAGCTTCCCCTTGGTCGTGCCTGTGCTGGGAGAGGCCGTTCCATAGTTCTGTATGAGAAGGGACTGTTAGATAACAAAAATTAGACTAATATATATACATGGGGTTGCCACGGATCTCCGTGGTCTTCCATTAACTTCCCCTCCCCCCCCCTAGGAGTTTAAGGAGACACTGTACTCACTCTGACCACTTCAGTTTTTTTAAGGTTGGTCAGAGTGAGGCGATCATGTCCCCCCAACACCTCGTTTTCAAGTATGTCCTTGGATTCATCGGTGGCCAAATTCAGACCAGGCAAATTCAGCCTCAGCCAAATTGAGCATGCAGCTGATTGGACCTTATCTTGCGAGTGGTGCATGCGCCGTTCACATGCAAGGGGCTCCAGTAACTTTTGGGATAGGCACACTGCTCTCATGGAGAAGAGTGTGAGTCCTGGGACTGCCTGGGAATTCTCATAGGCTCCCTAGTCAGTATCTTCCATCTGTCTCCATTGTCTCATGTGGGTCAATGTAAAGTAGTGTAAGAAGGTGAGAACCTTTTCATTTCGCTGGAGATGTGTGAAGGATAAGGTCTTGGCATGAGAGAGGGAGATGTCACATACATCTATGGGGTAAAATAAAGTAACTATCACACACGTACCCATCTGCAGGGAGCCAAGAACGTGACCCCTAACCCTAAATCGATGTCCTTGCAGTATGGGGTAAAAATATACACCTCGCTCGGTAAGGTCTCTCGCTTGCGGCAGACTGTGCTGTAACAGAGCTGCTGTGGCATGCCAAATATTGACATTTTTATAACTAATTTCTAAACGTTAACTTTTATAGACAACCCCCTGTAGGAATAAAATGCATATATACTGTGTATATAAACTCCTATGTATTTAATCGTGCTCTGGAGATCGCCCATCTGCGCTTTACAGGCCCGAGCGACTGGAATGTTTTATATCAGCGTGGAATAAAGCTTCACCGCACACGCGTCTCTCAGCACATGTAAATTAGTCTAAGGACATAAATACTTCCAAATGTTTTAAGGATCTAAAGTGATAACAGCAAATCTGAGCCGGAATGGTCGCCAGACACCCATATTGAACAACTTAACCTCCTGCTATTGTTTCTCTGCCTATTACTTTACATGGTTAAGGCCGTGCCATTGTAGATGAAATTTCAGCCCCGCTCCCCTCCTGTTGTTGCAAGACACATGGAGGCGAAGAGCGCTGAAAGCTGCAGCGGAACTGAGAAATTTGATTGCAAGCTCACTGGCACGAGTCTGTGCTCTAATGGCTTACTAAAACTCTCGGCAGCGCCTCATATTTTCAAGGCTGTATTTCCATATATTTGGGGTATGTGGCTGTATTTCCATATATTTGGGGTGTGCGGGTGTATAACAGAGCTGCACACAGCAATAAAACTCTCTGCAATGAGTCACAGATATAATTTCTATTATTTCTTTTTAGGAAGCTGCGATTTTATAACATTATGATGTTCAATAATTTATCCTGAAAATAATCCTAAGGGATTTCTGTTTTTCCTAAAAAGACGCTAACGTTTTACAATAACAGGCATTTAATCCAACAATCATTTTTACATCCTCTGGGTTAAAAAAAAAAAAACTGTTCATGGTACAAGCTGAGTGTTCCTTATCCAAAAATCCGAAATGCAAAATGTTCAAAAATCCCAAAAACTTTTGACTGCCGACATCATGACGCCGCAAGTGTAAACCCCCACCTCTGACCTAATGTGATGGGGATAAAATGATTAAAATCCTGTATAAAAAGCCCTTTGGGGTGTTTATATCCCATCCCATATCCCGTTATTATATGCAAATAGTCCAAAATCCCCCAAAAATCTCAAATCCTGAGCATTTCAGATGAAGGTTATTCAGCCTGAACTCCAGTGTAACTGGAGCTTGGAAAAACATGTACAGCTTGGAAAAAAGACGAGACAGAGGAGATATGATAGAAACATTTAAATACGTAAAGGGAATCCACAAGGTAGAGGAAGGGAGTATATTTAAAAGGAAACAAAGTAGCAAAACAAGAGGACATAGTCTTAGATTAGAGGGGCAAAGGTTTAAAAGTAACATCAGGAAGCATTATTTTACTGAGAGGGTGGTGGATACATGGAACAGTCTTCCAGTAGAAGTGGTAGAGGCCAAAACAGTAATTGAATTTAAGCAAGCATGGGATAGGCATAAGGCTATCCTAAACAAAATATAAATCCAGGTAAAGTATCCATGTAATTGGGCGACTAGATGGGCCGAAAGGTTCTTATCTGCCAACATTTTTCTATGTTCTATGTTTCTAATGCAGTTCCTCCACTATTTTCTCAGAGGGAAAACAGTTCCGTTTTGGCCCACATACCGAGAAGCTTTTAGTAGGTCCCAATCATATGCTTCCTTATAAAATTACTACAAATGACATGATATTTGTTACAATTATCATAAGGATTCCCTAAAATCTAAGCGGTTATTCAGAGAGCGCCAAAATGTTGCCGACATTTCGGTGCTCCCTCGTTCCCCACAGTTCCCTGTATTCAGCATTCACCGCAGTCTCCCTGGAGTGCAGAGAAAGCCCGCCATAAACCTGCTGGAAAAAGTCGCCGAGCCGCCGATCACAGCGCAGCCGCAGAACAGCCGCCGGAAAAAAAAAAAAGTACTTTCGAAAGTCTGCAAAAAAAACAGTGAATGAAAATGAAATTTACAATCTGAAATTTACATATAAGATCCTGTGAATGATAATAAAAAGGTCTGTTGTGGAAAAATGAAAAAACGATTTAAAAAAGGAAAAAGAATTTTGCCGAAAAAATCCCGAAAAATGCCTAAAAGATCCTAAAAAAATCTATAAATAAAGAGACTTTTTGCTGCAGAATAAAATAATAAACGGTTTATTAGATATTGAATAAAACGAGAATATTTTTTACACTGAAACCTATGGCATTCGCCTGATTAAACCTGCTTAATGAAACCACTGAACATCAGGGCATTTCATTGCTGTTCAATGTGAATAGATTAACCATTGCTTCTCTATGGGGGATTTCACTGCTGTCAAACAGGCACTGTGCGTGCAGGCAATTCGCCAAAATATGGCGAACTGCCTGCTCTCTGAATAGCCAAGTGGCCCCGAAATGTCACCGTACGCAGAATTTCAGTGTCTGGTTACATTTCGGAGCCAGATCGGCTCTCTCAGAATAACCCCTCTAGTCTCTTTATCTTTAAACATTGCTAGAAAATATGCATGTGGAGTGGTGGGTTCAGTGCAACATGTTATTAGCATTTAATTGAGGAGCAGAACCCTTGGAGAGTTCCCACATGTAGGGCAGTATTCCAAAAGTTGGTGCTAACTTAACCAGAGCTGTTGTTAACGTAACACCTCCATAGACCATAATGGCTCTGGGAAGTTTATAACCGTTCTGGTTAAGTTACCAACAACTATGGAATAGGGCCCCTAGTACACATATATATATAAAATGATATATCACGAGTATAGCAGTCTGTAGAGATACCTTTTTATTGGACTACCGTTACATTTAAAAGACGAGCTTTCGAGAGTTTGTCTTTTAAATGTAACGTTAGTCCAATAAAAAATGTATCACTGCGTACTGCTATACTCGAGATTTTGGCATCTGGACTAACACGGCCTACCTGATCTATATATATTGTGGTAGGTTGCTCAAAATATGGCCCGGACAGCAGGAGATTGCGGTTCAGGTGTACTTTTATTATAAAGCAGAACACAGTCTTTTTCAGCAGTTGGGGAGGCTTCCCCTTTTATGCACAAACAAAACTAAACAAAACAATCGGCCTACTCCTGTCAGGAGCCTACCTCTTTTCCGTAGTGCCCTTACTACCGGTTACTGGGCCAGCTACCCGGGCCCAGTACAAAACAAACAAAGTAAATCACGCATGAGAGATTCTCACCAGTCTCTTTCCTGCAGAGTACAGCGAAGTTACCACCTCTCTCTCCCAGGGTGGATTGCTACGAGAGAGAGATCCTCCCCTCTCAGTCCTGCTAAGAAGACCCAAGAGGAAACGCCTACAGGTGTGCTAGCTGGAAGGGTGTTAACCCTTCCTACCAGGGATATACTGCCCTCTGGAGCCTCTGGCTCACAAAAACATGGTCCAGGACATGGTTAGAATAAACAGGGCCCAGGACCCTGTTACACATCCCACCCCCCAGCTTAACACAGGAGTGGGAAGCGGCCTCCGCCGTAAGGCCGTGAGCCCTAGACAAAGCATCGGCATTGCCATGAAGGAGACCTGCACGGTGTCTCACCACAAAACTAAACGGCTGCAAGGATAAAAACCACCTTGTGATTCTCGAGTTCCGGTCCCGGTTGGTATGCATCCACTTTAACGGGGCATGGTCAGTGACAAGGGTGAAACGCCTGCCCAACAAATGATACCGTAAGGCTTCCACAGCCCACTTTATCGCCAAGCACTCCTTTTCTATCGTGGCATAGCGCTGCTCCCTGGGCAACAGCTTCCTGCTCAGATAAAGAACGGGGTGCTCCTCATCGTCAACAAACTGGGACAGCACAGCACCCAACCCAACTGCAGAGGCATCAGTCTGGAGGAAAAACTCTTTGGTAAAGTCTGGCGCTATGAGCACAGGCTGAGTACATAGAGCCTCCCTTAGGTCAACAAAAGATTCCTCCGCCTTGCTGTCCCAGCGTACCATGTCTGGACTCTTCGCTCGCGTAAGATCAGTGAGGGGAGCAGCCCTTGTGGCAAAATGGGGGATAAACCTTCGGTAATAGCCCACGATCCCTAAAAAGGCTCTCACCTGCTTCTTTCTCAGAGGCCTGGGCCAGTGTTGTATGGCACCTATTTTGTTAAGTTGGGGCTTTACCACTCCCCTACCGACCACATAACCTAAATACCTGGCTTCAGTCATACCAATAGTGCATTTAGGGGGATTTGCTGTCAGCCCGGCTCTTCTAAATGTGTCCAAAACTGCCTGCAATTTCATCAGATGCGTTTCCCAGTCGGAACTGTGGATGATGACGTCATCCAGATACGCGGCGGCATATGTGGCATGAGGTCTAAGCAGCTTATCCATCAACCTCTGAAAGGTTGCTGGGGCTCCATGGAGGCCAAAAGGCATTATCCTATAATGAAACAGCCCATCAGGTGTCGCAAATGCAGTTTTCTCTCTCGCTTCCTTGGATAAAGGTATCTGCCAATACCCCTTCGTCAGGTCTAGGAGGGAGAGGTATCTGGCTTTCGCTAGCCTCTCCACCAACTCGTCCACCCGAGGCATGGGGTATGCATCAAATTTAGATACCTCGTTCAGCTTTCTGAAATCATTACAGAACCTGATAGACCCATCAGGCTTAGGTACTAGGACGATCGGGCTAGACCAGTTGCTCTGGGATTCTTCTATTACCCCTAATTCAAGCATTTTTCTTACTTCCGCCCTCACAGCGTCCCTTTTTGCCTCAGGTATCCGGTACGGTTTTACCCTTACAGTGACCCCATGTTCTGTAACGATATCATGGGCAATTTCTTGGGTCCTACCCGGTGTTGCTGAGAAGACGTCTTCATTCCTCTCGACCAGCTGTATAGCCTCCTCTGTTTGTTTGGGTGTTAACTCAGGGGAAATTGGAACAGACTGTCCAGTGGACAGGGAATCCGCATCGCCCACAGCGACAGTACAGGCCTCTCTATCCTGCCAGGGTTTAAGGAGGTTGATATGAAACACAGCCGTTTTCTTACGGCGTTCAGGTTGACTGACCCTATAATTTACTGGGCTTATCTTATCCAACACTTCATAGGGTCCCTGCCAACGTGCTAGAAGCTTACTTTCGGCAGTGGGGACTAGAACCATTATCCTGTCACCAGCTTTGAATTCTCTCACCACGGCCCTCTGGTCATAGTGGAGCTTCTGGGTACTCTGAGCCAGTTCCATGTGGTGGCGAACGAGGGGAACAATCCGGGATATACGCTCCTGGATTTGTTCCACGTGCTGTACAGTACTGACCCCGGGGACACCTTGTTCCTCCCAAGTCTCTTTCAGCACATCTAGTATGCCTCGGGGGTGCCTCCCATACAAAAGTTCAAACGGGGAGAAGCCCGTTGAACTTTGGGGAATTTCACGGACCGCAAATAGCAAATACGGAAGCAGCAGGTCCCAGTCTTTCCCATCTCGACTGACTACCTTTTTTAACATCCCCTTCAGGGTACGATTGAATCGCTCCACCAGCCCGTCTGTCTGTGGGTGGTAGACTGAGGTTCGCAAAGGGTGAATGTTAAGCAACTGACACAACTCTTTCATCACCCGGGAGACAAACGGCGTCCCTTGATCGGTCAGGATTTCCTTGGGTATGCCAACTCGCGAGAAGACCTGAATCAACTCCTTCGCTATGGTTTTGGCGTTGGCCTTGCGCAAGGGAATGGCCTCAGGATATCTGGTGGCGTAATCCAGGAGTACCAGAATATATTGGTGCCCCCGAGAAGTTTTGTCCAGCGGACCTACCAGGTCCATGCCAATCCTCTCAAAGGGCACATCGATAACAGGGAGAGGTATGAGTGGGGCCCTTAACCTGGGTTTCGGGGATGACAATTGACATTCCGGGCAAGAAGCGCAGTACCTTTTAATCTCCTCATATACTCCGGGCCAAAAGAACCTTCTGAGCACCCTTTCCTGAGTCTTGTCTACCCCCAAGTGTCCCCCCAGGAGGTGAGAGTGGGAAAAATTAAGCGCCTTCCGAGTATACGAGGAAGGAACAACCAGCTGCTCAATCTCTTGGCCTTCATCTGAAGTTACCCTATAAAGGAGATCGTTCTTAAGGAGGAAATATGGGTAGGTACCTTTGGTGCTACCCTGCACAGTCACCCCATTCACCTCTACTACCCTGCTTCTAGCGACCTGCAACAGTGGATCGTTTGCTTGGTCTCTCCCAAAGCTACTACTGGAAAGATCCAAGGGTATTGGGTCCTCCACCTCTGTCTCAACGTCTGACTCGAGGTCATGCACCCTTTGTCCAACCTCTATATCGTCTTCGGTACATTGGGTGGCTACACCTTTACTGTTTCGCTTTCCACGTTCATTCAAGAATACCTCATTTACAGCTCTATTAAACCGCTGTTTGCTCTCCCGGCATGCTCGTCTGGTTTTACCTATTTTCGGGTTGTCCACATACAGATCGGGATCAGTAAAGGGAAACATCTTAAGGATATCACCATCCCCTTGTTCAACTTCAGGGTCGGCTTTTTTCGGTGTTCCCGGTGACTGTAACAGGGTGTGGAAGCCAGGAAAGTTCCTGCCTATAATTAGGGGATAGGGTAACCGCTTTACCACTACCGCTGACATTTTAATCAGTCTGCCCTGCACAACAACCTCTATAGGGGCAGTAGGGTACCGTACCGTGCACCCATGAACACAAAGTACCCCCATGGTTTTATGGTTTTGTACATGATTGGGTTTGACCAAACCACCTGCGACCAAGGTTAAGGCACTGCCTGAGTCGACTAATGCCCCTGTATCTTGGCTGTTCAGTTGCACCGTCATTCTAAAGGCGTTTGAGCCTTCCACCATGCCCGATATCAGTCCACAAAAGTTTAGGGGATTTTCCCCCAGTCCACATTGCATTGGTTCTGCGCGGTTAGGGCAGATTGCCCTGACATGTCCTTTCCCGCCACACTCGAAGCAAACTATGGAATTTCCCCCAAAGCGATCCTCTCTCACAGACACTTGGTCCCTAGAGTCCATTTTCTGTCGGCGCGCTCCCCCTCCAGACTCCGCTTCAGGCTCATTCCGGCGGTTTCTTGGTCTCGGGAGCAAGCTGTACGGCATTGAACATTTCTCCAAGTCTTTTGCAGACAGATAACGTTCGACGTGGGCTATCATGCCATCATAGGTAGTGGGGTTTCCCTGACTGACCCATTCACGCAGGCCACGGGGAAGTTCTCTCAGGTACCGGTCAAGCACCAGAGTTTCCAGCATTTTTGCAGGGCTTTGGTTCTCCGGTTTGAGCCATTTCCGGGCCAGATGGATCAAGTCAAACATCTGGGATCTGGGGGCCAGACCTTCTTTAAATCGCCATTTATAGAAGCGTTGGGCTCTCACAGTCGCCGTCACTCCCAACCTGGCCAAAATTTCTGCCTTTAGTTGTGGGTAGTCGGCAGCCGCTTCCTCTTCCAGGTCGTAGTAGGCTTTTTGTGCTTCCCCCACGAGGAAAGGAGCGATGATCCCTGCCCACTGTGTTGGAGGCCAGGCTTCACGAGTAGCAGTTCTCTCAAACGCCAGTAGATAGCTTTCCACATCATCCTCTGCAGTCATCTTCTGCAGACAGTTGCTTGCCCGGATCGTGCCATTACCTTTTTCTAGTGCAGGAACTGTCTGGGAAGTAACGTTTTCCAGGACATTCTTAAGCAGGGCATGCTCCATTTTTTGTGTCTCCGCCAGGGCCCCAATTTGCTGGGCCAACAGTCTATTGCACTCCTGCTGTGCTGCTAAAGCTTGCCTGCTTGTTTCCTGCTGCACCGCCGTGGCTTGGACCAGGGCCTTCACGACGTCCTCCATTTTCTGCGGGTCCCGTACCTTTAAGGCTATTGTAACAGCGGAGCCGGTACGAATGAGAGAATCCCACCGCTGCCACCACTTGTGGTAGGTTGCTCAAAATATGGCCCGGACAGCAGGAGATTGCGGTTCAGGTGTACTTTTATTATAAAGCAGAACACAGTCTTTTTCAGCAGTTGGGGAGGCTTCCCCTTTTATGCACAAACAAAACTAAACAAAACAATCGGCCTACTCCTGTCAGGAGCCTACCTCTTTTCCGTAGTGCCCTTACTACCGGTTACTGGGCCAGCTACCCGGGCCCAGTACAAAACAAACAAAGTAAATCACGCATGAGAGATTCTCACCAGTCTCTTTCCTGCAGAGTACAGCGAAGTTACCACCTCTCTCTCCCAGGGTGGATTGCTACTGAGAGAGAGATCCTCCCCTCTCAGTCCTGCTAAGAAGACCCAAGAGGAAACGCCTACAGGTGTGCTAGCTGGAAGGGTGTTAACCCTTCCTACCAGGGATATACTGCCCTCTGGAGCCTCTGGCTCACAAAAACATGGTCCAGGACATGGTTAGAATAAACAGGGCCCAGGACCCTGTTACAATATATATAAATTGTAATGTGTGATTTGGTGGAGAACGGCAAATGAACAGGGAATTTTAAGCCTGAATCTGAAAATTTACAATTTTGCCCCAGCAATGTGAAATTCTCCATCGCCTCGATGCTTACCGAGTGGCTGTCTGTCTGTACCTTTTTCAAAAAAACGCACCAATGATGTATATCACAAAAAGAGAGCATAAAATCTGCACGGTTTGGAGCAGGTTGTGTTTTTCAGTCCTTGACGTAAAATGCTCCATTGCCACGGAGGCAGATGGCTGATGTCGGTGCTCTGCACAGTGTACCGGCTTCTCCTCTTGCTGAGCATGGTCAGGGTGGAGTAGAAGTGGGCAGACATGTTGGATTTTGGAAGGTAGGGTGCAGTCATATTAACCCCTGCAGTACTTCAGTCTGTGCTTAATCCTCCCGCACACAGCCTCTGTCCAAAGCCCAGCTCCTTTCAAACCCTCTCTTGTGCATGGCAGCTTTTTGATGCCCTGGCAACACCCCAGCTAAAATAAATCCGTGCTGGTGTTTGTATGCAGGGCACAGAAACGCAGACGCCAAAGAGGCGGCATCGTAATGGGCACTAATGAGCCAGGGAAGGGGGCACGAGCAGGCCAGCTTCCTAAGGGCCCCCATCCAAAACTTCAGCACGTATTAGATGGAATAAAGCGGAAGCGTGGACTGTAATCACTGGCAGATTAACCCGATCAGTGCCAGGGCGCATGTCCAGGACATCATCTGCAGCCTGTCGCTATATCGTTATCTCCAATTTGCAAAATGAGCAGATCAGTTTCAGGAATGTATTCGCTCTGGCCAAAAAACCCTCCAGAATGTTCAGACTGCAGCTGCCATGATGCTCAACAAGGCCTCAACAACTGGGTGCTGCAGGGTAGTTTTAGGGTGACTTCAGGTCAGTGTTTTGGGGTTTTAAGCATTCGGCAAGTGGCTACCTTCAGCTACTATAAATCAGGCTAGCCCCGACCATATCCTGAAGTTACGCTAAGACGTCATCCCTCATCATAACCCTCCATCCATATTACTTCCAAAACTGTATCCCTTTAACGGCTTTAAAGGTCATTAAGCTCCAAAACGGATGGGCCCTAGTTTAAAGGGATATGGCACCTTCGAAAAGACTGCAGAAAACTCCTGCAAAGAAGCCAAAAACACAGGTAAGCTCTGCGACATTAGGGTACACATACAATCAACCAGTGCATACCATTCTTGGGATACAGCAGCCTTCAGCACTGATTGGCTGTGTGCTGATCTGAGCATGAGTTAAAGTGCATGTGAAACAGGGCATGTTACACCGTCACTGGTATATTGAACGCTGCGCCTTAGCAGCAGCATGTGGAGTGCTTCTGCACAGAAATGATGCCATGCATTTGAATGAAGGGCACATACACTTGTGGGCTACCTAAGGTGGGTTCAATTCGGCCCTGGTAGCCAACCCTCCAGACAAAAGCAAACATGAACACGAGGCCGGTCACACCGGAGGATACAGCACCGAAACGTTGAGGACATTCTGATGTCAATAAATGACTCCTGACGGATCCGCAGATTGTGACCGGCCTCATATTAGAGGTTACTGAGCTCTTTTGAAGACAGAGGGAATTTGCATAAAACATGGAACAGAATCTCCTGCATGCATTAAAAAAACATATCCCGCTCCATTTGTTAGACACAAGCTACAGAAAATCAATGTATGCGCTTTTTTTTCTTCATGTGGAATATTACTTCTTTTTTATAACCAAACATCAGAATGTAAGGAAACGTATGTTCCGCAACTTTTTTGAGGCATCGTCTGCAGCTGCCTCCGCAAGCTGGTGCCGACAACCTCACCCGGTAAATGCAGCTGATGTTTTGCTTGGACTCTGTCTAATCCTATATGGATTTTTGCCATGTTTTGCCCTCAGGGGGCTCCACTGCCAGCACCCCCCCTCCACCCCAAAGCACTAATCAGCTCAATGTCCGTCTCCCTTTGAAATATTCCCCTCTCTCTGCGACTCTGACTCCTCTGGATCACCATGCCCTCAGCCACGTCTGGGCATTTTACAGTCCCCATGCACCCCGCTGGCACAATGGAGTAAAGCCTGTTATGTGAAACGCCAGAGGAGACTGCTGGAAGCCCTGTCTGCAGGCAGCGACTTCACCGGGGATTTAACAAGATTCAATTAAACATTAATCAGGGGAGCACCGTCATTAAAACACAAGTTTCTATACTTCCATTCTTTCTTCCTTTCCTTTTAACTGTTCGTTTGCAGTGATCTACAGACACTCGTACAGAAACCGATGCTACTCCTCTTTTCATAAATCACAATTCCAAATAGGAATATTCTTTTCCAGTCACATGATGCATTCTGTTTAAGAATCCCAAATTCACTGCGTTTACCAGAACACATAATACTCCTACCTATCTGTCCATCCATGTATCTGTCCGTCTATCCGTCCATCCATGTATCTGTCCGTCCATCCATGTATCAGTCTGTCCATCCATGTATCTGTCCATCTATCCGTCCATCCGTCCATCCATGTATCTGTCCGTCTATGCATCCATCCATGTATCTGTCTATCTATCCATCCATCCATCCATGTATCTGTCTATCTATCCATCCATCCATCCATCCATGTATCTGTCTATCCATCCATCCATCCATCCATGTATCTGTCTATCTATCCATCCATCCATCCATGTATCTGTCTATCTATCCATTCACGTATCTGTCTAGCTCTCCGTCCATCCAGGGATCTCTAGCTATCTACAGTTGTGTTCAAAATTATTCAACCCCCAATGCTGTAAAGGGTTTTAGGGAATTTAGTGTACATTTGTAATTGTATTCAGAATGAAATCCTACAAGGACTTTTTAAAGAACCATATGCAACTAAAATGACATCAATTGGTTTTGTAATACAGTAGTAAATGTTTCTTTTCTGAATTCTTCATTGACACAATTATTCAACCCCTTAAAGACTACCACTCTGAAGAACAGAGGTTCATTCAAGTGTTTTCAATCAGGTATTGAAAACACCTGTGGATGTCACGGAGCAGCAATAAAGCATAATAAGCACCAATTAGGCAGCTTTAAAATGACTGTGATACTCAGCTCCTTCTAGATATTTACTGGTGTGGTTACAAACATGGTGAAGTCAAGAGAATGGTCCAGGAAGACAAGAGAAGAGGTGATTACTCTTAACAGGAAGGGCAATGGCTATAAGAAGATTGCAAAGATGTTAAACATACCAAGAGAGACCATAGGAAGCATCATTCGCAAATTCAAGGCAAAGGGCACTGTTGAAACGCTACCTGGTCGTGGCAGAAAGAAGATGCTGACTTCGACTGCTGTGCGCTACCTGAAGCGTAGAGTGGAGAAAAGTCCCCGTGTGACTGCTGAGGAACTGAGAAAAGATTTGTCAGATGTGGGTACTGAAGTTTCAGCTCAGACAATACGGCGCACACTGTGTAATGAAGGCCTCCATGCCAGAACTCCCAGGAGCACCCCCTTGTTGTCTCCAAAGAATAAGAAGAGTCGACTGCAGTATGCCAAAAGTCATGTGGACAAACCACAGAAGTTTTGGGATAGTGTTCTGTGGACTGATGAAACAAAATTAGAACTGTTTGGGCCCATGGATCAACGCTATGTTTGGAGGAGGAAGCACAAGGCCTATGAAGAAAAGAACACCTTGCCTACTGTGAAGCATGGCGGGGGGTCAATCATGCTTTGGGGCTGTATTGCTTCTGCAGGTACAGGGAAGCTTCAGCGTGTGCAAGGTACCATGAATTCTCTTCAGTACCAGGAGATATTGGATGACAATGTGATGCAGTCCGTCACAAACCTGAGGTTTGGGAGACGTTGGACCTTTCAACAGGACAATGATCCCAAGCATACCTCCAAGTCCACTAGAGCATGGTTGCAGATTAAAGGCTGGAACATTTTGGAGTGGCCATCGCAGTCACCTGACTTAAATCCGATTGAGAACCTCTGGTGGGACTTAAAGAAAGCAGTTGCAGTGCGCAAGCCTAAGAATGTGACTGAACTGGAGGCTTTTGCCCTTGACGAATGGGCGAAGATACCCGTAGATCGCTGCAAGACACTTGTGTCAAGCTATGCTTCACGTTTAAAAGCTGTTATAACTGTAAAAGGATGTTGTACTAAGTACTAAGATTGAATGTCACTTGGGGGTTGAATAAAACTGATAATGATGTGAGCACAGAAAAGACATTTGTGGTTATTTCATTATAAATGTTATGTTATATTTGTCTGACCTACACGTGCCTCTTTGATTTAATTGTAAGCAAGATGACTGAATGATCAAAATCAATGTCAAACTGGCCAAAACACTCAATTTCAGTGGGGGTTGAATAATTTTGAACACAACTGTATCTATCCATCCATTCCTGTATATCTGTTTATCTATGCATCCATCCATATATCTCTGTCTATACAGTAAATCCATCCATCTCTGTTAATCCTTCGCTTTCTATCCATCAATGCATCTCTATCAATATAGCAGTCTATCCATCAATGTACTTATTTCTAGATCTATGTATTTATTTCCAGCTATATATCTATCCATTTTTATCCATTTATCTATACACACACATTACATTTTTTTTTTCTTCCATATCGTCCATATAAAAATACAATGTAAAAGAGTTAGATCTTGAAGTTGGACTATCACAAGCATTTGATGTGTAAGAGTTCTACATCCCCTCCTAGGAATCCATTCCATCCTCGCTTTAATTAAAAAACTAGGCCCCCAGGGGCCGTGCTGATACCTCAGGGCCCTTTAAATCAGCATTTCTTCACATGTGCCTCAATGTGGAATGAATTGTGTTCACAGCTGTACAGGCCACTTGATTGTCCCCATTGAAAGCTCCCCCGGGGTGCTCACATGCTCCTCACCATTTAAATAACCCTGTAAGATTTAATCTCCCCTGTCCAGGAATCTCCATCTCAATGAGGTTATTAAAATGATTGATCTAACAAGCCATACTGACAAGCGTGTGGCCAATAAAGGCATATGGGTCAATTTGTAGAGAGATCAGGGATAATTTGCTTTGGAGATTCACGTCTCATGTACCGCCACAAGGGTCAGGAGACATCGATATCCCTGCTTGGTTAAAAATCAACCATTTTTACTATATATATAAATGCACATATTGTAAAAACAGCTGAATTTACCTAATTGAGACCTAAATATGAACACATATACTGTACATTTAGAGGCCGGGTATCCCTTATCTTAAAGTCAAGATACTCTGCTCACCAACATGGTGCCACAAGTGGCAAATTCCACCCCTGACGTCATGAGAAGGGGACAAAAGCACATCCCTTCACCACTAGGATGGTTAACATCTATAGCTACAAAATCGATAAAACCAGGCTTCAGCATTGTGCATGTGCATGTTTCATGTGGTTTTCATGGACATCAGCTAAAAATCCCCATTTAGACACGCGACCACGTGAAAATATAGAATTTGTTTTACCCCCATACCCAGAACTTTGCCATCATTGTCCAAGAGGTGCTTCCTTCACCATCACTGGTCACCTGGCAAATGTCTGATCTGGACTCACCCCTCTCTGTCCCACATCCATTGCTCCAAATGTTGGAGTGTAAACCTGTGGTGGGGCAATAGACGACTGCAGAAGTCTCCTGTTGTCACATTCCTAGTATCTACACATTTTCTGTGCAATCTGTTGGCTTCCCAGCATGAAGTTTTTGTTCGCCTCTAAAGAACAAGAACTCCAGTCACCAAGACCCAGAGACATGTTACGTCATGTATGATCCAGTATGCACTATGTATGAGAAGATAAATCCTGGGTCAAGGATCTAATAGTATCATGAAACCAATACAATGTCCCTGCTCTACATTTTTTATAAGAGTCCAGGGATTCCATTGTATTATTATTATTTTGTCTGTGTGTCCCAACTGATCACATTGTTTCCCAGGCTTTCCTTAAAGGCTCTTGAATGGGATCCAAGCCCTGTCGCACCTGTAGGGCCCACATATCCAGTGACAGCAGATGACAGGTTTTCAAGTGGAGCCTTCAGACAGATGGATGCCAGATCAATACTCGTAATGGCCCAGCGGTCTTGTAGTTTCCAAGTAATTAGCCTAAGACAAAGCCTAAATCAGGGGGTCTCTAATGACAGTTTTTCTACGAGCTCCTTGGCCATAAGAAAGGACATGCTGATATGGCATTTAATTGTCCACTCGCCTTCTGCAGTGAAAGCAAGGCATTGATAAGGAAGCGCTTTCCCTCTGACCCTTTCTACAAGGTCTACTTCCTACATATAATAGGAGAATACCTCTGACCTGTTCCACCCCACCACGGCCCACATCACCTGTGATCATCACAACGTGAGTGACAAGTTGGCCTGATAACGGCTCCTAATCCATATAATTACACCGAGCCCAATGCGTGTAGCTGTCACCGCTCATGCTTTAGAAGAACAATGACAGACGGAATGTCACTGGGGTCTGAAATGACTGTACAGTAACATGTTACCATTGTAAAACCAGAGAAGAGTCCTGCGCCAGCTTCTGTGTCTCAGACCTTACCATGTCCTCCCTGGTACTTTCTTCATGTTTTGTACATGTGTGCTTTGTTCACCTTGAATTCAGAAAGGCCTATGGACCTTGTCTCTGCATCCTTAGCATTTCCACCATCTGCTGACCTTGATGTCGTTGAATGTAGGGCTTGACCCAAAAGACAGAAATATTCAGCTCTTACACTCAGTAGTAGGACTCAGTAGTCGTAGTCATCATGAAATCATTCATTATAGACATATGGTAGTTATTTCTCTTTTATAATGCTCTATTTACCATCAATCTTATTATATTTATTCACCAAACAGCTGATAAACTTCAGGCATGTAATTGCAGAACATGGCAGTGGCAAGGTATTGGTGGTATCTCCTTACAGAAGGTGAGATTCCTTGGTCCATGCGTTCCTAATTTTGCTTCACCCTATCTGAATGCTCCAAGTGAGGAAGCATTCATATTCTCTATTTTGGGTGGTTTCTCTCAGCCCCTTTACAAGCACAGGGCAAGGGTTATGACGTCAAATAGAATTTTCTTCAACTCACGACTCTATGGGCATCGAGATTATGTAAGAATGTGGCAAGGTGGTTTATCAGCTGGAACCATAGAGTAGGCTTGTGCACCGATTTTTTTTTTCGGTTCGATTCGGTTCGATTTTTCGGATTTTTAAACTTTTCGATTCGGCTCGTTTCGACCAATTTCTGTTTCGATTCGGTTCGGCTCGATTCGTTTTTCGGGTACTTTTTTTTTTCGGAATATCGACCATTTTTCGTATTTTCGTGTCACTTAGCTCATTTTTTGTATCGACTTTTCGTGATTTCGGAAATTTTCGTTTTTCGGAATTGTACATGGTTTCGGAATATCGACCATTTTTCGTATTTTCGTGTCACTTAGCTCGTTTTTTGTATCGACTTTTCGTAATTTCGGAAATTTTCGTTTTTTCGGAACGTCTGTTCTCCACGTTTCAAAGCAATAAATTTCGATTTGACACATTTCAAGTCCATTCGAAAATTCCGAAAATATTTCGTTTTGGCTCGGAAAATTTTTCGGATCTGCCATTTTCGGATCTAAAAATTTTCGGAAATTCGGCCGCATCCGAAAACACGAATCGGGAAATTTCGTGAAAATTCCGAAATTCCGAAACCCGAAACGCACATCCCTACCATAGAGCGGAAGAGTAACAGCAGGGGTCAAGTCCTGCAGGATCGCACGTGAACGCAGTTCACTCACTATTTTAGCAGGGGGAACTTAGTTCCCTTTTGGCTGATATACTGGGAAGCTGCAATACCTTTCTAAATAGACACAATTTTATAAAACTGTCTATATTTAAGGAATTTCCTAGATTTAAGCACATTGGGATGGCATGGGAATGACAATTTCTCAGTGTTTGCCAGAGGACTGGCACTGAAGACGTGCTGCAGCAGTAATTCCCAGTAATCTTTAAGACCAGAATGGACAGAAATGTTGGCGAGTTCCCAAACTTATTTTTTTACGACTTGACCCCTGAGACACTCCTCCGGTTGGCAGAAGGCTGGCAGGACTCCGACTGGAGAAAAAACAGACTTTTATACTTAGTAATTTGGGTTGATTGTTTGTTCCCTTTATATTGGATGCAATTTAATTTGCCTGTGCGCTCCTGATGATGCCAGACATAGATTTTGACAAATCATGTCAAACTTGAATGGGGGTGTGCTAAAGGCCCCCCAAATGTGACTTCTGGCTTGTGTCCTAATTCCGGCCGGAGGATTTGCTGCTGAGATCCGTAGGTGATTGGGAGGTCTTCGGCAATGAAGCAAATACATCTACACACATTTTTAGATGTGCTATTGCTTTGTGAATTTATTTTGGCTTTTAATATTTTTCATTATTATTGTATTAAAATACAACACTATCAGAGTTATTCAAAGAGAATCGAAAAGCCACTGTACGGTCGGTGACTTTTCGTTCTCTTCAATTCGGTTCGATTTGGCGATCCCATTTCGGCGACCCTGCGGTGTATTCAGCAAGCACCATAGGGTCCCCGATTTGAAGGGAAAAGTCACCGCAAACCCGGCGAAAACTAAACGCAAAACCGGGCAAATGCACACCAAAAACGCGCAAAAATATCTGGATTAACCACGCTGAAAATGCCAGAAAAACCCGAGCAGGAGCCGATCACACGCAGCTCAGCCGCCGAAAAAAACCGACACCGCAGACAAATGGAGTGAATAAATTAAAAAGACGGTTTGCTTGAATGTTTGAAAAGTGAAACGCTGTTTGCAAAGAAACTACTGAGCGAAAATGTCTGAAATTTACATATGATCCAGTGAATGATAATAAAAAGGGCTGTTACAGAAAAAATAAGTAAACTTAAAAAAATAATTTAAAAAAATCAGAATTTGTTTTTAAAAAACAAAAATCCTGAAAAATGCTTAAAATATCCTAAAAATTCTATAGATAAAGAGACTCTTTACTGCAGAATATTATAATCAACGGTTTATTAGATATTGAATTAAAACGGGAATATTTTTAACATTGAAGCCTATGGGATTCGCCTGAATAAACCTGCCGAATGAAACCACCGAATGACAGGGCATTTCGGGAACCTTTCACTGCTGGTTTTTGTTTTCTGAATAGACAAAGCATTGTTTCTCTATGGGGATTCACTGCCCTCGAACAGGCACCGAACAGGCACCGTATGTGCAGGCAATTCGCCAGGATTTGGCCAATTGCCTGCTCTCTGAATAGCCGAATGGCCAGGAAAGGTAACCGTACACTGGTTTTCAGCGTTTGGTTCCCTTTCGGCAGCCATTCGGATCTCTTTCAATAACCCTGAGTGTCTTAATGGCGTAATAAACAGAGTTCATGAAATATATTACGTGCTAGAATATATTGGTGATCCTGTTACATAAAGAGTCTGTGTACATGCAAGTGCAAAAAATAAAGTATACATATATACCATACTTATATTAATCAATCAACAAATTCCCTACATTCAACGGTTGCTGGATGCGCCGAGGATCTCAAAAAAGGAAAACACAAAAAAAAACAAATGATGCAATATCGCTGTGCATATGCTGAAAAAATGAAACTATCAGGGCTTGTCACAAAGAGCCGATCTGACCCCCAAAAAGGCACCAAACAGTGAATTTCCCCATTCAATGCCATTTCCTGGCCATTCAGAAAGCAGACAGTTCGCCATGAGGAAGACACAAAGATACAAGGTCACCTCGGATCTTCCATTCCGCACCGGACACATTCCACGATCGCATAAATCCATTTCCCATGTATAGAGGAGACACTGAGGTTGACCAAGCAGACGATGGCCATCCATCAAATACATATCTCAGCAAGTCTGCAGCCGGCCAGGCAAGGTACGAGAAGAAATGAAATAACTGCACGTTTTACTGCACTTTACTGGAGAACGTTAAAAAACTGTAAATGTCAAGTTTTATAATTTGGACACTATTTCTCTTTTAAAGAAAGCCAAGAGTCAAGTTATGTCGGAGGTGTTAACAGCAGGTAGAAAAGGTCATTTTGGGTGGGCCGGGCTGTCGCAAGTTTCTATATTTTCCTCATCATAAAAAGATACTCAAGACATTTAAATGTTTCTTCCAGGCCCAGTGACAGGATTATGAGCTTGACACTCCGTCGCGGCCCCTTCGTTACTTTGCCATTTGCTGACGTTCTTTCAAAAAAATACAACATATGCTTTAACATGACTCTTTATTGGCTACAAAGTAATACAAGCGAATACACTTCAAGGACTTGGAGGCCGTATACTGATGCTAGGTCAGGGTGGTGAGACAGTGGTAGGTGGGAAGGTATCGTGACGCAGTTTGTGTCACTGGCAGTGTCCATGCCACCAAAAGGAGACATGTCACCCACGTTGGACCCAATCAGGACTGTTCATACAAAATGTTGCATTATGGGCTTGAAAAAAAAAAACTGGATTGTAACTATTTCAACACCAAGATCACTATTAAATAGGCGATCACGATACTTTCCTTTAATCCTCCAGAAAAATGTGTGTCAGACTAGGGCTGTCAGGTGATTGTGTGGCTCGGGCAAGTCGGTGATGATCAACAGAAGACATTGAGGACAAGGGGGGCTGTAACTACACAGGGAAAAGACAGAGAAGATACAGTGACACAGAGCTAAATGGGGAAGTGTACAGGGGCCAGATCCACCTTCTTGTCCATGTCTACATGTCTAGACATCTTCTTTATGGAGACCAAAATGACGCTGCAAGTAATACGCAACATCTGGTTAACCGTTCTACATAAAAACACAGATAATTCTATGGAACAAAACAAAGCCCACATTAGAAGAGAAATCACTTTGTTCATCTGATCAGCAACACCAGGCAGCCGTCATATTCGGCAGCAGAACCGCGAAACTTGGGACATTGTTACCAGAGGCTCACTATGTACCAGAAGATGAGGCATGTTACCCAAGACATTTTTGGATCTTTTAGAGATGGACGTTTTCCTGCGATGTTGAGTGCTATTTGAGACACTCATTGTGTGCCGCCAAGTCTCCTGTAGAAGACATACCATTGATTAATTCACCGATAGTCCAGCAAATCAATACCAAAAGGACTACTGATCATTTTGAAGGCAAACAGTATCCTGTCCTCCTCGTCTGAGACGTTACAGGCTTTGAAGAGGTTTAAGAAGTCTCATCGCTGGCCATGCGGATGGAGATTGCATTTTATCTCTTCCTGGTGCCCAGATACCAGCAATGGACTTTCCCAGTTACAATTCTTTGTAAAGCGCCAACATATTCTGCAGCGCTCGGTTTTAGGCTCTAGTCATTTGAGCTTTCTTCTCTTTTTTGAGGAGCTTTAGAAAAGTGTGTTTTCAATAGGGTTTTTCCATTTGGGAACCATGAGGTTAAGTCACATACAACGTCGTGAATAAACGTGACCCACATCACCCCGTTCAGGCCATATGGCCAGCTGCACCCTTGCATATCACCAGCACCACTCTCCGGCCATTCCATACATTAAGAGGTTTGTGGCGGTGGTCAGAAGGTTTCTTAACCCCTCGCGTGTGCTACGGCGGGGTGGAATTGGAAAGCTAAATATTTGCCTAATTATTCAGACCATGGGATTACCTAAGAGATTCCACAGCCTTCGGCATCGAATCTAAAACATTAAAACCACAAAAAGCTGTTTTTGCAGCTATAAAACCTTCAGTGTAACACAAAAAAGTAACAATTTTCCATTTGCCTGATCTTATAAAATTTAACATGGTGAAAAAAGAAAAACGAGAGCGAGGGAGAAATCCACTCCCATCCAGAGCAGCAGAGCAGGCAAAGAAGGACATGTTCTTCACCATTTAGGGGTTTTGTTTTGCGAGGGGGGTTATCTGTCAGTTGTCAGCTCTAAGCATGAATCTTGGATACTTTTTACACTTTTTATAGGATTGTCAAACTTGGCTGAGGTTGAAATGTTTCCAACTATAAAAATGTTAGGATTTTAATTAAAACTCGTGTTGTATCACTATTTTATAAAGCTACAAGGCTCGCAGTGACACAAACCCTCACCCAGCGATGACACTTTGGAACTACATTTCTCATTAGGGCTTCCAGATCCTCCATGTTTTCCTAGATATGTATAATGTATTCATGCTGATGGGCAGTTCATGAAAAATGCAACCTTGCAGTATGTAGAATCCATATGCTGCCGGTGACCAAAGAGGGCTCTCAGATATTTTGGGGTCTGTGGGTGTATAACAGCTGCAAAGCAGTAAAACTCACAGCAATGAGTCTGTAGCTATAATAAATGCCGTTAAGTATCACTCGTTGTAAATAAGACCACGCGTCTCTGGACGTCATAGGGAACGTAGTTCAAAATGGTTTGGGGTGCCAACACTGGACTACATTGTTTTAAGCATAAAAGGACGTGCTAATCGCATCTCCAGCTACGTGAGAACATCACCCTCTACCAAGATAACACCTTCCAACCCCGTGCGTTCACATTTGGAGGGTTAATAGAGTCAACTCCTGATACACAGTGAACCCCAAGTCCACATGTAACCCAAAATCCCCAGACTGGCAGCCTCCATGGCTTAATGGTTTGTCAGGAAATAAAACCGGGCAGGCAATGTCTCCACGTAAGCAGATTCTGGGCTAACTGCGAGCCGGCGGATAACGTGACCAGCTTGTCCGAATTAAGAACCAGTGAACAAGGAGATGATAAATCGGCTACCCGGCAGGGCAAAGAAATATGTCAGATATTTCCCACTGGCTAGCCACAAAAACAGAAGGTATTACCAGCCAAAAATGCCATTCTCTCTGTTTGTTTTCGTTTCACACTTTTGGCCTCTGGAAAAGTATCAAAAATGATTTTCATGTAAAAGTATCTCCACTGTACCTCTTCTTTTTTTTCCTTTACTTTTTCGTATGTATTTTTCCACGTGGGAAGCAGAACACGGTGTCTCAGAATACACCCTGATTAATGAAAGTGCAAATCACCGGACGAAAAAAAATATATATATATATACCCACACGCCTGCACGAGGACCACGCGAGCGGATGGGGACCTGTCTTGTGGCAGATGCTTAACCTGTGCAATCCTGCAGTTACACTGATTGCTCTTTATTTTGACAACATCCCCTTACCGTAAACTGTAAAATATCCCTCGGTACTGAAAATAGACCAATTTAGCCCTGGAAAGGGCAGACAGACATTTATTTCCAAAGAGGTATGGAATTTCTTGTTCACTGCTCAGGAGCTGGTAAATGAGCCTAAAGAATAATAATTATATATAAAATGAGATTCTTGTCGTACAGATTCTGCTCTAGGCAGGGGGGATTTTTTGTTGAGTTTTTTTTTTCTTTTTTTACTATTTTATGTTCCATTGTACTTTGTTGGCTCCAGGTCTCATAAACATTGGGATGGAAAGCTGCAGGTCATTTTCTTAAATGGCTGTCAAGGTCATATTTTCATTAATGGTAATTCCCATAATACCCCTACTTGTTTGTAAAAGAGGAGTGGGAACTACAGAGACCCTGATCTGCAAGGGTTGACAGATATTAACTGTTCTGATCAAAAATTAAAACCACTTTATTAAAGACTTATATTTTTTAAGATCTTTCTCTTATTTTAAGGTGCAACAGGTGTGTAGATATCACAGGGAAAATTTGTATAAAATGTACATTTTTCGGGTATCCTCCGGGAAGGTCGCCATCTCCTGGACACATATAAAATTGCAGCGTAAAAAACGTTACCTGTTCAAAAATGTAGCGTGAATTCAGGCTCCATAAGAAGCCACACACTCAATGTTACTTTATTGATGCACTTGCATCAATAAAGGCAGTTCTCTCACAGCTAAAAATCAGTGCACTTTTTCACGTGTACGTTGCAAGAAAACCCAACCAGTTTTCCCGTTAGGGTTACTATTATGTTAGTTTTAGGGTTAGTATAAGGGCTAGCAGGTGTGTTAATTTTAGGGTTAAGGGTAGTATTAGAGATAAGGTTAGTATTTGTGCTTATTTTAGGTATAAAGTAGGGATGCACCGATACCACTTTTTTAAGACCGAGTACGAGTACAGATACTTTTGTTCAAGTACTCACCGATACCAATTACCGATACTTTTATTTTATGTCATGTGACGCTTTCCAATAAGAACAGACCTCCTATAAAGCCCCCAGGTCTCATGGATATTGCCCCAGCTCATGGATTTGCCCCAGCTCATGGATATTGCCCCAGCTCATGGATATCCTGACCCCAGCTCATGGATAATTGCCCCCCTGCTCATGGATATGCCCCCCCTTGCTCATGGATATGCCCCCCCTTGCTCATGGATATGCCCCCCCTGCTCATGGATATGCCCCCCTGCTCATGGATATGCCCCCCTGCTCATGGATATGCCCCCCCTGCTCATGGATATGCCCCCCTGCTCATGGATATGCCCCCCCTTGCTCATGGATATGCCCCCCCTGCTCATGGATATGCCCCCCCTTGCTCATGGATATGCCCCCTTGCTCATGGATATGCCCCCCTTGCTCATGGATATGCCCCCCCTGGCTCATGGATATGCCCCCCTGCTCATGGATATGCCCCCTTGCTCATGGATATGCCCCCCTGCTCATGGATATGCCCCCCTGCTCATGGATATGCCCCCCCTTGCTCATGGATATGCCCCCCCTTGCTCATGGATATGCCCCCCTGCTCATGGATAATGCCCCCCAGCTCATGGATAATGCCGCTCATGGATATGCCCCCCCTGCTCATGGATATGCCCCCCTGCTCATGGATATGCCCCCCCTGCTCATGGATATGCCCCCCCTGCTCATGGATATGCCCCCCAGGCTCATGGATATGCCCCCCAGGCTCATGGATATGCCCCCCAGGCTCATGGATATGCCCCCCACTCTCCGCTCATACTTACCTTCCTTCAGCGCCGCCGGGAAAGTCTTCGTGCGCACACTCCTTGGAAGGACCCCAGCCGCGACCACGTGGGACCATGTGATCGCGGCTGGGGTCCTTCCAACGAGCGCGTGCGCGGGAACTTTCCCGGCGTCGCTGAAGGAAGGTAAGTATGAGCGGAGACCAGCTGCAGGGCCTGTCCGAATGCTCTATCGGCATTCGGACAGGCCCTGCAGCTGCTCACTTTGTTTATACTTACCTTCCTTCAGCGACGCCGGGAAAGTTCCCGCGTGCGCGCTCGTTGGAAGGACCCCAGCCGCGATCACATGGTCCCACGTGGTCGCGGCTGGGGTCCTTCCAAGGAGTGTGCACACGAAGACTTTCCCGGCGGCGCTGAAGGAAGGTAAGTATTAAACACAGGGCGGAGAGCAGCTCCAGGGGCGGCTGTCCAAATGCCGATAGAGCATTCGGACAGCCGCCGCAGCCCCTCGGATACTGGCAAGCCGGCTCAATGCCGGCTTCCGGTATCGGAAAAAAATATCGGGGGTACTGCACGAGTACCAAGTACTCCTGCAGTACCCGGTATCGGCACCGATATCGATACTAGTATCGGTATCGGTGCAACCCTAGTATAAAGTAAGGATTAGTATTAGGGGGAGTATTTCCATTAGTTTTAGGGTTATAATTCGGAATAGTTTTAGGGTTAAGGTTAGGGTGAGGGCTAGTATTTGTACATGTTTTAGGTTTATTGTTAGGGCTAATATTAGGGATAGATTTATTATTTTTGTTAGTTTTAGAGTTATAGATTGAGATAGTTTCAGGGTTACTGTTAGTATTTATGTTAAACCTTGTGGGACCTGAGCGGGCACCCACCGTAGAGCAGGCCACTAGTGCTGTTGCTCGTCCTCAGGATCCTCACACCCCCCTCTTTCTCTCACTATAGGTTTACAGGGTCATCCATAGACGTGGACCCCTTGCTTGATTTGCCTAGAGGGGTGTCAGCTATACCCTCCTGACGAGGCCTAACAAGGCCGAAATGATCGTCGGGGGTTGCTGCACCTCTCGTGCAAGGATGACGTCCTTGGTGTGAGCAGACTGATTTGCATATGGAGCATTCATCCCTGTAATGGCACAAGCAAACTAAAACCTTGTGAGACCTGAGCGGGCACCAACCATAGAGCAGGCCACTAGTGCTGTTGCTCGTCCTCCGGATTCTCACCCCCCCCCCTTTCTCTCACTATAGTATTTATGTTAGTTTTAGGGTTATAAGTCCGAATAGTTTTAGGGTTAAGGTTAGTATTAGGTTGAGGGTCTGTATGTGTGGTATGTTTTAGGTTTTAAAGTTAGGGCAGGACCGGCCCGATAATGGTGCAGAGCGGAGCAGCGGCGCCATGCGGCAGAAATTCGGGGGCAACAAATTTCAGCCCCCGGCACCGCAAATATATCCATGTGTGAGTCTGGGGGCAAATATATCCATGAGTGAGTCTGGGGGCAAATATATCCATGAGTGAGTCTGGGGGCAAATATATCCATGTGTGAGTCTGGGGGCAAATATATCCATGTGTGAGTCTGGGGGCAAATATATTCATGTGTGAGTCTGGGGGCAAATATATCCATGAGTGAGTCTGGGGGCAAATATATCCGTGTGTGAGTCTGGGGGCAAATATATCCATGAGTGAGCCTGGGGCAAATATATCCATGTGTGAGTCTGGGGGCAAAAATATCCATGTGTGAGTCTGGGGGAAAATATATCCATGAGTGAGTCTGGGGGCAAATATATCCATGTGTGAGTCTGGGGGCAAATATATCCATGTGTGAGTCTGGGGGCAAATATATCCATGAGTGAGCACAGGGCAAATATATCCATGTGTGAGTCTGGGGGCAAATATATCCATGTGTGAGCTGGGGCAATATACCCATGTGTGGGTACTGCTGGGTATGTGATGCTGGGCACTGCTGGGTATGTGACGCTGGGCACTGCTGGGTATGTGACACTTGGCACTGCTGGGTATGTGATGCTGGGCACTGCTGGGTATGTGACGCTGGGCACTGCTGGGTATGTGACGCTGGGCACTGCTGAGTATGTGACGCTGGGCACTGCTGAGTATGTGATGCTGGGCACTGCTGGGTATGTGACGCTGGGCACTGCTGGGTATGTGATGCTGGGCACTGCTGAGTATGTGACGCTGGGCACTGCTGAGTATGTGATGCTGGGCACTGCAGGGTATGTGACGCTGGGCACTGCTGGGTATGTGATGTTGGGCACTGCTGGGTATGTGACGCTGGGCACTGCTGGGTATGTGACGCTGGGCACTGCTGAGTATGTGACGCTGGGCACTGCTGAGTATGTGATGCTGGGCACTGCTGGGTATGTGACGCTGGGCACTGCTGGGTATGTGACGTTGGGCACTGCTGGGTATGTGACGCTGGGCACTGCTGGGTATGTGACGCTGGGCTCAGTTATATACACCTCACATTACTGTATCACAGAGCTCCACAGCAAGAAAATTCTAATGTACGGTGTGTATGAGTGTTTGAATTTTATTGCTGTGGCGCACTGTGATACACTCATACACGCTGCGTGTTTTTTTTGGGGGGGGGCAGCATTTCATCCTTCGCTCCAGGCAGCACAATGTCTTGGGCCGGCCCTGAGTTAGGGATAGTAGTAGGGTTAGTATTTATGTTAGCTTTAGGGTTATAGTTTGGGATAGTTTTAGGGTTAAGGTTAGTAGTAGGTTGAGGTTCGGCAAGTGTTGCATGTTTTCATTTTATAGTTAGGGATAGATAGTATTAGGGTTAGGGTTAGCATGTATGTTAGTTTTAGGGTTAGCATTTGAGTTAATGTTAGGGTTAAGGTCAGTTTTAGGGTGAGGGTTAGTAGCTGTGCTTGATTTAAGGTTACGGTTTGTATTTCTGTTTATTTCTGTTTATTTTAGGGTTACGGATATTATTAAGGGAAGGTGCTTGTTTAGGTTTAAGATCACATTCTTCCATAGACTTCAGAATTAAGCAACATGTCAGTCCACTTCAGAAGCATGTTTCATACACAACCGTTTCTTTTTTAACGCTTTTAGAGTAAAAAATGCTCTCTGTTGGTCCATGGTGGTGCATCCCATAGTCTGTATGAACGTTTGATATTTGGAGAACTTGCAGAGGCCATCGAAAGTTGAACACGGGAAAGATGGACCAATGATTCCATGTTAGACTTCCTCCATAGTGGAAATGTTTTCTTGTAGGAGCATTGCTGTGGGACACATTCCATCGCTTTAACTAATAAAAGCTGGCCAAAATAGGGTAAACATGGCTGCAGGCCCCTCACAGCTGCAAACCTGGGTGAAAATGATAATTAAATAGAGTTGAGAAGCAAATAACTGCGTCGGACTGACTTACGCGTAATGCACCATCTGAAAACATAGCTTTGGATACCTGACAAAGAGGACCGCAACAATGAGAGATGCCGCACTGAGGTCATAGCAAGAGATAACATCAGGGAAACGGCTTGTAGAAGCCAATAATTAGTGCTCAGATCACAGCTATGCCGGCTTTGGAAATGAGAACAGCCACAAACAAAATAAAGGGGAAAAAAATATCAACTCTACTACCCCCTCATCCGCTGTGGGCTTTCACAATCACCTCGTCCCACTGGCAGACACTCAGTCCCAAGCGACATAATGCTGTTTCCTTGAAGGCCATTTGGAAGCTGGAGTGATACGTGTGGGAAAGTGGTAGCCATCTTGGCTACACCTGTTTTGGAGGCAGCCAACTCCGTTCCCCCCTCCTTCCCACTGGCGTTCCCTTTGTCCACCTTATTTTGTTTCAGTAGCAATAGAATAATAGCCTGGCAGCTTCCTTTCAAAGCTGAAATAAAGCCCAGAAACAGAGGAGAGCATGAATTCCTCGGCTCCAGTCCCTTTGGAGAGTTGGCCCGGTGGAAAGGTTCAATAGCCTTGCTTTTTTTTATATATATTTTTTTGTGGTTTTGAGGAACACAGACCAAGCGAGGTCAGGAAATGTCACTTCGCGTCCCCAATAGCTTCCTGATAGTCCTAGATTGTGTCATCCTACATTTGAGCAACACTAGAACCGAGACATTTCCAACGGGGACAATAGTCAATTTTGCATTACACATCCTCGAAGGTATGGATTACGTTTGTTGAAGGCTCCGAAACGAGTCCTTCTAAGGTTTCCCTGAATACGAAGAACAAAAAGCTAAATCCCACAGCGTCTCTACCCAATACACGATTAAACATTACAGCTCAGGACAGCTTTATCTAATGTCTAAACCCAAGGGAACAAGTGTTTATTTTATCCTTTTTTTTGTTGTGTTTTGTCAGATTAATGGCCTATAATCTCCTTTTGCGCTGACTACAGAAAGCAGCGAATGTAAATGTGCCTGATACCCAAGATGTTTTCAAATCGTTCCACAATGACACCAGAATCTAAAGAATATGCAATCTTTTAGCTCGCGGATTAGGTAACTGCAGGCATTGTTCTTTTAGCAGTCAGATATTTTCTTTCTTATGGGTTGTGTTCACTCCCTTTTTTTAAAATTCAGATGCCAGTCCATCCCGACCTTCAGGAAAACTCACTTGGATTATATACTAATTTAAATTTCCCAATGACAAAATAATATTTAAAAATAAAAAATGGATGATCTATTTAATTAAAATTAAAGGGGCACTATACTTAGTGTGAACACGTAGTCTTATCTGATTGGACACAATTCTGTGAGCCCCCTGCTCCCTGTCCCCTTCAGAGGGGGAGCTTGGATGGTCGATTCAGCCATCCAGATGCCGGGGCTTAGCCCCGCTCAGACCCTCAGCTCAGGTTTCCTGGTCTTGAAGTACTTCCTGTATCAGCCCATTCCAATGTGGACACTGGATTGGCTGGAGCGCACAGCCCCTTGCGGTCACATGACATGCTGAGCTGAAAGCATGTCATATCCTGCAGAAATTAGGAGGAGACCAGCGCTGAATTCAGGGGAGTTTATAAAGGAAAATAAAGGGTTAAAACAAAAGTGGGAGGAGTGAGTGGCCAAATTTTTATATTTTACCCCTTTCTTTCCAAACCCTCCAGTTTTTCTAACTCTATAGCATCGCTTCAAAATAGGTTTTGCCAGATCAGCCAGACACATATTTCTATAGGTACAAATAAAAAAATGACAAAGGTAGCCACAATCCTATAAAAAACAATTTAGGAATGTGGCTACCTTTGTCATTTCTATTTGTACCTATGGTGATTGGGCAATGAGAAGGGGAGTCTGCCTCACAAAGGAGCCTTATTATGATACGTATTATGTTCATCTGATACTTATATAGAGGTGGGGATATGCTTTATTGATTGTGTTTCTTACACACATATTTCTAATTCTCGTAAATGGGAAGCACAGAGATGATGCTGCCCTCCAACATGTATAATTTAAATGGGGTCAGAGGAAAATCGATTACCTATTCTAATCAAGACAGATCACCTAGAATTCCTCTGACTCCCACCTACAGCATATGCATTTTATATACCGCAGGGCATCATTTTGCATCCACTGCCCATCAGGATGAATAAACTATATCAGGGTTATTCAAAGAGATCCGAATTGTGGCCGAAAGGTAACTGAACGCTGAATTCAGCGTACGCTTACCTTTCCTGGCCATTCGGCTATCCAGAGAGCAGGCAGTTCGCCAAATGTTGGCGAAGTGCCTGCACATACGTTGCCTGTTCGAGGGCAGTGAAATCCCCATAGAGAAGCAATGCTTCGTCTATTCAGAGACACCAAACAGCTGAGAATAGTTACCGAAATGCCCTGCCATTCGGTGGTTTCATTCGACAGGTTTATTCAGGAGAATCCCATAGGCTTCAACGTTAAAAATTATCCCGTTTTAACCCAATATCTAATAAACCGTTTATTATTTTATTCTGCAGTAAAAAGTTTCTTTATTTCTAGATTTTTTAGGATCTTTTAGGCATTTTTCGGGATTTTTTCCAAAATCTGAAGAATATTTGAGCGCTATGACACCAGAAGTGAAAAATCCCACCCCTGACCTCATGTGATGGGGGCAAAACTATTTAAAATACTCTATAAAATACCCGTCAGGCTGGGTCTATGAAACATAAATGGATTCTGTGTTTAGACTTGGGTCCCATCCCCAAGAGATCTCATTATTATATGGAATTAATCCAAAAATTCCAAAATCCATAACACTTCTGGTCCTGAGTATTTCAGATAATTGTTGCTCAACCTGTACGATCGAAAAAAATGAGAATTTTCAGCTCAAATTTCTAATGATTAACAAATTAAACATTCAGGAGATTAGCATTACCACTGAGTACAACACAGAGGGGCTAAAACACATCACAAGGATGTCTGTAACTGCTTTCAATCTTTCTGTAAATCATCGAAACCACTTTAACAAATGACACATTGCCAGTGGGTGAATGCAATAAGGTAATGGCAAGAGAGGGGAGGGAGCGCAAGAGAATGAGAACCCCCCATCCTCGTTAAGCTGTGGTTAATTGGAAGACAATGACAGGTATGAATCAGCCACTGCCGCGGGACACTTCCTACTATTAAGGCCTCTGCCCACCCATTGCTAATGAGACGGTACGTCTTACCCTTCCAACCATGAACAGGTTAAAGACAGCAGGAGAAATTAGATGAGATTAATTCAGTCATTGAGCCACTTTCAGTACCCGTCCACCTCCCTTCGCTGGAGCTTCATTAAAACGTTTCTTTAAATCCAGACTAAATGCTAAATACTCTTCCAGTCAACACTCAAGAATAGGCCACGGGCAAAAGTGGCTACCCTGGCCCTCACCGCAGACTATGTAAAGGATCCTTTTTTTTTTTCCATTCGACTTGGGGAAGACCGGATGGGGGCCACCATCTCCAAAAACACAGTCTGTAATGGGGAAATTGCAAACATTTGTCAGATAGAAACATTTGCATGCTTGTGCGAATCACAGTAGACATGTCTCATGTTAGTCATTGACTGCACAAGCTATTTTCTCGATCGGAAACATATTTTCCGATACAGGAAAAAAAACAACGGGGACATGGTGAATAAGCTCGCAGAGGAAAAAGTTAATTTCAGCCCTGTAGTATTCGCCTGCTCAATTTGTACACACATAAAGGGGTATTACAAAGAGGTGCCAATTCAGAAACATGACGTGTGATATTCTGATTATTAGAGCTGATGGTGACTACGTAGTCTGGCAAGAAACTCAACCGCCATCCATGTGATGATCATGAGCCTTGTAGCAATAGTGGGTGCTTACATTGTGAGTAGGGGGAATATTTTATCTCATTCGTAGACTAAAGTCAAAAATATCGGAGTGCTCTCCTAGATTGGGGACAAGAGATATGTCCGCTCACCTAGACAAAGGAAAAATATCTGAGTGCTCCTAAGGACAAGGATCAAGGGATTCGGCCGCTCTACTAGATTGGAGAATATATCCGAATCCTGTTTTAAATTATCAGGGTTATTCAAAGAGATCCGAATGGCTGCTGAAAGGTAACCGAATGCTGAAAATCAGCGTTCGGTTACCTTTCTTGGCCATTCGGCTATCCTGAGAGCAGGCAGTTTGCCAAGTGTTGGCGAATTGCCTGCACATACGGTGCCTGTTTGGTGCCTGTTCGAGGGCAGTGAAATCCTCATAGAGAAGCAATGCTTCGTCTATTCAGAGAACAAAAAACAGCAGTGAAAAGTTGCCGAATTGCCCTGCCATTCGGTGGTTTCATTCGACAGGTTTATTCAGGAGAATCTCATAGGCTTCAATGTTAAAAATATTCCTGTTTTAATTCAATATCTAATAAACCGTTTATTATAATATTCTGCAGTAACAAGTCTCTTTATTTATAGATTTTTTAGGATCTTTTAAGCATTTTTCGGGATTTTTTTGCAAAAACTATTTTTCCATTTTTAAAAAAATTTTACGTTTTTTTCTTTTTTCTGTAACAGCCCTTTTTATTATCATTCATTGGATTTTATATGTAAATTTTCGTTCTGTAGTTTCTTTGCAAACAGCGTTTCACTTTTCAAACATTCAGGCTAGGGTCAGACTGAGGCAGTGCGAACGCGCGTGCAGGCGCACTTAATCACGGCCGCACTAGCAGCAAATGACGGGCAATGACGGCCAATATACGAAGTACGGTCGCACAAAAGTCCGGCTGCGCAACGCAAGTGGAAAACAAACGCATTTTTTCGAGAACGTTAAACTGCTAGTACTGACGTACAGAGTGCGCTGCGTCCGCTAGCGTCGTGTGTGCGTGAATTGGAGACGTCAGACACTGCTAATGTCCGGCCAACATAACGTCCAGATGCACAAAGTGTTTTATTGATGATCCGTACAAAATCACGGATGCAAATGCGCATAGTATGACCGCTATCGCGTACTCCGTGAAAAAATACGTCCATTCGTTCGAACGCACTTTTTCACAGACAACGCGAAAATGCGTTCGTCTGACCCTAGCCTCAAGCGTACTGGTTTTTTTTTTCACTCCATTCTTCTGCGGTGTCGGCTTTTTCCGGCGGCTGCTCTGTGCTGTGATCGGCTCCTGCTCGGGTTTCTCCGGCGTCTTCGGCGGGGTTAATCCAGATGTTTTTGCGGGTTTCAGTGTGCATTCGCCTGGGTTTTGTGGTGAGTTTTCGACAGGTTTTCGTCGGGTTTTCCCTGCACTACGATGGCCCTGTGGTGCTTGCTGAATACACTGCAGGGTCGCCGAAATGGGATCGCCAAATCGTACCGAATTAAAGAGAACAAAAAGTCACCCAACGTGCGGTGACTTTTCGATTCTCTTTGAATAACCCTGTATGGTTAAAGGGACTCGGCTGCTCTCCTGGAATGGAGATAATGTCTGAATATCTTCATAAATCAGAGATAAGGAGTCTGACCGCTCTCCCAGACTGGCAAAAATATCTGAATCCTAGCCTAGATTAGGGATAAGGGGTCTGGTTGTTCTCCTAGACTGGGGAAAATCTCTAAATAATGTTCTGGATTAGGGGAGAAGGAATTCGGCCTCCCTCCTAGACTAGGGAAAATGTCTGATTACTTTCGTAGTTTAGGGATAAAGAGTTTGGTCGCTCTCCTAGATTGGCAAAAATATCTGAATGCTGTCTTCTAAATGTGGAGAAAGGATTGGCTGCTCTCCTAGACTGGGTAAAATGTCTGAATACTGTTCGGTATTAGAGATAAGAGATCCAGTCATTCTCCTAGATGGGGAACTATCTGAGTTCTGTCGTAGATTAGGGATAAGAGGTCCCGTAGCTCTCCTAGACTGGGGACAATATTTTGATACTGCCCTGGATTATGCATACATGATCCTGCTTCCCTCTCATAGACTTGAAAAATAACTCTACTTGACAGCCAAGATGATGGAATATAGGACCTGCTTTTCGACCGGTTAGTAACAACAGATTCCTAATTCCTTATACTGGAGGACAAAATTCCTCCTAATTTTCGAGACGGAGGAAAAGGTAATTACACTCTCCCGAATATGTAGACATTTTTGCTGCTTTGATAAGACTGCGCTCTCACATAATTTCATGTAAAAGATGACACCGTATTCTAAATTTGCTGGAAAAAAAGAGTCCACGGTCACCACTGTCTTCAAATGGAATGAATTGTGTGCGTGCTCCTGTTCCATTCTTTTCGAAAGGATTTTAGCAGTAGGGATACATTGAGATTTCTCTTGTTTTTAAGTATGTCCTGGGTGGCAAGTATGTACCGTTGGGTGTCTTGCCCAAGGACACTAAGGCTAGGGTCAGACTAACGCATTTTTCACGTTGTCCGTGAAAATGTGCGTTCGAAGAATGGACGTATTTTTTCACGGAATACGCGATAGCGGTCATACGATGCGCAGTTTCATCCGTGATTTTGTACGGATCATCAATAAAACACTTCTTGCATCTGGACGTTATGTTGGCCGGACATTAGCAGCGTCTGATGTCTCCAATTCACGCACACACGCCGCTAGCGGACGCAGCGCACTCTGTACGTCAGTACTAGTGGTTTAACGTTCTCGAAAAAATGCGTTCATTTTCCACTTGCGTTGCGCAGCCGGACTTTTGTGCGACCGTACTTCGTATATTGGCCGTCATTGCCCGGCATCTGCTGCTAGTGCGGCCGTGATTAAGTGCGCCAGAACGCGCGTTCGCACTGCCTCAGTCTGACCCTAGCCTTACTGGGGAGGTGCTCGTCAGGATTGAACCCATGACTCCACAGGCTCTCTCCATGCAGAGCAGTGATGTTACCTCTACTCCACCCAGCCGGTCTGAATCATAAAGCCTCTCTGCCACGCTAACATTGGATCAATGCTACACCAGGCTGCCATGTTTAGAGATCGCATTGGGATATCCACTTGCTCCAAGTGGTCTTCTTTTTAGTTAGTGTGTGGGTTTAATTGACCTTTTAATCCAACTTTCCTTCTGATATTGTGGCCCACAACCACGTTTCTACAGTTGGTTTGATAAAGGGATTTATATTATTGTAAGTGTTTGTTATAGTTACTTATATTTGTCCAATGAGAGGGAGTTTCTATAAAATAATTTTTTGTGTTTTTTTTTTTTCTCATTATACAGATACTACATATTCCCACATCTTGTGCTTCAGCCCGTACGAAAAACCATCTGAGATCAAGGTGGGATTATTTTCCACAATAAGATTGAATCGAGGGAAAGATGCTTTGCTGTCACAACAACTTGGTTATTTCACCCCCTAAACTCTTAAATCATTATCTCTGACCCTTTCTCAACCTGAACCAATTCCTACATTTCCCAGCTGTTACACTAATTCCTGAACCTGCGGCAAATCTGTTCGATTTGAGGATCAGCCATTGGCATTTAAAGGGTCGAACGGCCAGATTTGCTTGTGCAGTAAAGTGCTCTATAATTATACCTGCCAACTATTAATTCTCCAGGAGAAATGGGTTGCAGGCAGTTAGGATAATGAGGCCATGACCTATAGCCCAGCATTATTTTGGGTACAACTTCCTGCCTAATCAGTGTTGCTAGAGCAGGGTTATCTACCCAACGATGACCAGATTATACCAGGCCTGTGCATTCCCTTTCCTGCGCCATGGCGGTCCATTGATGCATGTTCTTCTTGCTTCAACCATTTCAACGTGATTTTGCAAAAAAAAATATCACCCTTTATAGAACATTTGTAGGGACAGTTATGACTTTTTGAAAGAAAGTGTAGTTATTACCAAAGCTTATAATAAATTCTTTGGGTGACACCAATTTTAATGGGCAGTACAATGCACGGTCGACAATATTAACTTGGATCCATCCACGTTGTGTATAGGGACCTAGTTAGTACATTTGAAACTTGAGTATTGGTAAGTGAAGGCCAAATAAGTAGAGCTGAAGACTTTAGAGAAGTGACTCAAGCCAGCGGCGATGATGTTTCGAGTTGCTTGGATCAATAACAGACCAAAGGTCTGGTAGAAAATGGCAGGTGGTGCTGGTGTCACTCACGTCAAACAACCTGACGATACTCTCAAAGAAGCCTCCCTAGGCTCGCCAGGTGTGTCCGCCAGAGGTGAAGGGGAATAGTAAGAGTCCAAGAGAGAAGAGCTGTTGGAGCACGAATAACCATCAGATCCCCATGAAGGAAAATGACAGCCGAAACCAACCGGTCCTTGCAAGGCAGATAGGTCCTCAGTATTTCCTGGGTTTCTTCAATGCCGCCCATCTGCAAATCCCGTCAGTGTCTCTAAATAAAAAAGACCTAATTATTTTGGGTTTTCATTTTTAAGTACATTTTTTAAATGCACATTATGCCAGGAATGTCCATTAAATACTTTATGCAGAGCAGAAGGCAACTGCTACCTGTGTGAATGTGTTTGTGTGTTAATTGTCGAACACAAACCCCATTAAAATCGTGGCGCGGCTGTCTTTACAGTGAACCTCCCCGAAAACAGTTACTTGGGCTCGTTGCACGTTTCTCAGACTGAGTTTTCACCCCCTGCAGCAATTCAATGAAAATAAAAAAACAAAAGAAGGAAAAGAAATAAAATAAAAGGCCAGACGGGAGGATGCGATTTTACCCCGGAGGATTCTGGCAGATATTTCTGGCAAACACTAGGGAATGCCAACCAAACACTGAGGAAATATTTCTGTTAGAATACGCATTTGAGCTGGAAAAAAAGAGATAAAATTTGGCTTTGCCTCTTCTTAGGCATTGAAGACTCGGTATAGTGCCACTATCAAGATCCAGATGTTGGGTTGTTCAGTGTGGAGGCGCAAACCAGTCTGAGATGACATTAGTATATGAGAAATATCCAACCTTTGATTTTGTATTGCCCCTTGATGCCCAGGAAGCCATATTGTTTGCCTACTGATTCTTAAAATGTGACTGATCACTGGACTAACCTAGGATATGCTTGGCGAGCTGCACGAGTTCAAGGATTGCAAGTTTACTTCCCAGCTGGTGATCAGCTAAATTGCTGCAGTATCTATTAGCCACCTTCTCCAGCTGGATTCAGCATCCAGTCCCTTGTTTCTATGTCACACTGCATACCCTATTACAATGTTGGACTATCAGTTTGGGAGCCATGTTGTCCCAGGTTGGAGGAGCCGGAGAATTCAGGCTTCCTCAATTGAGAGAAGTTGGTCCTGTAATTGGCGTTGCCCTAGGCTATGGATGATGCCACAGCACAATGTTACAGCTCAGGCTGCCATAGTCAGGGTGTTATGCCTTAGTCCTG
This sequence comes from Leptobrachium leishanense, assembly GCA_009667805.1. NCBI lineage: Eukaryota > Metazoa > Chordata > Amphibia > Anura > Megophryidae > Leptobrachium > Leptobrachium leishanense. Next base: position 101,808,552 of record CM019074.1, read on the forward strand.
GGAGCCTGCTGTTGCCAGCCTGGGTCACTAGCTCTCCATACCTGTCTGTATCCACCTAAGGGTTAACTCCTGTTCAAGAGACTGTGTGTTCTGCATAAATACCCGATTACGCCCTCCCATTTTGTGCTTTTTCCCTTCCTGTTGTCAGAGGTCCTGAGAGCTCCCTCTTGTTATCGTATGTTTCCTGTATTATCTGCTCTGCCGTGTACACCAGTTATTCCATCCTTGCTGTGTCTGCATTACCTGGCTCCTGCTTGCTGGACGATCCACTGCGTGGCCCACTATCCAGGGGGTCCAGCCCTCAAGCTCTCTCCTGGAAGTAGACCTTCTATCAGGTACTGTTACCAAAGGCTCCTGCTTCCCCTCAAAAGGATCTAGAGAGAGACTACGTGGCCCACCATTCACTTGCCTGTGTTACTATCTGTTCTGTGCTGGACTGTTTGCTGTGAACCATCCCACAATACAAGCTTTGTTGTGCATATACTGTCTCCAGTGTCTTTCTGCCTGCTCACCCCCAGCGCTTGGGAATATAACATCACACTGAGGCCGTGCCATGGCTCCTTCCTGGCACGAACCTGACACAGGTTTGCCTGCAGACACTGGTGACAAATACGAAATACGGCGACAAAGATCTATCATAGGTGGAAATGTTTTCATTTTGGGGGAGGAATAGACCCATTTTTTATGCTAAGTTGGAGTTTTTTCATTGTCTACTGGTACTTTAAGGTGTGGGAGTGAAGACCTCTTCTAGAAGATGGCCAAATTTTATATAATAAAATTATTACTACAGAGACTGTTGGCAGTGGCTGGCCTGACACATTAAAAGACCGTCTAATGGCACCTTGCATTGCCCTAAGTCTCCACTCTCATACACATATATCGTTGCCTCCCCTTTTAAAGAGACATACACCATTCAAATTAATGTTGCCTGAATTTTCTCCAATTGGTGCAGGTTATATCTTTTACATCCTGCTCCATCGAGAAGCATAGGATCAAAAGTGAAAGACTTCCACTGTTGATGGATCTCAGCTTTTGCTATGACCTGCAGCCAGTTCAGGTTCTTGTCAAGAGCCTTGCTATTGTCAAGAAGGTTCTGTCGCCAGAAGTCTCTGAGTCTGTTTCTCCTTGCACTTTCCATAGGGATTCCAATTAAGCGCCTGCCTACAGATTTTGTTTGCACCCTTTCATAAGGGGTGTCCAATCCTTCTCCACTTACCCACTCGGATCTCTGTTGCAATTGGTCTTTGGTGGAGATTGTATTCCCACATTATTTAAACTCCTGGACCTCCTCAGCAGGGCACAGACAGAGTATAGAGGGAATGTGTTCCCTATCTGCTTTCCTGTATACTATGTTACTTGGCTTTGATCTCTGCTTGTACCTGGACTTCGCTGCCTGGATTATCATTATTGCTCTGCTGGACCTCCTGTCACTGTTCCACACATGGACCTCTACAACCTTGACCTGATCTTTGGCTATACCTAGACTATCAGGGTTATTCAAGAGATCCAAATTGTGGCCGAAAGGTAATCGAACAGTGAAATTCAGCGTACGGTTACCTTTCCTGGCCATTCAGCTATTCAGAGAGCAGGCAGTTCGCCAAATGTTGTCAAATTGCCTGCACATACGGTGCCTGTTCGGTGCCTGTTCGAGGGCAGTGAATCCCCATAGAGAAGCAATGCTTTGTCTATTCAGAGAACAAAAACCAGCAGTGAAAAGTTTCTGAATTGTCCTGCCATTCGGTGGTTTCATTCGACAGATTTATTCAGGCGAATCCCATAGGCTTCAAAGTTAAAAATATTCCTGTTTTAATTCAATATCTAATAAACCGTTTATTATAATATCCTGCAGTAAAAAGTCTCTTTATTTATAGACTTTTTTAGGATCTTTTAGGCATTTGTCGGGATTTTTTTTGCGACAATTTTTTTTCTGATTGTTTTTTTAAATTGCTTTATCATTCATTGGATCTTATATGTAAATTTCAGACATTTTCGTTCTGTTGTTTCTTTGCAAACAGCGTTTCACTTTTCAAACTTTCAAACGTACTGTTTTTTTTCTTTCACTCCATTTGTCTGCGGTGTCGGCTTTTTCTGGCAGCTGCTCTGCGCTGTGATTGGCGGCTGCTTGGGTTTCTCCGGCGTGTTCGACGGGGTTAATCAAGATGTTTTTGTGTGTTTCGGTGTACGTTCGCGGGGTTTTGTGGTGAGTGTTCGGCGGGTTTGCGGCGGCTTTTCCCTGCACTACGATGGCCCTGTGGTGCTTGCTGAATACACCGCAGGGTCGCCGAAATGGGATCGCCAAATCACACCGAATTGAAGAGAACGAAAAGTCACCGAACATGCGGTGAATTTTCGATTCTCTTTGAATAACCCTGTTTGTTACCTGGATTTGCAATGGCCTTGTCTGCTATGTCTCCAGTTGTCACACCTGAACCTTCCAGATTCTACTGTCCTGCAGGTGAGCTTCATGTTAGCAAACCTGACACAGGGCCACTTAAGCGTATTGAAGTGATCATGGTGACTTGATAACCTCCCCTTCTGCTCCCTGCACATGTACCATGTGTACCAAGCACTCTCTCTGATCTAGCACTGAGGAGAAGATGACAAGGTGAACAACTGTACAGCTTGGTGTTTGCACACCTTGCATAACATAACCGCGCACATGCTAGAGTTGGCTGCATGGACTGAAGCTGAGCATGTGCCCTTCATCTACACTACTTCTCTACGAGACAAAAGGCACCCGGCTCCGTCCTGTGCTTATTAATAAAAAAAGGGGGAGGGGGTCCAGAGGGGATAAATAAAAGCAATTCTGCATTAAGAAAATCCCATTTCCCACTTTTCACACTCAGCAGATAGAGAATTAACTGCCCCCATGAGAAGTGAGTCTGTTGAGTGTGAACCCAGCCGAACCAGGCAACACCATAGCAACATGGGTGCAGTCGCTCAGTGCTTGGTGGATAGACTCGATTGCCTGTCATTCCCTCCATCTGTCTGTCCGTCTACATACTGTATGTGTCAAAGTGCTCTCGTCCTAGGTTTGCAAATCCATCAGATCATGTCAGCGAGGCCCTTTGTAACCATTGTTCCAGTCTGTGTGAGTCGAAAGACGTTGTTTGTGTAACACTGTTTTAATGGGATGTGGAGTATGCCGGGACTACGTGAATTAATGGCAATACTAAAAACTGTAAGTGAAAGTGCACGTTACACGGCATTAAATTCACTTCATGCCTGATCTCATGCAAAGCTCGGCGTCCCTGGGGAGCGCTGCTAATGTGAGAGCATGATGTCATCAGTCCGCCAGCCTAGCACTCTCCTCAGGCTGCGCGATGTGCTCGTGAGGGGGTCAGGCTAATGGCTTTTGTAATGCACTTGGCTCCCGTCACTGCTTTTGCTAAAAAAAAAAGACGATTAAATAGTGTGCTGCTAACAACATCTAAACATCCTGCCATTCTCGCACTCAGCACCTCTGCGCCGGGACAGCCTCCTCGCCAAACAATTCCAGGCTGACCCTCAAAAACCCCAAAGTGGATCCTGCCTGTGATTGGTGGCAGCGGGAGGTTGATGACTCCTTTTCTTACACAGGCAGAATAAATTGGTAAATATATATACTCAAGGCACATCACATTTCTCTTTGTCAATCCTTAAAGGGTCATACAGTCCAACCAGTGAGCAAAATCCACCTATTTACCTATCCATCTATCCATCACTATCTACTTCTACCAATCTACAGATGTAGTTTACAAAACACAGACGTTCACAGTTGGTGCAGCTACGGTGCACCTCAGCTATCCATAGAATGAAACTCACACCTGGCAAGCAAAGTTGCTGCAAAGAACTGAATATGCTGATGTTAGCACATGGGAAAAGAAGGAAATAATTCAAAGGATCATTGAAGCAATGGTCGCTGTGGTCTATGGGGTAACCCTACAAGTACTGATAGGTGCTGAAAGTTGCCAGGCTTCAACAAAACCAAAAAATTTTTAAAAACTCCAAGGTTAGAAAACACAGGAAATACCAGAGGGACTTCAAAGATTATAAACAAGGGACCGTATACCGACAGTTTAAACATATCATTTGCAGGAACTCAGTTTCAACATTCACATCAGACTGCGACACCACTGACTCCGACACGGAACAATTACCAACACGTGGCAGCCTTAGAATCTCTTTTTTAGGCCATGGACTCGACCAAGCACCAAACACTACACAACACTACACAACACAACTCGCACTGGGAGCACCAACTATAGGAGGGCACGAGCATGCGGGAGGGGGTGCACTCGAACATAACTAATGTCCAGATCATAAACCTCTCTAACTTCATACCGACCCCTGATCAGTTTGTTACGTGCTAAAGCTCTTTTGTCCCTACACCTAGACTTGGCAAATCTTATTTCCAGGACACAAAAGACACTATGTGCCTATTATACAACCTTTCTATTTCCATCAATTTGTTGCTATGCAGCCTCGACGTCGAGAGCCTCTATAGCAGCATTCCCCACAATTTAGGTATCTCACATGTACAGAAATACCTGACATGCAGAGGTGCATCTCACGAAGATCATAATGCCTTCATGTTATAGTTATTCGACTTTGTACTGACCCATGATTTTTTTCTATTTGATGGGGAGTACTACTTGCAAACACAGGGCTCAGCAATGGGTACAGAATGTGCCCCCTCGTACACTAACTTGTGCTTGAGGTGGTAGGCAGAATCTGTAGTCTTTGCTCCTACTATGACAAGGTTTACCAACCAAATTAGTGTTTGGAATCGCTTCATTGATGATATATTAATAGTCTGGAAGGGCACGAGAGTAGAATTCCAGGAATTTTGTTCCATTTTGAATAGCAATACCTTGAACCTACGCTTTACCTTTGAAATCCAAGCCAGCAAACTGAACTATCTTGACATCACTATTGCCAAGTTGGACACAACTGTGACCACCACAGTGTATCGGAAATCAACTGCAACTAATAGTTTGTTGCAGTGGAACAGCCATTATCTTATCTCTCTGGAAAAAGGTATCCCGCTGGGCCAATACCTATAACTGCATTGTAATTGCTCCACTCTAGAGGAATTCATACACAAAGCACAAGACCTAAGATCTCTCTTTAGAATCCAAGGTTATCCAAATAATTGCCTGAAGAGAGCTTACCACTGAGCACTACACAGTGAGCGTTCCACTCTCCTACAGGATAAACCTAACATTGAACCCAACACACAGATCCGCTTGATTGCCAATTTTGATGAAGTCTGGCAAAATGTCAGGAAAATCATCAGACAATATTGGCCTCCCATACAAACGATGGTGAAAACGATAGAAAACAAAGGTAGACAACCTCGACTGAAACACCATGAGTTTAGTGTAGATTTAACCAGTGAATCCATTGGTTAAGTTTACACTAATTAAATAAGGATCTCAGGACCTATTGTGGAAAAAACAGTAGACACCTCATTGGAAACTACACTGAGAACTATGCCGCACAACCTCACAAGAAACTGTGGTGGAAAAATCAGTAGACATCCCATTAAAAATTATGCCGAGAGCTACACTAGGTATACTCTTCAGAAACTATGATGGGGACACCAGTAGACACTCCATTGAAAACTACACTGAGGTCTACGCTAGACATGCAACTCATCAGAAACTACTGAGGAAAGAATGGTGAAAAGTATGAAGAACTACGGTGGCAATTCCCTAAATAATAAATTCACTGTAGTTTGGCCATACTTACTCCACCATAGTTCGCCGATGATACACAATCATTCTTTTAATGAAGAGTGGTTAGTAAGAAGCTTCTCTTGGATTTGGTTCCAAATAGCAGCACCTACAAGATGTAAATCTGAGAATAATGGCAAAGTTCTACTTAATTATTCAAAATTTCATTGCCTCTCTTACACCGATATCCTGTCCTTTAGGATGAATTAACGGATGACCCACAGTATCAAAAAGTACAATGCTTCACTCAAAAATACTGCACTGCAGAGGTAGAATCTAGAAACAAAAGTGTCCAAGACCTTCATCTTGATTTGTGTAACTCTTTTATAATAATTTCATTTTTCTTTAAATATGATTGCCTTGATGGATTGACACCACAAGGTCAAATTCCTCAGTCAACATGAAGATCTGGATTAGCTCTACAGATAACCATCATGACAGGAGGCAGGTGCCTAACCGGACAACCAGAAGTGCTGTGTCTACCAAAGACATCAAGTTACCACACTGCTTTCATGCTCACCCCCTTCCTTGGAGACATATAATTCTTAGAAACACCCCATGAACCTTTCTCATTGAAGCAGCTTGGAAATCAGATGAAAACACTCCTATGACACCATGCTGCGCTTTTTTTTTATCCAACCAATACTGTAACGCCCCATTGGCAGTTTTACCAGGGCACAGAGGGTGCCAGCATCTAATCGACGGTGGATCATTGCACGGTATTTCAGTGTTTCAGGATTTTATTCTTCTTACCTCGCAGTTTAAAAGGACATGGTTGAGTGCAGACACGATCTAACCCAAGCTGTGAAGTGAGTTCCATCGTCTAAAGGAGATTACAGCTCCAAATGTGCACTTATATCTCAGCTTTAAAATGTTTTCTTCGCGTTCTTCAAAGGAGGCTGTCTCCTCATCGGGTTTTGTGTTCTCCAAGCTCTTGAACGTCTGAAACTGATTTTGTGATCATTAAAAAAACAATTCTTATATTAGCCATATCAACTTGAAGAAACTGAAATCTCCTCCAATGAAATATAAATATTCGACTTCACTCATTGTATCGTTTTTGTGCACTAGTTTTGTTGTATTTGTCTGAATTGTTGTGTTATGCATGAAATTTGGTACAAGAGCCAGCTCAATTTAATAATTTGGCCAGATATCCAAATTCAGCATCTTTTCCCGCCGTATTTCGGCCATTTTTACATTTGGAAGATTCAAATGTGAGCTTACCAGCATTTCGATTCCCTATATAAATTCAGTGCAAATATCGGCTCTCGCGGCTGTACTTTTTAATGGAAATATAGACTATACTGATTCAATACGAATTAATCCATATAAACTGGATTTTCCAGCCAAAAGAAATTTAGGGAATAAGGCTGAAATCTTTTTTAAACATCAGATATTTATTAATAACCATGTTTAGAAGCAAAAATCTGTATGAACCCGGCCAAAATTAAGCTTTTTCTGCTTTTCATGGCCAGTTTTTTTTTCCGGCCCAGCGACATTTTTCATATTTCAGATCTGGCCGAAGTTTCCCAATTGAATCTGCTGACATTTTGAAAAACAATAGTAATTCAACCAAAATTTCTTTAGAAAAAATATCTGAAAGGATTAAATAGAGCCTTAAGTAGCAGAACCAACTTGCCAATAGATGTAAATCCAGTTGTCAAGTGAAGTATGCCCTGGGTGAAGAGCGCAATTCTCCTCATGGGTGAGACTGAAGCAAGACAATAGTATCTATGGATTATTGTTGATATTCTTCAATTTTGACCCCATATCCACTTTTTATGTTATCAGTTATCAATTCCGGTTGGTAACAGCCATACAATGCCTGTTTCGTCCTGTGTCGTGACCACACCTAATATCTGTCATTGTTGTCAACTTGTAATCATGCATGTCAAGATTGCCAATCCGGTCTTCGTGAACGAACTATCGGACAGCAAAGCCAAGAACATCATGACCCTAAGTGAACAGACCAGAAGGAATTACTTGCAAAACCAAAACCGTACTGTAGTCAGGCCAACTGCATCTCGTCAAAACGCCGTCAGATGTAAAGCCTGTTCTATAGTGCTTTACTGTGGGTTTGTAAAGGATCAATGCATTTATTACAGTGTTTTATTTAAAAACAGGCATTGTGAATTTGATTACTGACATCTTGGTCGTCTTTCATGGCTTGCCCAACAAATCATTCCTTGTAATAAGAACCAGTTGTTTTCTTATTATACGATGTGTCCATCCGTTATCTACGCAACATTTCTAGAGCCAATAAGCTACACCAAACCCTCTGGGAACCGGAAGGATGGAGCTTGGAAAACTCTATAGCTTGTTCCTTTGTTGGGTTCTTTCTCAGGTCTCAATGGGTAGTCAGGTAAATTGGGCTTTTGAAGCTAAAACCATGTCAGTCCGATTGGCCAATCAATGCATCCAAAGAAGAGATTGCTCTTCGGCTAAAGGCAGACTTCACTAGTGTTACCTTAGACCAGGTGCCACATGGACTAGGATGGCCTAAGATCTAGTTCACATAGATAAAACAACAAAGACAAACCAGGCACTCATGTGAAGATAAAGTATGGTTGTCTTTATTATGGAAACAACATCCCACAAAGTTTTGGCCCATCTGGAAAGACTCCAGGCAGGCGATTTAATGTTGTGGAAAGATGTGTCCGTAATAAAGACCACCCTACTTTACATTTACCTGAGTGCCCGGTCGGCAGCTCATATCCTATTATCCTCTAATAATTTTTTTTGCTTTTGAATGGACCTCCTCAGGGAAATGTAGCTGATACCCCTCTAGACAGGAGGGTAATATTTTCCTCTGGAAAGAGTTCCTAAAATAGCCTTTATATTCTTCAGCTTCACAAAATGAATTCACAGCTTCTCCAAAAAATTGAACGTGATGCCTGCTCTGGCTTCAACAAGAGCTTTGTTTTAGATCGGGACAATGGAAAGTCAATGGCGACATAGCCTAGAGCTAGATTCTGGCTTCTAAATGATTGGATTTTCTTCAAAATCTATCCTCAAAATCTATGTGTAAAACCTTCTTTGGCTCCTAGAAACATTAGAAGGGTGCCTACTTTCTCTAGCTGGCTCCTAAGATTGATTGTGTCAGGACAAATTCAAATGGCACGCTGACCACAGTCACTTTTCTCAAATATCTAGGTATGTGGTTAGACCCCAATCTATCCTTTGGCCCCACATCGAAAAACTTTCATCTAAACTTTACCCCAAACTAGGTGCCCTGTGCAGAAACAAATCCTGCCTGAGCCCTGCGGTAAGAAAGCAGATTGTACAACAAATGCTTAAGCCAGCTATTGAATGCGGAGATGTAGTGTATGCAGCCGACCCGCAAACGCACCTCCAGAAACTTACTACATTGTATAACTCATTCTGTCACTTTGTGCTACAATGTAACTACATGACCCACCATTGTGACATGTTAAAAGAACTAAACTGGCTGTCGCTGGAATCCAGACGAACCCTTCACCTTTCCAACCTGGTGTTTAAGAGCTTTTCTGGGAAGCTACCACCCTACCTGAATAGACTGCTTCCCCCAGCAGTTCCCTCATCCTATAACCTCCGATCCAGGACCAGCACCTTACTTACAATACCGCAAAACAAAAAGAATGTGGCTCAATCCTCATTTTCCTACAGAGCACCGCAGTTATGGAATAACCTCCCAGACATCATCAAATCTTCGCCCAGTCTTAGGTCACTCAAGAGCTCCCTATTAACATACCTCAATACGGAATGCACCTGTAAAAATGTAACATAATGACTATTTCCTACATATTTATTTTCTGTTAATCTGTATATTTGTGTTTTTGTTTTTTTAATATCTTGCATTTTATTACTTTGTATTTCTGTAACGACTGTAACATTTCAATGTTCTTGAGCCCAGGACATACTGAAAATGAGAGAAATCTCAATGTATCCTTCCTGGTAAAATACTTTATAAATAAATAAATAAATAATTTTAATTTATCAAGCACTTTTTAAACTTCTTAAAAAAATAGAAACATAAAAGGAGAGCTCTGGTATCAAACACAATTGATGATTATCTTGGATCCTTCAAACCTTCACGGATTATTATAGATATGGAATTCAACGCTTTTCTTAAAATCCAGTTTATTATACGTCAACACCCACTGCCCTCTGTCTTGAAAATGGTTAATTTCTAGCACAAGAAAATAATAAGAAAAAAAAGAAACAAAAAAATCCTAATATCTTTAATCACCTTTTGCCACCATGTGATTTCAAGTCTAGACTGGCCGCTTGCAACATTTTTCCAATTAAACTCCGTTCTTAATTAACGCCAAAGAAAAGCCTTTTTTTTTTTTTCTTTTAATGTATACATTTATTTTTTTTAATTTTTTTTTTATTTTAATGGCACCCTATCCTCATCACTCCGGCTAGACTGGAGTCTTGTATTTTTTTTTCTAGAAACATGTACCAGGTATTAAAAAAAAAAAAAAAAGCATTAAAAAAATACATGAAACTTCTTATTGAAATATTGCTATGCATTACACCCTCATAAATGGTTTAGAGAGAAGTTCAATTACAGCTAGCCACCTTGTTAAACCAGGCCTATTTCTTTTTTTTTTTTTCCCCTTTTTTCGGAGAGGTGGGAACTGCATAGTTTTATGTTACAATAAAAACAAATCATTATGAGGAAGGGCCTCATTCCTAGTTGATTACATTTATTTTATTTATATTTTCATGGTTTCTACTAATGCTCTTTCGTCCCTGTACCCCCCTCCTCCTTCTCCACCCTCCCCATCTCCACTTCGCCATGTGTTTCATTATCAGAATGAGTCGATCGTGAGTACGTGGAAAGCTGGCGCGCACCGCTCGCCGTCCACCGCGGTCTTGTAAATAGTATCATTTCATTGGCTTATTGTTTTTTTCTCCCTGTTTTCCAGCCAAGAGGGTTTATTTGAGGGAGGGAGAGGATGGTCGGGAAGTAATGGGATTGCTGAACACAGCACGTTTATGAAAGCTCTAAGGAGTATTGTTAAAAGCTGCTGGAGCAAATTATTAAGCGCCCATGCTATTAAAAAGGATTTTAAAATTTCCCAGAGGCCCCTAATCCAATGAATTTCTGCCTGTTGTTAAGCTACTGTTCAAATTGTATATTTATAGAGAGAGCGAGAAAGGAAGAAAACTCTAAATATAGATGTCTGGATAGATTTAGACCGATGGGCGGCCGGACGGATAAATCGATGGGCGGGGAGAGAGAGGATGACAGTCGGTCCTACTTCCAGTCGTCAACACAAGTGTTCCTGGACAGGTTGCAGCTTTCCACTGGTTTTCTGCAAATAGTCCTCAGATTTTTGCCGTGTGACCATGGCATCCGTTGACACAATGGGGTGTGTGGGTAAGGAGGCAGCAGCAAAATGGGGGTGTAATGGAGCACAATGGCAGCTGTATTATTTACTAGTACTCTCAACACAATACTCATTTTTGAAAATGTATTTATTTATTTATAAAGGATTTTACCAGGAAATGTTGACCTAACAATTGTAGCACCTTTGTCAGAGCCCCATTAGCCAATGTGTTATAACAGGTCCATCGTTCCACCATTGTTATTGTGGTGCGGAACTATGGTTCCCCTAGAAATAATGTTATTTGTACAGCGTGTGCATGCATCCAGAAATCTCCTGCTGAGTAGCAAATTAGCAAAATTTCTACCTAGCATCTTTATAACCCCTTCAAACCAAGTGACGTTTTTTTGTCAGACACATGACATGGCCCTGGCCTAGTGGATGAGTGACAGTTGTAGATGATCATCAACCAAAGATGGTATTAGTTACTTCTGTTTCTGGATGTCTGCTGCCACCAATCTGAGACATGTCAACAAGTTTGATCCATGTCACCGCGACTATGTGGTTGAAATGATTGACTGTCACATTGACCCAACGATATAGGTTGTACACATCCACCAGATGAACAACTCTTTGTGGCAAATGGGTTAGGACGTATCGACAAGAGAACCTGCAAGAAACCCTAACGAATCTATACTGCGACTGATTATGTTCAGTCTTCTTCAAAACTTCTTCTGATTGCTGGACCAGGCTTCACCACATATGCATTTTATGACGACAACATGTAGCTTATTTATTCAACAATGGAAGAGAAAGTCACCCAAACGGAGCTGTAAACACACTGCAATCTCAACAGAAACTCTCTATAGGTTTGGTTTGCCATGATAGATAACCAGCTCTGCAATGAATTGAGGTGGCAAAAATACACTTCTAAATTTAGTGAAAAAATTGGAACATTCTATTTGTTTCTCAGTTAAAAAAGCCGTAGGGCGCTTTATTCACTGGTCACTCTTCTTACATTGACGTTTTACTTCAATGGATCAGGTACCGTGAAACTACAGTGAATCGACTGTTTAAGGAGCTGCCACCATACTCTTCACTATTCGTTCCACTTTGGTTTCAGCCAAAGTTGTCTAGCATAGTTCTCAGCATAGTTTTCTGGTTTCCACCATAATTCACTGTATTTTTTCACCGATCCTTCCACTGTCGTTTCTGCCAGAGTTATTTGGTGTACATTTCACTGTGGTTTCCATCAGTTTTTCAGTCAAAGTGATCCAACAACCGATTATATTTACGCTTATATTCACTGCTGTTTCTGTCATTGTTAACCGGCAAATTAAAATCACCAAAGTATATTTCCTGGTGTTACAAACATCATCAGAACATGCTGAACGGAGGATAGCCTCATGTTACTCGTTTTACAGAAGAAGAGTGCTGGTGGCACCTGTCATGGAGCTGACATCGGGCTGGCCTCTGCCCACCTTTTTCGGTCTGCACAGAAGATTTCGGTGAGGACTCCCAGGGGCTGCCGGCCCTGCAGCTGACGACCCTACCCCGACTGGAGGACAACTGTTTCCCGTATATTACACCCGTCCCCCAGAAGAAGAGCTGGCAACGGGGCAGAGTGCCGCTGGCCTCTGCCCACCACCCAACCTGTGCCCAGAGGATCCAGGCAAGTTTTTCCAGCGGGTGCTACCCTCCCGACCAATGACACCAACAAAGGATTACATCAGCGACACGCCGGGCCCCAGAGTATAGGGCACCCCTCGGACAGTGGGCCGGCCCACAAGGACAAGTTGCAAAACCTGGGGGCTCGCCTCCTACCCACAGACTACGGGCCACACAAAGACTTCTCCGACAGCCCCGAGTCGACCCATTTGTGGGTCCAACTATGTCTGTGACTCTTTTGGGGGGAAAGTAATGTCACGGAGCTGACATCGGGCTCGCCTCAGCAAGCCACGGAACTCAAATTGGTCAAGTTTAAAGACCATTTTTACTCTGTATCTTTCGGTTGTGCGTATTGAATTGTATGGACATTTATATTATTGCTACATGTGGTTTTATTAGTGTGGCGTATTTTACTATATATCCTTATTGTATGAATGTAGTTTCAAATGAAGAAAACTGTATGTATGTGGTTTTCCCCAGTCCCCATTTTTCCCAGCCCAGCATGGGTCCAAAGGACCTCGTGGCCCCAAGATGGAGGATATAGCAAGCCAGCTGATTGGAGGCCAAGACCTCATCTGCCTAATCCCTGGACAATGGGGAAGCTGAAAGGGACCTGATAGGGACCAGGAGGCTGGGAAAGGAGCCAATCAGGGCTGGTTGTGTGGACGGGGGAGTTGGTAATCCTTTGTGTGTGAATTGTATAAATGAGTCCGTTCAAACCCTTAATAAATCAGTTCAACTGAGATTTCTGTTTTAAAGCATATAGCCGCGTCTGGTGATTTATTTCAGGGCTTAGTCACATTTCTGCAAGAGGCACTCAGCAGTCTCCTGCATCACCACTCACCCCAGGAACGGGATCCTCAAGGCGGCACAGCATCTCGACTCGCCCCCCTGATTCGGAGCCTCGAATCGGCACTCCGCTACCCCAACAAGGAAGACCGAATTGACCCCGGGTCTCTGCTTCAACGGAACCACTGCCGAATTGCGGCCAGCCCAGCAGACATCCTTGTACCATCAAGAGGTCAGTAGATGAGGCTGCTCGAGACGCCGAGTGCCGTGACACTTGGTAGTCGGGCTGATCTCAAACGTGGGTGCCTCGCTCTCTCCGCAGATGCCAAAGCAACGCCATCTCCCTACTCAGGCCGCTCGAGACGCCGAATGCCGTGCCACTCGGTAGTCGGGCCTGACGGCATCAAGGGGGTTAGATAGAGCAGGACCGCAGACCGTCACAGCACCATCGTTCAGTGTTTTTCACCGTTGTATGCATCAACCTTGCCTGTCGGTGTTGAATTCTCCGTCTCTAAGTAGCCAAAGTTCACTATAGCTGCAACGATGGTGGCTTTTATCGTTGTTTGTAACAACAGTGAACATTGGCGCTTTGTGAATTACCACTTATATATATATTTTTTTTAGAAAAGCATCTTGGAAAAAAGACAAGAGCTTGTGCTTGTTTTGTAAGTAATTGTACCGATGTTTATGGTGCCAAGCCTGAATCCGCTTGGTCTGTGCCATTTATTTTACTGGGTTGGACAAGCCTTTAACATTGCCACTCATTGTACCTAATAAGGACCAGTCCTAGGGTGCTTTCCATAGTACGTTCTTTCTTTCTGGCGTGGAAAAATCACTGCTGATACAACAATTAAGGATAATTTAAAAAGCAATTGACTCTGGTTTTCCCGCAGCCTCTGTAGAAGTCTTGTTCCAGTCTTCTGACATAATACGTGTTTTCTTGTTTTACATTTAATTTTTCTTTCTTTGGGGGGGGGGGTGCTGCTAGGTTTGATTCTTTTTCAGTTACCGTTTTAGCCAATAAAACAAGTTTCCAGCATATTAATGCAGATTAATAGAATGGGGAGTGCTCGTAAAAATAGCAAAGACGGAATTGTTTTGCATGGGTTTTTTTCTTCTTGTTTGTCTGTAATTAGTCTCAGATGCTATCAACATGGAGGTGACAGTATAGGTTGTCTATGATGATCAAAAAAAATCCAATATGTCACATCAGATTGAGTTACGAATCGGTCTTACTTTATATGCAGCACTTTACAGGGTTGGATAAACCATGGGGAAAAAATGGTCCCCAACGGTTCAGCAGTCTGGCCTTTTTCAGGGTGTTTTAACCTTAGAGTCCAACAGTAACTGATGTTAGCCTTGAAATAACAAGTGGATCTACTAGAGCTGCTGGGAATTGGGGCTTATAAATCTAGAGAAAGAGATGATGAACCTCTCTACCCTGATCCCACAGAATCCCTCAAGTCAAGAAACGTGAGAGCCCTGACTCATGCTTTACTCACTGATTTAACGAGTGTGCTTTGTGACTTTGGGCGTTATTCCTAGCTTCTCTTGTGTTACTAATCCAGCTAGTTTCATATGTTGACCCCGTCCTGCCTGTAATCACCCGACCATTTTCCTCATGCTGATTCAGGGCTGCCCGCACTGACCTGGCTACCTTCCAGCCATCGATCCCGTACTGTCTTTACTCACCCAATCTACAGCAACAACTGGGACAGACTTCTAAAAGAAGTAAAACTGGTGGGCGTACAACATACAAAGCACACTACAGGCATCAAGTCAAATGCTACCACTACTTAGTGTGACCTGAATAATAGGTACAGTGATGGAGAAGGTCCAGGCCACTCCACTTCGGATATCATAGCTTTATTGGGCAATTGGTGAAGTTTCCGTCATAACATGGACTTTCTCCAGTTTGGCTTGAGAAAGGCCATGTTATGGTCAAAAATGTTGTTAAATTCTTAATAAAGCTACAATCTCTGACGCCCAAGTAGAGTGCCTGGACCTTCTCCTTTACTATATGTGTTCTGGGAGCCTGGCCAAGCTCTGGGTGTTTCCGAACTTTTTTGTTGTCTATTTATTACGAGTGCATCTCTCCCCCTCATTGTTATTAGTTTACTGAATAATACATAGGCCCAGTGATCCTTTACTAACTATGGGTTTGATTTAATTCTGTTGGCCAATTTCTTAGAAATAAAATATAGCCTGCTTGTGGACAATATTTTCATTGAAAAATATCGTCTCATGCAGTTGAAAAAATTTGTCCCGAGCTGGTATTTGAAAAAGACTGCTGTTCCGAACAGAGTATGGCCAGGAAATTGCCCAAAAAAGCTTATATTCAGCCAGCACCATACAGATTTCTGCCCTGAAACATGGTTAGAAAAACCTGATATTTAAAAAAAATAATATTTCAGTTTTATTCCCTCAATTTACTGGCAAATTTTTTTTTATCAGCACCTTTCAGCACTTGTAATTTTTTTTCCGAAAATCAGCATACCCATAGATTCAGATTGAATCAATATATAGCAGGTATTTCTAATGAAAAGTATAGCCACAAGAGCCAATATTCGATCCGCGTTTTTATTGGGGATCGAAATGCTGGTAAACCCACATTTGAATCTCCTGAGCTGAAAAATGGCCGAGATACAGCTGTAAAACGTGTTGATTATGGTCATAGGGACGAATGAAGTCAAGCCCTATATTGGGCATGCCATGGAAAGGCCCCACATGGTAAAAGAGGCGATTTAAGGCATAGAACACACAAAGGGTTATTCAGAGATTCGAAAAGTCACCGCACGTTCGGTGACCATACGTTCCCCGCACTTCGGGGTGATTCAGTGATTCTAGTTCACCGTCCCTTGTATTCAGCAAGCACCGCAGGGCCCCACATAGTGCAGGAAAAACTCGCCGCAAATCCGCAGAACACTCGCCGAACACTCACTGAAAACCCGCAGAAACTGCTGCAAAAACCCCGCCGAACATGCCTCAAAAACCCAATGAGCCGCCGATCACAGCGCAGAGCAGCCACCGGAAAAAGCCGAGAGGCAAACGAACCTGGTAAAAAAACAAAACAGTACGCTTGAAAGTTTCAAAATTAGAACGCTGTTTGCAAAAAAACTACTGAACGAAAATGTCTGAAATTTACATGTAAGATCCTATGAATGATAATAAAAAGGTCTGTGACAGAAAAAAGGATTTAAAAGAAAAGCCGGAAAAAAATTGCAGAAAAGATCCTAAAATATATATAAATGAAGAGACTTTTTAGTAGAATAAAATATTAAACAATTTATTAGATATTGAATTAAAAGGGGAATATTTTTAACATTAAACATATGGGATTCGCCTGAATAAACCTGTCGAATGAAGCCACCGAACAGCAGGAAATATCGGCAACTTTTCTCTGCTGTACGGTGTTCTCTGAATAGACGAACCATTGCTTCTCTATGGAGAATTTCACTGCCTTCGAACAGGCAACGAACAGGCCCGTACGTAAAATTTGGCGAATTGTCTGCTCTCTGAATAGCCAAATGGCCCCGATATGTCCCCGTTCGCTGAATTTCAGTGTCCGGTTACATTTCGGCGACATTTCGGATCTCTCTGAATAACCCCTACAGATACTTCTTATTCTGTGTAGCACAAACCCACTTATTAATTGCCCCCATATGACATAACTTATTACAAACCCCCTCATTCCAGTATTGAACGCTCTACATGCTCTTTCATGCACTGGAAGGGTTTATCCGCTCCCCCTTTGAATTGGACTTGGTGACTTTAATTTGTTACGAGGAGGGAAAAATTGTCTTAAAGGATTTACTGACACATAATGCACAGAATTAATACGACACCGGAGAGGGAGAGAGAGAGAGCGCTGGCACGGGAACGCCGACAGTCGCCAGTTTGGGCATGGAAAAAAAAATTAGACAATAAATGACAAAGATTGGCAAGTCTTAAGTGAAGTTAACATATCTCTTCAGCCTGGGTTTCGTGCCAAGTTGGCCTCAGTGAAGTGGAACCTTTCCCTGCGCTTTCTATAAAATGTACTTATAGGACATGATTGGATTCGGAGGAAGCTGTTAATACGTTGAACCATAAATTTAAAACTGAAGCACGTTTTACTAAAGAGGCCTAATTTAGAAACCTATGCTGGCGAGGTCTGAGTGGTGTGTGTGTGTGTGTGGTACATATGTTCTTGTGTGTGCCACATTATTTTCTTGTGGGACATAAGCAGAATAAAAATCATGACAGTTAGTTCTGCCAGTTTTTATTAAAAAGTTTCTTTACATGTATTAAAGTGCAAAATGATAATTTTCTTTATGGATAAATCAAACCGTGTTGGCTTCCCTGCAAACAGGCTGCTTGATTTTATGTTCACTTACCAGTGACCCGAAATTCAAGTGCCCAGAGCTAAAACTAGAGGGACATATCCAATGCCTAAGGTCCTTGGCTGAAAATGTATTTTCAATGTTTAACAGCCATGACTAGAAGGGTACATCCAATGCCTGAGAGTCAAGGCTAGAGGGGCATAGCCAATGAGTAAGGGCCAAGATTAGACGAGTTTATCCAATGCATAGGCTAGAGGGGCATAGCCAGTGCCTAAGGGACAAGGTAAGAGGGGTATATGCAATGCCTAAGGGACAAGGTAAGAGGGGTATATGCAATGCCTAAGGGACAAGGTAAGAGGGGTATATGCAATGCCTAAGGGACAAGGTAAGAGGGGTATATGCAATGCCTGAGGCACACGGTAAGAGGGGTATATCCAATTCCTAAGGGACAAGGTAAGAGGGGTATATCCAATTCCTAAGGGACAAGGTAAGAGGGGTATACCCCGTGCCTGAGGGACAAGGTAATAGGGGTATATCCAATGCCTGAGGGACAAGGTAATAGGGATATATCCAGTGCCTGAGGGACAAGGTAAGAGGGTTATATCCAATGCCTGAGGCACAAGGTAATAGGGATATATCCAGTGCCTGAGGGACAAGGTAAGAGGGGTATATCCAATGCCTGAGGCACAAGGTAAGAGGGGTATATCCAGTGCCTGAGGGACAAGGTAAGAGGGGTATATCTAGTGCCTGAGGGACAAGGTAAGAGGGGTATACCCCGTGCCTGAGGGACAAGGTAATAGGGGTATATCCAATGCCTGAGGGACAAGGTAATAGGGGTATATCCAGTGCCTGAGGGACAAGGTAAGAGGGGTATACCCCGTGCCTGAGGGACAAGGTAATAGGGGTATATCCAATGCCTGAGGGACAAGGTAATAGGGATATATCCAGTGCCTGAGGGACAAGGTAATAGGGGTATATCCAATGCCTGAGGGACAAGGTAAGAGGGGTATATCCATTGCCTAAGAACCAAGACTAGAAATGTATAATCATTTTCTAAGGCTAAAATGGAAGGAGTATACGACATGCCTAAGGGTCAAGGCTAGAAGGACAAATCCAATGCCTAAGGGTCAAGGCTAGAAATATATATCCAATGTATAATGACCATGACTAGCGGGGCATATCCCATGCCAAATGGCCAAGGTAAGAGCGGCATATTATCCCATGCCTGTGGGCCAAGGCCAGAGGGACAAATCCAATGCATAAGGACACAGGCTAGAGAGGTATATAGGATGGCCTCACCTTTATGCCAGCTTCAAGCTGTGTAACGCAGCATTGCTCTGGCAGATCTTGTCTCCAGTATTGCAGCCTTTCTACTCAAAACTAGTGTATGTTTGTAATCCTCATTTTCGTGTCTACCCAGAATCCCTTGCTGCATTTGGGGAGTAACATGACAAGGAGCTCTGTGAATAACAATTAAACATATTTTCTCACAAATTGCTTAGTGTTTGCATTTAATCTCATTTGTTTCCTCCAAATATACAGAGTATGAGGTTTGTGTGTGTGTGTGTTTGTGTATTTTTATTTGTGTATATATATTTCGTGCAGACACACACCTTTCCGAATCAGGGCTGGAAACGCTATGTGTAATCATTTTGAGCTCACATTTTATTCGGCACAATGTACAGATCAGACATCACGCTCTCGCAGAGAGATTGATGTTGTGTTTGTATAATGGATTCAGCGTTTTGGGAGGGTGTGTAGCGCTGCGTGGGTAAAAGGTATGATTTTGAATAAATTGGTTGTGGCGCTCTGTTTGCATGTTGTAATGGTTAAGATGATTCTGCTTTGGACACCGTATCACACAGGCTGCATACACAGACTAAACACACAAGGGAAGCCATGACTTCATGCACTTAAAGGGAAACTCGCACCCATGCAGTGTTGTATGGTGCGTGTATTTGGATGTGTGTGTATAATACACTAAGCTTCTATAGTTTTCCTTTTATCACTTGTTATATCACGCTCACTGTGCTTAATTTACTAATACAGTATAAAAATTACCAGAGGAGTCAACGTGTCCCCTTTTAATCAAAATGAAAAGTGAAGCAGGAAGCCAAGTGCTCAAACAGTGACCCAAAAGATAGGAAAGCGTGGCTAGAATGACTGGAGACCCATTGACCTCTTGGACCAGAGGTGATTCACTTGCACTTTTCCAAGAAACCTTCCTTTGCTTCCTGGGCTGATCAAAAGGTAGAAGATCACCAGCTATTGTGTCAGGTTGTGCAAACAAACCACAATAGGGACGCCCACAGGGAGCCGTTGGATGGTGCCAAGCACCGTAGGATCCCAAGGGCCTAACCCCCCTAATACATAAGCAAACAAAAGCATGACATATTGTAGATTTCCAACTTTTTTTTTTTTTTGAGAAATGATTTTAGCAGGAAGGATACATTGCGATTTCTCTGGTTTTTAGTATGTCCTGGGTGGCGAGTATGTACCATTAGGTGTCTTGCCCAAGGACACTTACTGGAGAGGTGCTCGTCAGGATTGAACCCATGACTCCACAGGCTCTCTCCATGAGGTGCTAAGACCGATAAGCTCTTCATGATACCTATAATTCTTCATCGGTTGTTCTTTAGTTTTTAGGCAGCTCTAGTACAGTTTCCTTTTTCCTGGTGGCGTTCCTTTGGTACACCGGCTGGTAAATAGCACCCATAAATACCAGTTTAAATACCATGGGGTGTCCATCCTAGTGTTTATTGTAATTTACAGGGTTAATCAAAAATTATCGAAAAGTCGCCATACGATCGGTGACTTTTTCATTCCCTGCACTTCGGGGCAATTCGGCGATCCTGTTTCGCCGACCCTGCAGTGTATTCAGCAAGAACCGCAGGGTCCCCGTAGTGCAGGGAAAACCCGCCCGACATTTGCAGCAAACTCACCGAAATCCCGCAGAAAACAGCTGGATTAACCCCGCCGAACTCGCTGGATAAGGCTAGGGTCAGACGAGCGCAGTGCGAACGCGCGTGCAGGCGCACTTAATCACGGCCGCACTAGCAGCAAGTGCCAGGCAATGACGGCCAATATACGAAGTACGGTCGCACAAAAGTCCGGCTGCGCAACGCAAGTGGAAAACAAACGCATTTTTTCGAGAACGTTAAACTGCTAGTACTGACGTACAGAGTGCGCTGCGCCCGCTAGCGGCGTGTGTGCGTGAATTGGAGATGTCAGACACTGCTAATGTCCGGCCAACATAACGTCCAGATGCACAAAGTGTTTTATTGATGATCCGTACAAAATCACGGATGCAAAGGCGCATCGTATGACCGCTATCGCGTACTCCGTGAAAAAATGCGTCCATTCGTTCGAACGCACTTTTTCACAGACAACGCGAAAATGCGTTCGTCTGACCCTAGCCTAAACCCAAGCAGCCGCCGATCACAGCGCAGAGCAGCCGCCGGAAAAAACCAACACACAGACGAATGAGGTGAAAAAAAAAAGGTTTTCTTGAAAGTTTGAAATTTGAAATGCTGTTTGCAAAGAAACAACTGAACGAAAATGCCTGGAATTTACATCTAAAATCCTATGAAAGATAATAAAAAGGGCTGTTACTGAAAAAAGAAAAAACGATTTAAAAAATAAAGCCGAAAAAAAGTTTGCCAAAAACATCCGAAAAATTGTCTAAAAGATTCGAAAAAATCTATAAATAAAGAGACTCTTTACTGCAGAATATTATAATTAAAGGTTTAGGCTAGGGATGTGCACCGATTTTTTTTTCGATTCGATTCGATTCGATTTTTCGATTTTTCAAACTTTTCGATTCGGCTCGTTTCGACTGCGTTCTGTTTCGATTCGGTTCGGTTCGATTCGGTTTTCGGGTACATGTATTTTTCGGAATTTCGACCATTTTTCGTATTTTCGGGTAACTTCACTAGGTTTATGTATCGACTTTTCGTTATTTCGGAAAATTTCTGTTTTTCGGAATTGTACATGGCTTTCGGCATATCGCCAATTTTTCGTTTTTCGGAACTTTTCGTATTTCTGAACTTTTCGTTTTTTCGGAATTGTACATGTTTCGGCATATCGCCAATTTTTCGTTTTTCGGAACGTCTGTTCTCGTTTCAAAGCTGTCTAACTCTATTCGTTTTGATGAAAACTACTATGGTTTACTTTTTTAATACTACTTTATATATTTTTTTATAATACATTTTTGGTTTGTTTTTCGGATCCAATAATTCATTCTGTCGATACGATAATTCTGGCGATTCTATCGTGTTTTTTTAATTAACCCTTTCGCTGCTGAGGCTTTTCCCGCCTCTGTGCTGAGCTCATTTTTAGCGGTTTTGCTCATCATGTTTAAACGCGTTTTGAAGCTTATTTTATTATATGACCCAGACATATTATATATCGTTCTTTCCGGCAGACTCAGCAGATTCATAATATGTCATTATTATATGTATACGTCATGACCTGTCTGTATATTCTAACAAAAAATGCAATAAAATATGAATTTTCAATAATTTACAACGTGTAAAGTGTTTTTTTTTTCACATTTTAACATGCGAGCAATTGCGGTTATATTTTGTATGGGGTGCGCTTGTTAAAAAAATTAGAGATGGGGTCTCGTTACATTTTTTTTTGGGGAAAATTACGCGATTTTTAACAAACGCACCGCATACAAAAATCGTTAGTGCAGCATCATTGTTCACATTATAAATGAAATGGGAACAATATTGCTGCATTAACAAACCAGAAAAAAGAAAAAAAAATTGTTTATTATTTTTTTATAAATGTTTTTAAATATTTTTTTAATTTTTTTACAAACGTTTTTCACATTCGTGTTTGGTATCGTTGGAACAGCCATGCTCTGGCTGATCCAACAATACCAAACTTTAACCCCTAGCTGCCATGGATCGGGAGATAGGGGGTTCATTTTGGAACCCCCTATCTCCACCATTGGTGGCAGCTTGGGGTTAACTCCAGGACTGGCGTCATCGTGCTATGCACGATGACGCCAGTCCTCAGGGGGAGTTACCGGAAGCTTGGCCGACATCCGACATCCTCATGGATATGCCCCAGCTCCTCATGGATATTGCCCCAGCTCCTCGTGGACATGCCCCAGCTCCTCATGGATATTGCCCCAGCTCCTCGTGGACATGCCCCAGCTCCTCGTGGACATGCCCCAGCTCCTCGTGGACATGCCCCAGCTCCTCGTGGACATGCCCCAGCTGACACATGGATTTGCCCCAGCTCCTCGTGGATATGCCCCAGTTCACACATGGATTTGCCCCAGCTCCTCGTGGATATGCCCCAGCTCACATGGATTTGCCCCAGCTCCTCGTGGATATGCCCCAGCTCCTCGTGGATATGCCCCAGCACATGGAATGCCCCAGCTCCTCATGGATATGCCCCAGCACATGGAATGCCCCAGCTCCTCATGGATATGCCCCAGCTCCTCATGGATTTGCCCCAGCACATGGAATGCCCCAGCACCTCATGAAAATGGCCCCAGCTCACCTCCGCTGCCTTTTTCGCTCCCTCAGAGCGTCCGGCGGCGCAGAGCTTGGGCGCTCGCCAGGGGGAGCCACGTGACCAGCTGCGATTGGCTGGTGACGTGTTTCCTCCAGGCGAGCGTCGAAGCTGCATGCTTCGGACGCTCGCAGGGAGTGAAAAACGCGGCGGAGGGTGAGACACCCGCCCTTAGGGTGACGGTGTCACCCTAAAGGCGGGTGTCACCTGGTGCGGGCCGCACCCCCGCCCCCATGTTACGACGCCACTGGTATATACATTTAACGGCCGCACGCCCACGGACTTACTCTATCCAAACAAAGTTCAGAATGATGTGAAACATTGGGACTTTTTGGATAGATTTCGATTTTCGACTATCCAGAAGTTAAAAAAATAAAAAAGGTCGAAATCTAATGCAAAAGTCCCGATGTTTCACATCGGGATGTCAGATATTAATAGGCTTGTGCACTGATTTTTTTTTCGGTTCGATTAGATTTGTTCTGATGTTTAAAATTTTTGATTCGGCTCGTTTCAACCGATTTCTGTTTCGATTCGGTTTGGTTTGGCTCGTTTATCGTGTAAATTTTTTTTTTGAATATCGACCATTTTTCGTATTTTCGGGTCAGTTTGCTGGTTTTTTGTATCAACTTTTCGTGATTTCGGAATTTTTCATTTTTTTCGGAACGTCTGTTCTCCTCGTTTCAAAGCTGTCTAACTCTATTCGTTTTGACGCGTAAACTACTATGGTTTACTTTTTTATACTTTATATATTTTTTTATAATAAATTTTTGGTTTGTTTTTCGGATCCGATAATTCATTCTGTCGATACCATAATTCTGGCGATTCTATCGTGTTTTTTTTTATTAAATAAAGATCCTTTTTTTCTTATGAATATACATTTCACAACTTTATTTATTTAATCACATTAAAAAATGGTATGAAAGCCAAGGAACAAAAAAAAGAACAAAACTATTTAAAAAACGGTAAACTGACCCGAATGGTCTGACTTTAAAAATAAAAACCAGAACAAAAAGTTTTTAAAACGGAAAAAGTAGTTGATCAAAATGATCTGAAATTAAAAAAAAAATAAAATGATTTAAAGGTTTCAGACAAAAAAAAATTAACCCTTTCGCTGCTGAGGCATTTCACGGCTTCCCTTCACGCCTGTGTGCGGCACTGCGGTCTGCTGCTGAGCTAATTTTTAACAGTTTCGCTCCTCTTGTTTAAACGCGTTTTGAAGCCTTATTTTATAATATGACCCCGACATGTTATATATCGTTCTTTCCGGCAGACTCGGCAGATGATTCATAATATATCATTATCATATGTATGCGTCATGTCCTGTCTGTATATTATAAAAAAAAATGCAATAAAATTAGAATTTTCAATGTTTGTTTTACAAGGTGTAAAGTGTTTTTTTCACATTTTATCATGCGAGTGTTTGCGGTTATATTTTATGAGTTGCGTTTGTTAAAAAAAAATTGAAAAGGGGACTTGTTATATTTTTTTGGGTGAAAATTACACAGTCACATTCATGGCCACAAATATGTTGACAAATTTATGACAAAGGGTCCATAGAAATGTCAATAAATTTATGTACATATGATTTTAACAGTGTGGACTGGAAACCAAGCAATACATAATTAACTTATTAACGTAAAGCAACGCACACAACAGGAAAATATATAAAAAAATAGAAAATTTATTTACATGGGGAAGGATGGCAAACTGCCCAACGGGGGCACAAACAACACAAACAAACATCTTCCAGTCTAAGCCAGGCGATAATAATTACTGGCATTTGAGGAGATGTTGGAGCTGGTCCGCATCTTCGATAACAAGGAATATGACTGCAGTAAGGGCCCTTACGCAGGAAGAGTAATTTGAGAAAGGATCGGAACAGAGAAGTTACGCGCACCACCATCCTAGAGTGTTTGGGAAGGACGGTACGAAGGACCAGATCAGAAAACGCTGGTCCGACCCAAAGCAGGCGAGCAGGAGCAGCTGAGGCAGTTGTTGCTCTTCTTACTGCCGCTCAAGCATGTCCGCGGTGGTCACTAGCTGCTCACGGAGGACCTGCAGCAGTTCCTGGACGTTGTCAAGTGTCCGGACTGCCAGGCGAAGCTGCTGACCAATTGCCTCCGAGTCCCGAGGTCTGGCTTCTCCTTCTATATATCCAATAAATGAAAGAAGGAAAATACAGTAAGTAAAGCAGGTTTCTATTTTTGACTGAAAGTCTTGAAAAAATATAACAGTAGTATATACCAGTGCTGGCAGCTTCCTGAGGCTCTCCTCCTCCTCCGACTGATCCCCCACGACCACCGTCTGCATATCCGGTGCTATATGTAAGAAATTAAAGAAATAAAAAATACAGTAAACAACAAAACTGATTTATTTTTGAACAAAAGTCGATGCAAAATACAACAGTAAAAAAAAAAAACCTGGACTGGCGGCCTCTGGCTCCCTCTCTTCCTCTTCCTCCTCCTCCTCCTCTTCCTCCTCCTCTTCCTCCTCCTGCTCCTCTTGTGCTATACATAAAAAAATTTAATTAAAATACAGTAAACAAAAAATGTTTCTGTTTTTGACCAAAAGTCGTTGCAAAATAAAACAGTATATACCAGCGCTGGTGGACGCCTGTGGTTCCTCCTCCTCCTCCGGGGCACTGGTGCCCGCCGGGGCAGATTCGGCGGCCTTCTTCCTGTCTTCTGCCAAATTCAAAAAATAACACGTAAATAATGCAGACTGGAAAAAATGGTATATCTATACACTATATTGCCGAAAGTATTGCGACACCCCCTCCACTACCCCACTACCAGAGGCCTGTTCAGTACCTCAGCAGCTGCTGAATTGCTGCAGCAGTGTCGTTGAACCCTTTGGATGCGAATTTTGAATCCAAAATGGCCGATGATTTCTTAATGAAAAATTCAGATTGTTTTTCGGATCACTCGGACAAAATATAATAAAGAGAAGCAGTCAGCACAATTCCGTTATGTACGCACACACCACAAATGATCGTTTTTAATGAATAAACGTTATGTTTACTTCTGAAACAATAATATATAATTTGAACTGTAATATATGTCTATGTACAGGGGGAAATAATAAATAAATATTTTGTGCTTTGGTGAACAGAAACCGCAAAATTAACATTGCTGTACGGAATTATTGCTTGCTTCGAGGCGGCGGCCATCTTGCTGTACGGCATTGTTACTGCTTCATGGCGGCGGCCATCTTTAAAACGTCACACTCAGCATCTCCTCGGGTCGCTGCAAGTGCTAGGTTAGCATGCTGAGCGGTTGAACGGCGTTCAATGGCAAGTTGCTAACTTAGCACTTGCAGCGGCTGAGGTATTGAACAGGCCTCAGCTTGACCCCCCCCACTACTCCCATCTCATACATATATTGCACACAGACATATATTACCGTTCATTTATATATTTTTTTCAGAAGTAAACATTACGTTTTTATTCAATAAAAACTATTATTTGTGTTGTGTGCGTACAAAACGCATTGTGCGACTGCTTTTAGTTATTTTATAGATGCCTCAGCCTCAGTTTCACTTTCAGTTTCTGCTAATAATAAAACTGGATATTGCAGAAACAACAGAAATCCACCATTTTGTTTTGAAATTTGCATCTAAAGCATTCAGTGTCACTGCTGCAGCAGCTGCATTGAACGCAGCTCTGTTATGCACTTTCAGAAGAACTACATGTCCCATCCTTGTTGTGCTACACTACCACTTAGCAGAGACGCAGAGATTTTTGTTGATGCGCAGGTGGGAGCCAATATTGGGCAAGCTGCGGGTCATCTCGTATGCATCACTCAATCACAACAACCCCCCCCCCAGCACACTACAGACTATACACACAGTGCCAAAAGAAATCCAGCATTATAACTTCATCTACATACATCAAATGTCACAATTTTCACGAATACGTAAAATCACAAAAAGGAAGAGCTATGGCAAAAATGCTTGTATGGCGAGTCGTGAAAACGCAAAGCTATACACAATCACATTGCATGAAAAAAGGACTAGATAAATCAACGTATTTCTGTGCACATTAGCACATGCAAGCACATTATTATTATTATACAGGATTTATATAGCGCCAACAGTTTGCGCAGCGCTTTACAATATAACGTGACACTTACGTTTCGCTATGACGCGGCGGAGGTGCCTCAGCTGCTTCTGTTCCCGCACCTTCAAATCGGACCAGCGTTTCCTCAGCTGATCCTTCGAGCGTTCCTTCCCAAAATTCACCAAAATTGTGGTGCGTAGCTTCTCCAAGATCCGATCCTTTCTCGCGTTACTCTTCCTGCGGTACGGGCCCCTACTACAATCATAATCCTTGCCATCAAAGATGCGGACAAGCTCCAACATCTCCTCAAATGACATATTTGTGGCTCGCTTCACTTTCCTGGGTACTGGTACTTCTGGTGATGACGCAGCGGCCATTTTGTTGAATAATAACAACAACAATATTTTGTTCAAAAGTTGTCAATAAAAAGTGCTCAATAAAGTTACGATATTCGCGCGCGCGCATGCGCGACCCGCGGTCGAATTAAAATACGAAAATTCTTATCGGATCATGGAAAAATTAAACTTTACAGAATCAGCGATATAACAGATAATAGTTAAATAATACGATGTCCAGACTTACCGAAATGGAACCGAAATCCCGAATGGAACTGAAATCATGAATAGACTATATAGAGGGAAAGTAAATTTCGATTTGACACATTTCAAAGTCCATTCGAAAATTCCGAAAATTTTTCGATTTGGCTCGGAAAACTTTTCGGATTTCGGAACAATTTTTCGTTTTTTGGAAAGTCTGTTCTCGTTTCAATTCAAAGCAATAGATTTCGATTTGACACATTTCAAGTTCATTCGAAATTCCGAAAAAATTTCGTTTCGACTCGGAAAACCTTTTCGATTCGGACATTTTCGGATCTAAATATTTTCGGAATTTCGATCGAATCGAAAGACCCGAATCGGGAAATTTCGTGAAAATTCCGAAATTCCGAAACCCGAAACGCACATCCCTAGTTTAGGCTGGGGTCAGACTAGCGCAGTGCGAACGCGTGTGCAGCCGCACTTTATTACGGCCGTAGTAGCAGCAAATGACATCCAATGACGGGCAATATACGGAATACGGCCGCACAAAAGTGCGGCTGCGCAACGCAAGCGGCAAACAAACGCATTTTTTAGAGAACGTGATACCACTAGTACTGACGTACAGAGTGCGCTGCGTCCGCTAGCGGCGTGTGTGCGTGATTGGGAGACGTCAGACGCTGCTAATGTTCGGCCAACATAACGTCCAGACGCAAAAAGTGTTTTATTGATGATCCGTACAAAATCACGGACGAAAATGTGCATCGTATGACCACTATCGCGTATTCCGTGAAAAAATACGTCCATTCGTTCGAGCGCACTTTTTCACGGATAACGCGAAAAATGCGTTCGTCTGACCCTAGCCTTATTAGATATTGAATTAAAACGGGAATATTTTTAACATTGAAGCCTATGGGATTCTCCTGAATAAACCTGCCGAATTAAACCACCGAATGGCAGGGCATTTCGGCAACTTTTCACTGCTGGTTTTTGTTCTCTATGGGGATTTGCTTCTCTATGGGGATTTCACTGCCCTCGAACAGGCACCGAACAGGCACCATATGTGCAGGCAACTCGCCAACATTTGGCGAACTGCCTGCTCTCTGAATAACCGAATGGCCAGGAAAGGTAACCGTACGCTGAATTTCAGTGTTTTGACCACAATTCGGATCTCTTTGTATAAACCATTTAGTAGATTTATCCTTAGTTTCAATCAATTTCAGTCAAACGTCTTTTACGTTGTCTTCACATTGTCTTCACTGAGTTTACGTAGGAGGACTACGGAGGTCACCACTTCCATATTGCAATGTGTTTTCACTGGTTTTGCAAACAACGGTGAAACAACGATACATGGAGAATGAATTTACTCATTTCATGGAAGAATGATGGTGATACCATTGTGTTGTTTGTCGTTGTCTGTGCACAAACGTCGTGTGTTAGATTCCGTTTATATTCCAGAATAGCTGACATCCACTGTATTGGTAACAATGATGAACATCAACCCTTTGTGAACAGACATTAAAAGCGTCAAAGTCCATTTAATCTGTACCCCCTGACAAATCACCATGGGGGGGCTGTGTTTTCTTTACAAATGTTGCTGTGATTACTGTACGTCCATTGCTCTTTACCGTTGATTGACCCATACTCTATCTTTCCCAAAACTTCAGCTAAACAAGCACTGGTCCCGTGTGAGCCATTTGTACGTTCATTTAATTTTTTTGCTTGCTAATGTAGAGGGCCACTCCATCTGACAAAGTAAAACTGCTCTGCTAGACCACCAGTAATGATCAATGGTGCTTATCGGTCCAGTCCTAATCTGTTTGCTGACAAGTAATTAATCAATGGCCGGTGATGGATAGCTGATCATGTCCCTCTTGTTTTTCAGCCTGTGGAAAATCTCAATGGCCTCCAGCGAAGTTGGTCCCACCCTTTACCGATAATTTGAACGTGTGAAACCCAGTCTCTATATTTAGAAGGCATTGCTTACTTATTTATGTAGCTGCCGCAGACAGGATGCTGTCCAGACCGACCGTCCTTTCACTTTTTCAATCCTACGTGAAGAATTTTGCTCAGGTATGAGAACCGTGATAACATTCATGTCACAAGGCACCTTGTGGCCGACGACTAGTTATATGTAAAATGACTGTTTCCTTCGACATTCCGCAACAGAAATAACAGCGTAACAATCAGCATTACAATCCGACAAGAGGCTGAATAGGATATCTGGACGAACAGACAGATAAACCAGATATATCAATAGAAAAAAGAAGAAAACAGTTATATAGAGAAGGTAGATATAGAGATAGCAATCATACTGAGAGTTACATCTGATAGAATGGTATATATGAATAGATAGATTGATAGATATAAGATAGATAGATAAATTTATAAATATTATTATTAATCTTTGTTTATAAATAATTCCGCAGCACTGTACAATGGGCACAGTTACAGGCAGGGTTATAATACATTGAACAACATTTGACAAATCAGTACAGGAGAAAATGAGGGCCCAATTCCCGTGGGAACTCACAATCTAGAAGGGTTGGGGATGAAAACAGGGGGAGAGGACTGCAAGGTGGGAGTGATGGGCTGCATGGTGGGAGTGATGGGCTGCAAGGTGAGAGTGATGGACTGCAAGGTGAGAGTGATGGACTGCAAGGTGGAAGTGATGGACTGAGTTTACGTGGGAGGACTACGGAGGTCACAAGGTGGAAGTGATGGACTGCAAGGCGAGAGTGATGGACTACAAGGTGGGAGTGATGGACTGCAAGGTGGAAGTGATGGACTGCAAGGTGAGAACGATGGACTGGTTGGGTCAGTGAGGTGTATCAGTGAGTCGGGTGGTCGGCTTGCCTGAATAGGAATGTTTTAAGGGAGCGTTTGAAGGAAGAGAAACTAGGGGAAAGTCTGACCATACGAGGGAGAGCATTCCAGAGGATGGGAGCTGCGCGTGAGAAATCCTGCAGTGTATCATGGGAAGAGGTGATGTGGGGAGAAGCTAGGCGCAGGTCACTGTTTGATCTTAGGGAGCAGGCTGGGGTGTATTTGGTGATTAGTGAGGACAGGTAGTGGGGAGCTGAGTTAGTGAGAGCTTTGTAGGTCAGGGTAAGGATTTTGAATTTAATTCTGCAGTGGATGGGGAGCCAGTGAAGGGACTCCCAGAGAGGAGCGGCAGAGACAGAGCGGCGGGTGAGGTGGATGGGGAGCCAGTGAAGGGACTCCCAGAGAGGAGCGGCAGAGACAGAGCGGCGGGTGAGGTGGATGGGGAGCCAGTGAAGGGACTCGCAGAGAGGAGCGCAGAGACAGAGCGGCGGGTGAGGTGGATGGAGAGCCAGTGAAGGGACTCGCAGAGAGGAGCGCAGAGACAGAGCGGAGGGTGAGGTGGATGGGGAGCCAGTGAAGGGACTCACAGAGAGGAGCGGCAGAGACAGAGTGGCAGAGACAGAGCGGCGAGTGAGGTGGATGGGGAGCCAGTGAAGGGATTCGCAGAGAGAAACGGCAGAGACCAAGCGGTGGATGAGGTGGATGGGGAGACAGTGAAGGCTTTCGCAGAGAGGAGCTGCAGAGACCGAGTGGCGGGTGTGGTGGATGAGCCTGGCAGAGGCATTCAGAATGGATTGTAGGGGAGAGAGGAGGGAGGCCAGCAAGAAGATTATTACAATAGTCAAGGTGGGAGATTACAAGGGCGTGGATGAGTTAATAGATGTGTGCACAGGCACATCCTAATGTTGGGTGAGAGGTTCATCTTTGACTACTGATATTTGATATTATTATATTGACATTAATATTTGGATGTTGCTTATCTGATTCTTGATAAATAGCATGAAAATTTAAAGTATCGCTGCATAAACATTGGCTATTCCCAACTACAGATAACTGTTCTGTGCTAAATGATCTGGCTATAAATGTTTAAATAATAATTGTTCCATGGGTGCACACCCTAATGAAATGGGCTGCGAACGCTTTTGGATGGATGGATAGATAGATGGATAGATACAGAAATAGATAGATACAGACATAGATACATAGTTAGATACAGACATAGATACAGAGATAGATGGATGGATAGAGAGATGGATGGATAGAGAGAGATAGGTAGGTAGGTAGGTAGGTAGGTTGATAGATACAGAGATTGGTAGATAGATAGATAGAGAGATAGGTAGATAGATAGATCGATAGATAGAGAGAGATAGGTAGGTAGGTAGGTAGGTTGATAGATACAGAGATTGGTAGATAGATAGATAGATAGTAGCTAAAGGCTTGAGTGAGTGTCCAGCCAATCAAGTGGCTCCCTATAGGTCATTGAGAGCCATGGCTGGTCTGGAATGTATCACTGGTCCTGGAAGGCAGATCATCAAGTGCTCATTGTCAGCTTTCAACAACTCAACAAAACTTGGTGGGCTGAACCAAGAGAGGTGTAGGTGGGAGGACATCACAGTCACTGTTTCTGTTCAGTTTGCATTGAGAAGTTACAGTGTCCGGAGTGCCCCTTTACGTTGGGTCTAGTCAAGTACCATCACCATTCGGCCAAGTTTGGAGCCACACAGATATATTTATCTGTAAGTTGGTTCGTAAAGGTATCATTTCAATGCAAAAATCTGTGTCTTCTCATGTTGTCTCGGGTAATTGGTCCCTGTCCATGAGTATCTCCCATTCCTGCTTCATATTAGAGTAATGATCACCTGGGGGCACAGCGAGCATTAGCAGTAAATAAAATACATAGAAAGCGTGGAAAAATTACCAAAATCAGACCCTTTTTTCACCAGTTTTTCAGACGAGGCTAGTGTGGATGATGCGCCCCGACTCACCTTAAAACTTATTTCGTGTAGAGCATTGTTATATGTCGTTCACTAACCACGATAAATGTAAAAAAAGTAGTTATTTCTGGAAGCAAACAGCTCTAATGAGACATACATCCACTCTATACAAAGCAGCAGACCATGCTTCTCATTAATGCAGACCGACTGTGTTGCTTGGCCAATGTTTGTGGAACCATGCTCCACTCAACAAAAAAAATTGCAGCTTCCAACTCCCCGTCCATGAATTACACGGGTGGGTTTGTTAAAAAAAAATGCATTCATTTATGAAGAAAACATTGGCACGAAGGGGGAGACTTTTGCTCCCCGGGGCTTGGAAAAGCAAAGAGTTATTATTTCAGTGTAGCAGCGAGAGATATTTCAGCTCCAAACCGCAGAGGAGGGGGTGAAATCGGGATGGGGGGGATAGAAATCAACTGGACGACGGCAGTGGTGGGCATCTTGTAGATTAACACTTTGTCCGTCGGAAATGCCAGTCTTTGGGGCATTTGGTGAGACGTTCTACCGCATTAGAAATAAAAAATAATTGTACAGTACAAAAGCACAATAACCATCTCCCTGCAGTGGTTGAAATTGTACAAAAAATGCAGTCGTCGGGGGATTGCTGGTTTCTAATGAGGGTCAACTATAAGGAACATTTACTGATTCTTTTGTGAATTCGTCAGAAACACAATAATAAACCTGCCAGTGAATATGGTCTCAAGCGAAACGCAGAGAAACAGAGGCCATGGTTTCATTATGTGTGGAATAGATATCCAAATATATTGAACTTGTGCTTAAATGATAACAAGTAATGTTTTAGTATAATAAAGTGCTCACCTGTTGGGCACCTCCGCTGCATGTCTCCTATAAATCAATGGTCAGACGCGCTTTGAATATGCTGTGCAATTTTGGGCACCTGTCTTAAGAAAAGATATTATAGCGCTAGAAAAAGTGCAGAGACCGGCGACTAAATTAATAAGGGGAATGGAAGATTTAAGTTATGAGGAAAAACTAACAAGCTTAAACCTGTTTAGTTTAGATAAACGGCACCTTAGAGGGGATCTGATAACTTTATATAAATAAATACGAGGCCTCAGAGGGATCTGATAACTTTATATAAATATATACGGGGCCTCAGAGGGATCTGATAACTTTATATAAATATATACGGGGCCTTAGAGGGATCTGATAACTTTATATAAATATACGGGGTCTTAGAGGGCTCTGATAACTTTATAAATATATACGGGGCCTCAGAGGGGTCTGATAACTTTATATAAATATATACAGGGCCTCAGAGGGGTCTGATAACTTTATATAAATATATACGGGGCCTTAGAGGGATCTGATAACTTTATATAAATATATACGGGGCCTCAGAGGGGTCTGATAACTTTATATAAATATATACGGGGCCTCAGAGGGGTCTGATAACTTTATATAAATACAGTTGTATTCAAAATTATTCAACCCCCAATGCTGTAAAGGGTTTTAGGGAATTTAGTGTACATTTGTAATTGTATTCAGAATGAAATCCTACAAGGACTTTTTAAAGAACCCTATGCAACTAAAATGACATCAATTGGTTTTGTAATACAGTAGTAAATGTTTCTTTTGTGAATTCTTCATTGACACAATTATTCAACCCCTTAAAGACTACCACTCTGAAGAACAGAGGTTTATTCAAGTGTTTTCAATCAGGTATTGAAAACACCTGTGGATGTCACGGAGCAGCAATAAAGCATAATAAGCACCAATTAGGCAGCTTTAAAATGACTGTGATACTCAGCTCCTTCTAGACATTTACTGGTGTGGTTACAAACATGGTGAAGTCAAGAGAATGGTCCAGGAAGACAAGAGAAGAGGTGATTACTCTTCACAGGAAGGGCAATGGCTATAAGAAGATTGCAAAGATGTTAAACATACCAAGAGAGACCATAGGAAGCATCATTCGCAAATTCAAGGCAAAGGGCACTGTTGAAACGCTACCTGGTCGTGGCAGAAAGAAGATGCTGACTTCGACTGCTGTGCGCTACCTGAAGCGTAGAGTGGAGAAAAGTCCCCGTGTGACTGCTGAGGAACTGAGAAAAGATTTGTCAGATGTGTGTACTGAAGTTTCAGCTCAGACAATACGGCGCACACTGCGTAATGAAGGCCTCCATGCCAGAACTCCAAAGAATAAGAAGAGTCGACTGCAGTATGCCAAAAGTCATGTGGACAAACCACAGAAGTTTTGGGATAGTGTTCTGTGGACTGATGAAACAAAATTAGAACTGTTTGGGCCCATGGATCAACGCTATGTTTGGAGGAGGAAGAACAAGGCCTATGAAGAAAAGAACACCTTGCCTACTGTGAAGCATGGCGGGGGGTCAATCATGCTTTGGGACTGTTTTGCTTCTGCAGGTACAGGGAAGCTTCAGCGTGTGCAAGGTACCATGAATTCTCTTCAATACCAGGAGATATTGGATGACAATGTGATGCAGTCCGTCACAAACCTGAGGCTTGGGAGACGTTGGACCTTTCAACAGGACAATGATCCCAAGCATACCTCCAAGTCCACTAGAGCATGGTTGCAGATTAAAGGCTGGAACATTTTGGAGTGGCCATCGCAGTCACCTGACTTAAATCCGATTGAGAACCTCTGGTGGGACTTAAAGAAAGCAGTTGCAGTGCGCAAGCCTAAGAATGTGACTGAACTGGAGGCTTTTGCCCATGACGAATGGGCGAAGATACCCGTAGATCGCTGCAAGACACTTGTGTCAAGCTATGCTTCACGTTTAAAAGCTGTTATAACTGTAAAAGGATGTTGTACTAAGTACTAAGATTGAATGTCACTTGGGGGTTGAATAAAACTGATAATGATGTGAGCACAGAAAAGACATTTGTGGTTATTTCATTATAAATGTTATGTTATATTTGTCTGACCTACACGTGCCTCTTTGATTTAATTGTAAGCAAGATGACTGAATGATCAAAATCAATGTCAAACTGGCCAAAACACTCAATTTCAGTGGGGGTTGAATAATTTTGAACACAACTGTATATACGGCGCCTTAGAGGGGGTCTGATAACTTTATATAAATATATACGGGGCCTCAGAGGGGTCTGATAACTTTATATAAATATATACGGGGCCTCAGAGGGGTCTGATAACTTTATATAAATATGTACGGGGCCTCAGAGGAGTCTGCTAACTTTATATAAATATATACGGGGCCTCAGAGGGGTTTGATAACTTTATATAAATATACATGGGGCCTCAGAGGGGATCTTATTACTTTGTATAAATATATACAGGTCATTGTAAACCATTGTCTGATAACCTATTCATTAACAGGTCTATACACAGGACACGAGGTCACCCATTTACACTGGACGAAAGGAAATTCAGCATGAAGCATAGGAAGGGTTATTTTACAGTGAGAACAATAAAGCTGCGGAATTCTCTGCCCGTTGAGGTGGTTGGGTCAGAGACTGTACAGATTTTTTTTTAAAAACGACTGGATGACTTCCTGCAGACACAGAATATTAAGGGTTAAAATATTTAATATGTGGGTAAAAGCTTCTTGATCCAAGGAGAAATCTGACGCCATCTGGGGGCAAGAAGGATTTTTTTCCCAGTGTTTTGCATATTAACCCCCTCTTTCTTCTTTTTACACCCCCGAAACACTTACAAATTGAGCAGATTGTGCTGCTCTGTCCTCCGCCTCTTCTGCATGCTCCATTGGTGCTGCCCCCTCCTGCTCCCACCCATGTGATGCATCGTAGACTCGCAGCACTTACGCTGCGAGTGTGCAACGCTTCACGTGGGTGGGCAGGTGACCCGCGAGCGTAAATCTCGCGAGAGCCGCCAGCGCTGAACAGACAACTCCGGATTCGGACTCCGAATGGTGTTGGGTTTGCCTTGGTGGTCTGTTGATTGTGTATACGTCGTATAATTGTTCTTGATGAGGCATTTATTGGTGTTTGCCATTCATTAATCGCCACCATTATGGTTTACCACTGTTAGTGGACTATGTCGTTGTGCTGCTTGATGGTGGGGCGAAGAAATTAATCAAAAACCTCGAGGCATCAGTGCCAATGTTTCCATTTTAAGGTGATGTGTTATCATTGCGATCCGGGACGTTGATAAACCACATGTTGTGTGTCGGTGCCTTTTCCTATTTCTAATGTTTCTTTCTTTTTGACAATCCTGCTATTAAAGAGACAAAGACGAAAGAGAAGCTTATCTGAAGCCGACAAACATCAGATAATCATAATTAGAGGACAGTTGTCTTTGTTTCAACAGATTTTATTATATAATTCATATGTTTTTGCCTAAACTCACATGGATAAACTTGCATTTTCGGCTCCAAGCTAATATTATGATATGAGGAAGCACAGAATGGGTGGTTTTCTTTTCCAGGGACATGGTAACACCTTGTCTGCTTTTCTGCCTGCTTGCGTCACGCCAGAGGAGGAATTTCCACGTGTATGTTAGACATGAAATGCGTAAATAGTACAACCATCACCAATATACATATTGGGATCTCTTAGCCATCACGGTAAGGAAGAGTCACAGCGGGAAAGATCACACTACAGAAGATACTCTTAACCCCTTAATGGCTGTGTGATGACCTGTGCCGTCACGCAACGCAGGGCTGTAACGACCAGGGACATACTGGCTGACATACACTGAAATCCCTATTATGAGCTGCAGAGTGCCTGGAAATCGTAGTTTTTATGCTGTTGCTGACTGTCTGACAAGTCGAGCCTTACCAATAGTTCAATGCGTCCCAAGATTTTGGACTGCAACCCTGGCTAACGAATTTGTTCCCAAACCATTAATTCGAGTTGTATCGGTAAAGAGAATTTTAGATTCCATGCAGTGATCCTCCCCATTAGCAGACGTTAGCGTTCAGTAACCTTACCAAAATCCTAATCCTGCTTCCGAGGCAGCCCGTCGAAGAAATGTTTTTGTTAAATTTTGCCCTTCTTGATTCAATTTTTGTGCAAAATTCCTAGATAGCACAAGTCCCTGGAAGCTCTTTCCTTTGTTGTAGTCCCTGAATAGATTTAATCTTCGCGTGATTCATCATGTCTCAGACAGTTCTTTTTTTTTTTATTAATGAATGTGAAATCAGTTTCAGATGTGAACGAAAGGTGGAAAAAAATGTTATTGGAAAAAAAAAGTGCAGGTATAAAGAGTCAAGTCCTAATAGCGTTCAAGGTCCCGGGCATTTTGTTAGTTATTGAAGCCGACAGCAGGGATTTCATATGTAAAATATGTGGCAAAAATTGAGCGTAAAAGCATAACCAAACTAACATAGGCACCTGACTGAGTGGCACGTCTGGTCTTGCTCACTCTCTCAGAGGTCTGGAATAAAATATACAAATCATATATATAATAGATATCTAAATAACAGGATTTACGTGAGTTATGCCTCACTGAGATGTTGGATATATTTTTCGTTGGTCAGGGAGATCAGTATTGCACCTTTGCAATGATCTTGGGACTTCAGCTCAGTGGGCAATCCTTTCCCGTGTGTCTTCTTCATGGAATCAGGGGAAATTTCGGTGTGAATTGAGTGCCAAGCACTGCCAAGACAGGCTTGCATTTGAATTGCGAAAACCTACAGGGTTTAATCAAAGAGAATCGAAAAGTCACCGCACGTTCGGTGACTTTTTGTTCTCTTTAATTCGGTACGATTTGGCGATCCCATTTCGGCGACCCTGCAGTGTATTCAGTAAGCACCACAGGGCCGTCGTAGTGCAGGGAAAAGCCGCCGAAAACTCACCGCAAAATCCAGGCGAATGCACACCGAAACCCGCAAAAACATCTGGATTAAGCCCGCCGAAAACGCCGGAGAAACCCGAGCAGGAGCCGATCAGAG
Organism: Leptobrachium leishanense; assembly: GCA_009667805.1. Lineage (NCBI taxonomy): Eukaryota > Metazoa > Chordata > Amphibia > Anura > Megophryidae > Leptobrachium > Leptobrachium leishanense. The sequence goes on from CM019074.1 coordinate 101,847,157, forward strand.
CGCGGAGCAGCCGCCGGAAAACCCGACACTGCAGACGAATGCAGTGAAAAAAAAACAGTACGCTTGAAAGTTTGAAGTGAGCGAAAATGTCTGAAATTTACATATGAGGTCCAATGAATTATAATAAAAAGGGCTGTTACAGAAAAAAGAAGTAAAGTTAATTTTTTTTTTTTTTTAAAAAAAACGGGAAAAAAAAATTTGTGACAAAAATCCCGACAAATGCTTAAAAGATCCTAAAAAAATCTATAATTAAAGAGACTTTTTGCAGCAGGATATTATAATAAACGGTTTATTAGATGTTGAATTAAAACAGGAATATTTTTAACATTGAAGCCTATGGGATTCGCCTTAATAAACCTGTCGAATTAAGCCACCGAACAGCAGGGCATTTCGGCAACTTTTCACTGCTGTTTTTTTTTCTCTGAATAGACCAAGCATTGCTTCCCTATTGGGATTCACTGCCCTCGAACAGGCACCGAACAGACACCGTATGAGCAGGCAATTCGCCAACATTTGGTGAACTGCCTGCTCTCTGGATAGCCGAATGGCCAGGAAAGGTAACCGAACGCTGAATTTCAGTGTTCGGTTCCCCTTCGCCAGCAATTCGGAGCTCTTTGAATAACCCTGATAAAATTTGTGATTGACGGGTTTACTTCCCATGTGATATAAAGTCCAGCCTCATGTGGGGAGGTCAATGGCTGGTGAAGAACACTCCACACCCACGTCTCTGACCCATGCTGTTACAGTGGGGGCAGCTGCCAAGCTCCTGTAGAATCTTACATATCCCTGGTGGTCTTGTGGCAGAGCAATGCAACCTGTACCTTTTTTGTGAAGCGCCTGATAGACCGGAAACCACTCACTATAACTCATAGTGCATAAAAAGAGTATTCCAATGCCTTCAGCAAATGAAGGTGCAGACCTTATAAATAGCAACCACTTGTTTGGGCCCCCCGAGCTCCTCAAACCCTACTAACAGTTGCCTCCTATGACCACAGGTCCATCTAGGGTCAGATCCTCCAAACACAAGTTTTGTGAGAGGCACGCTTCCAGTTTTGGCCAAGAGTTGAGTCCGAATTGCAGTAACAGGCAGAGCGGGCGCTGGATTGCAGGCTGCGCTCCTAACGCTCTCCCCAGAACATTGCCACACGGGTTCTGTCCCGCTGCTGCTAGTGACACTTGACAGACAACGAAAAGTAATGTTCCTTAGTGACAAATGAAAAAGCGAGTTATTGCAGCAGCATTGTTCACTGTTTAATAAAAAAGCAGACAATGCTGCTACTTTACAAAATAAAGGGAATGTCCTTTCCTTTGACACCTAGCATGACCTTGGTGGTTGTATGAAACCGCAGATGCAAAGGTACAAAGCGATTTTAGCTTGGGGAGGGGGAAAGCCTTCTGTGCCCACACCCCATTGATCCACCAGTGTGCCCATGATACAATTAAGCCATTTTTAGAATCATCACACTTGATAAGATCTTATAACCCATGATTTACCTAAATCCAGTAAAGGGAGTCACTATTGATCTGTGTCAGGTTCCGGGTTCCAATTGGCAATGGCTTCTCGCTGCACAAGAAGTTGAGAAAGTCGGCTAATCTCAGCAGCTTACAGTCTGTTGAAATTATTAATGGCTTCTTAAAGAAAGCACAACATTTCGGGAAAGGAACTTGAAAACATTTAAGGCAGCATTTTGAGTGAGGTACATTAGGACAAAAAATAATGAAGTGTTAAATCCAAATCATATCCAGACCCCCAGGAATGAACCTCTCAAACACCACCCAATATCCCTGGGTGTCAGGAGTTCTGTAAAGCTAATGTTGACCACATGGGGATCAGCAGGGCGCTGGAGTTGACAGCAGGTAACGTCCTGGAAATTAAAAATTGGGCTTAAAATAAGTCATATTTCACGTTTTTTTCTGATTTCCCCAATCCCACTGATAGATTGTCCTTTCCTCACAACACGTGGATCTAATTCATGAGCCAAATCCCTGACGCTCTTTCCTGCTTGCTTTGATTTACGTACGGCTGCTGGAGGAATAACAGAAGGTTCCCTAATTCTTTCTTGAGTGGTCTTATCCTCTTTATTCCACCTTGTGAATTTCCCAACATGTGCGTCTGATTTCCAGCTCGTTTCAACTTGAAATACGTGGCAGAAAAACTAATATGAACTGTACTCTGAGTAGTACCTACTGATTCCTAAGTACAGGACTCGTGACCCCGAGACTCTGAAGAAAAAACCGTGTGGTCTCTCTCTGATACAATGAAATGTTGGCCTCCAGCTTCCTTCCCTGCCGGAATCACTTTTACTGTACAAGACTTTAAAAACCTTCACTTCGCTCTGGAGAGCACATGGAAATGTTTCAGACATCAACAACCTGGAGGAATATGATTGGGGGCTGGTAAAAGAAACAAAGCAGAGTGGGACAACCCTTCAGATTTTTTTGTATCCCCATTTTAAAATCAAGATATATTGTTTTTAGAGTAACAAGTAGCATATGTAGCAATGTGTCAGGTCACCGAGCCATCTAGAAAGTTGCCATCTTGTATTATAGAGCTCAGATCGTTTTTTCTTGTTTTTTTCTGGTCATGTGGATGTTCTTCTGTTAATGGTCTAGACTAGGGGTGCTCATCGTTGGCCCTCCATATGTTTCGGGACTACATTTCCCATGATACGTAGTCACTCATTAAGGCCAACAAAGCCGTGTGGGCCAGGGACTCCTGGTTAAGGCTAGGGTCAGACGAAAGCATTTTTCCCCGCGAACGTGAAAAAGTGCGTCTGAACGCATTGACGTACTTTTTCACGGAATGCGCAAAAACGGGCAGACGACGCGCATTTTCGAGCGTGATTTTGTACGGATCGTCAATAAAACACTTTTTGCGTCTGGACGTTATGTTGGCCGTACACTAGCAGCGTCTGACGTCTCCCAATCACGCAAACACGCCGCTATGCGGACGCAGTGCACTCTGTACGTCAGTACTAGCGGTTTGACGTTCTCGAAAAAATGCATTCGTTTGCCACTTGCGTTGCGCGGCCGCACTTTTGTGCGGCCGTTCTTCATATGCAGCCCGGCATTGGACGTCATTTGCTGCTAGCGCGGCCGTGATTTAGTGCGGTTAAACTTTTAAAAGCTTTCGTCTGACCTTAGCCTTAGACCAGTGGTCGGAACATGAGAGACTCATTCACACCTTCTATTTTTCTTGAATGAAAAGTGATTTCTTGCCTTGTAGGGTAGTCACCTTTTCTTCTAGGTGTCCTATTTGGACATTCAGTTTTATAAACCAGATGGTCTTGTTTCTTGACATATCCGTGTCCATTTCATTTGTCTTTTTTTGTTTGGTCCAGTTTATCTTTGTTGATATAACTGAACGGCTTTGGAATAAGTGGTCCTGTTCAGGCCAAGGTGATCACTGTCCAAATCCATCTACTCAGGTTGGTTTCCCCTTTTTGTGTATCCTCAATGTCTCCTTGATTATCCATAAAAAAGACATGAAATATCAATAAGGTTAGAATGGATTAGATATGAGGACGAGAGAGAATACATAGAAATGAAGGACAAGACTGGTGGATCAAGCAAATGGACAGGTTAGCATGGACGCTTTTTGAGCTGCAAAAGTAGACGATATGGGCAGAAAATTGCCACTGTTCAAAGGGTAACAGGGTGTCATGTACCCCCTCTTGTCTCCAGAGGTTCTCATTGTTATTCCTGTACCCCACCACCACAAGTCCTGCATGTCTTGCGATCTGGAGTCATCATGGCCAACCAACCCACCTGATCTCATTGCTACAGACCTCGACCTCGACAGTCCCCCCCAGCTGCAGCTGACTCCGGCTCCTCCTTGTTTTCTCGCTACCAATTTCCAGTTGGTGTAAGACCATTCCATCTTGCCTGTGCCCTGCCAGAAATCTTTACCTGCCATTGGGTCTCACCCTCTGAACCGTCAGCCATCCTGCCAGCTGTACCGATACAAAATGAATTGTCGAATGGTGGCGCTAGGGATGGTCCGTGGAGCATCATCCATTATCTGACATTAACTCAACATTCAGTGGGAAATTGCGATCTTCAAGCTCCACGGTTTTAGTAAAAGCTGAATAAAAGAAGAAAATGACTAAGTACACATTGCCCGTAGCAGCATACAGCACACGTGGCTCTATGTGTGTATTCTATCCTCTACCTGGTGACAACAAGTGTCATTTATTTTACGGAAATCAGAGGTCACCGATCCCTGGCGTTTTCATAATTATTATGATTTAGGTTCGCGGGCAGAGGAAACCTCCAGCAAAATGGCCCTGTCGGGAAAGTGAATCAGGGCCGTGGAGACGGGCTCGCATAGAGTTGCATTGTGCTACTCCGTGTGTTTGGATTTGCGGTAAGAAATCTTTCATTCCCTTTATAAAATAAACTCCCTTTGCGAAAAAAAATCTCCCAATAATTGCACATTGTGTTCGGCGCAGGAGCCGTCTGCATGCCGGGTACACCTATGCGACTCCGGTATGTAAGACACAGCTCCTCAATGTTGTCCCATGTATGCTTACCTTGTATAGTGTTGCCCTCTCTACTGGCAAAGGCTAAAATAAAATAATACTAAACAAATAGGAAAGCTGAGATTTCCACATGAGATTCGGGGAGTTGAATCATATGTGCACTGCAGCGCTTGGCAAACGATGTCTCTTGGGCTGGCCGGGATGGGGGAACCGGTGAATGAATGCTTATGTTCTGCTAATGGGGAGCCACACTCACTAATGTTTTGACTTGCAGCCGCCTAGTCCTTTCAGTGGAAACTTTAATTCGATTATGAGCTCGGATCTGACTGGTCTGTGCCCCCCGATGCACAGACTAGATTAAACAATGAGGACAAAATGCCAATTGTCTTCTTATTTTGTGTAAAAACAAACCTAAATCGGTCGATTTCGGAAGCAGCGCCTTACAAAAAAAACCCCGAACGCTGGCACTCGTCTTCCGCACCGACAGAAACGACAGGCACGTCTGTAGGACCCCCGCTAATATATGAGGCAGCCTTGGCCCTCCAGATATTTTGGAACTACATCTCCCATGATACTCAGCTACTCATTCGGTTTGCTTAGCCTCAAGTGAAATGCAGTTCCAAAACATCCAGAGGTCCAAGGTTCCCGACCCCTGATTTGCATAATGTACATTAGCAGTTGGTAGGACCTTATGACCAGGCAGTTAGCGGACATGCTGCACCATCATTTAAGGGGATAAAGAGGGTGATTTTTTTTCTTAGAGTGTCCCCCTAAAACAGGGATCTCAAACTCCGTCCCCCCTCCAGATACTTATTGCCTACAATTCCCAGAATGCTTTTAATGCAATAGATGGTCAGAGAATCATGGGAGATGTAGTTCAGAAATATATTTATTTCCTACATATTTATTTTTCTGTTAATCTGTATATTTGGTCTTGTGTTAATATCTTGCATTTTACTATTTTGTATTTCTGTAACCACTCAATGTTCTCGAACCCAGGACATACTTGAAAACGAGAGAAATCTCAATGTATCCTTCCTGGTAAAATCCTTTATAAATAAATAAATAAATAAATATGGGGGCGGGGCAACGTTCGAGATCCTTGCTTTAACATGATATGACCATAGGGTAGTGACAACAAACCTTGGCACCCTATATGTTTCGGCACTACCTGTCCCACAATGCTTAGTCACACTTTAGGCTGAATGAGCATCATGGAACATGTACAGGGTAATTCAAAGAGAATAGAAATGCCACAGCACATTCGGTGACTTTTCGTTCTCTTCAATTCGGTTCGATGTAGCGATCCCATTTCGGTGACCCTGCGGCGTATTCAACAAGCACCACAGGGTCCCCGAATTGCAGGGAAAAGTCGCCGCAAACCCGCCGAAAACTCACCGCAAAACGAAGGCAAACACACACCGAAACCCGAAAAAACATCTGGATTAAACCCGCCAAAAACGCCGTAAAAACCCGAGCAGGAGCCGATCACACGCAGAGCAGCCGCCGGAAAAAGCCGACACCGCAGACGAAGGCAGTGAATAAAATAGAAAAACAGTTTGCTTGAATGTTTGAAAAGTGAAACGCTGTTTGCAAAGAAACTACTGAGCGAAAATGTCTGAAATTTACATATAAAATCCAATGAATGATAATAAAAAGGCTGTTACAGAAAAAATAAGTAAAGTTAAAAGAAAAATGCTTAAAATATCCTAAAAAATCTATAAATAAAGAGACTCTTTACTGCAGAATTTTATAATGAACGGTTTATTAGATATTGAATTAAAAGGGGAATATTTTTAACATTGAAGCCTATGGGATTCGCCTGAATAAACCTGCCGAATTAAACCACCGAATGGCAGGGCATTTCGGCAACTTTTCACTGCTGGTTTTTGTTCTCTGAATAGCCGAAGCAGTGCTTTTTTGTGGGGCTTTCACTGCCCTCGAACAGGCACCGTATGTGCAGGCAATTCGCCAAGATTTGGTGAACAATGGCCAAGAAAGGTAACCGAACGCTGATTTTCAGCGTTCGGTTCCCTTTTGGCAGCCATTCGGATCTCTTTGAATAACCCTGTTTGTAGTGGGACATCTGAGGTGCTGAAGTTCTCCATCACTGCCATAGGGTGTGACCAAATCCCATATTTCACTATGATGTTGGTTACCTGTGACACTTCCTACTTTGAGCATGATGGTCAGGGGTCAGGTACAGGGGGAACACGTGGGAACGCAGATCCTGCACTATTTTTGCAGAGGGAACTGAGTTCCCTTTAGTCCCATACAGTATAAAACTTGTATTCAGGTATTCAATCATAAGTTTCCCTGTTAAGACACAATAAATATAGGATTTATCATGCATTTTTACTGAAATCCATATATATTCTTAAATATATCAGATTTGAGTGTATGTTTGTGTTAAGTGCGAGATAATAATTGCTAATTCGGGGACAGAAATCTCAGTGAGTCTCCACACTTCTTTTGTTAGGACTTGACCCCCTATTATTTCAAATTTAAGAAACATAATGCAGAAGGTGCAGTTTATCTCCATGGATGATCCATTTGCCCGATGCCTTTGGAGAGGCTCATCATGACCTTCAAGCTTTCAACTAGCTCAGATATTGTTGCAGAAAACTCTGATACAAACCACTGAGGTCACCTCGCTCTCTCCTAGAAATAAAACACCTAAGACAGGCTCTGCTCTTTTTATGGGTCGACTTTGTTACTCTGTCCATCTCTAGGAAAATAAAGTCATTTTTCAAGGATTCTGGTCCGGAAAATCTGTACATTGTATAAACGAAGCGATTTAAACAATGTATATTGTATAACATCGCATTTTTTTGTTATTTCACCTTGAACATACACAGCAGCAGCAAAACCGTCTCAATGTTTGTAAGGATATATTTCTTTTCTTAGCGTCCTTGCTGGTAATTGTTCCTTGGTTTGGGAAGGAGGAGGTGATGCGGCGACGCGTCCCCTCCTCTCTGCTGTCTCACTTACTCATAGGGAATCCCAATACCCATATGAGCTCATACAGCCAACGCTCCCAACAAATCGAGGCCGAGCGGCTCTCTTTACACGTACCCCGCCTCATTCGCTCCAACGTGCTAAAACAGCCCATTCTCCCAGACGACATATCCCATAAAATATACTGTATCTGGAACAAGTGCCCGGGGTTGGACAAGGCTGGGAAATGTCTGAGAGAATGACAAAATCATCAGGAAAGTTACAGCCCATGTTTCCTAAACTGTTTTATCCTCTTATCAAATCTTCTTTCTACACGAGAGCTACATGCCATATACTGTGCTATATATATATATATATATGTACTGTAAATATACATATTACTGGGAAAATCCAAAGACCGGATCAGTTTAAGATTGCCGAGTAAAACTGACATTACCCAGGCAGCTTTGGGAAAGATATCAAACCTTTGGCTTTACCAGGCTTTGGCTTTAATCCTAGGTTTATCCAAATTTCCATCAAACTTCATCCCGGTAAACCCCGATCTACCCAAATGCTGCTGGGTAATGTTTTATTATGAGACTTTGGAGCGGCTGATGAATTTCTTTTTTACAGGTTACATGGTCATGTTTGGTATCATTGGAAAGGCCACGCTCTGGCCGTTCCAGTGATATCAAACATTAACTCCTAGCTGTCACAGATCAGGAGATAGGGGTTTCATTGGAACCCCCTATCTCCACCATAGGTGGCAGCAAGGGGTTAATTGTGAAACAGGCGCCATCACGCTATGAGCGATGACGCCAGTCATTAGGGGGATATCCCGGAAGCTAGGCCGACATCCAAGATGTCGGCCAGCTCCGGGAGGGGACCGCGATAAGGCGCATTTTAGCGCCATATCGCGATCCAGCCCCCTAGGGGTTAAAGACAGCCGCCGCTTGGCAGGGCAGGCTGTGCACTTCCGAGCGGTACCTGTCTTCAGCCGATGGCCCGCACGGATGGGAAGGGGGAGAGGTCCGAAGGACCTCCCCCCTCCCCTTCAGGCACCTTCCCTGCAATGGCTGTGGGTGTCTGCCACATGGAAAGGGTTAATATTGTAGGCAAAGGCAGCACAACAAAGGAGAATCCCCACCTCCCCCCAAAATATAAAAACTGAGGGACATACAGGGTTATTCAGAGAGAGCCAATCTGGCCCCACAATTTCGACGAACAGTGAATTTCCCCATACGGTGCAATTCCAGGGCCATTTGGCTATTCAAAACCTGGCAATTCGCCAAATTTTGGCTAATTGCCAGCAAAGTATGGTGCCTGTTCGGCAGCAGTGAAATCCCCCATAGAGAAGTAATGGTTAATCTATTCAGAGAACACCGAACAGCAGTGAAATGCCCTGCTGTTCGGTGGTTTCATTCGGCAGGTTTAATCGGGCGTATCACATACAGGGTTATTCAAAGAGATCCGAATTGCTTGAGAAAGGTAACCGAACGCTGAAAATCAGCATTCGGTTACCTTTCTTGGCCATTCGGCTATCCAGAGAGCAGGCAATTCGCCAAATCCTGGCGAATTGCCTGCACATTCAGTGCCTGTTCGAGGGCAGTGAAAACCCCATGAAAAAGCACTGCTTCGGCTATTCAGAGAACACAAACCAGCAGTGAAAGGTTCCCCTAATGCCCTGCCAATCGGTGGTTTCATTCGGCAAATTTATTCAGGAGAATCCCATAGGCTTCAATGTTAAAAATATTCCCGTTTTAATTCAATATCTAATAAACCGTTCATTATAAAATTCTGCAGTAAAGAGTCTCTATATTTATAGATCTTTTAGGATATTTTAAGCATTTTTCTGATTTTTTTTTTAAAGTCCGATTTTTTTTTTTTTTTAAGTTTTCTTATTTTTTCTGTAACAGCCCTCTTTATTATCATTCCCTGGACCTCATATGCAAATTTCAGACATTTTCGGTCAGTAGTTTCTTTGCAAACAGTGTTTCACTTTTCAAACATTCATACAAACTGTTTTGCTAATTTATTCACTTCGCTCTGTCTGCGGTCTCAGCTTTCTCAGCTTTTTCCGGCAGCTTGGCTGCATGTGATCGGCTCCTGTTCGGGTTTTTCTGTGGTTTTCGTCAGGTAAATCCAGATGTTTTTGCTGGTTTTCGGCGTGCATTCGCTGGGTTTTGCGGTTAGTTTTCGTCAGGTTTGCGGCAGCTTTTCCCTGCAATTCGGGGACCCTGTGGTGTTTGCCGAATACACCGCAGGATCACCGAAATGGGATCGGCAAGAGGAACCGAGTTTAAGAGAATGAAAAGTCACCGAACGTGCGGTGACTTTTCAAATCTCTTTGAATTACCCTGTTTGTATCATTTTAACAATGGTTCAAAATTCAGACGAGCCGATCCAACTTCTGCACTGAGTTCGGTTAGTGCTAAAAAGAACTAAAATGTGTCTGAAATGATTCGGACGAGCTGAACATTTTCACTGTGTTCTAGAATAGTTTGTAGTCGACCATACCGGAAGTAGCAGGGTAGCACGTAGTACCGTAAGGACATACAGGGTTATTCAGAGAGGTCCAAAATGTAACCGGACACTGAAATTCAGCGTACAGTGACATTTCAGGGCCATTCGGCTATTCAGAGAGCAGGCAGTTCGCCAAATTTTGGCGAATTGCCTGCATGTACAATGCCTGTTCGATGGCAGTGAAATCCCTCCATAGAGAAGCAATGGTTAATCTATTCACAGACACCGAACAGCAGAGAAAGGTTGCCGAAGTGCCCTGCTGTTCGGTGTTTTCATACGGCAGGTTTATTCAGGGGAATCCCATAGGCTTCAATGTTAAAAATATTCCCGTTTTAATTCAATATCTAATAAACCGTTTATTATTTTATTCTGCAGCAAAAAGTCTCTTTATTTATAGATTTTTTTTAGGATCTTTTAGGCATTTTCAGGATTTTTTCAGCAAAATTGTTTTCCATTTTTTTTAAATCGTTTTTTCTTTTTTCTGTAACAGCCCTTTTTATTATCATTCATAGGATCTTATATGTAAATTTCAGACATTTTCATTCAGTAGGTTTTTTGCAAACAGTCAGGGTTATCCAAAGAGATTCGAAAAGTCACCGCACGTTCGGTGACTTTTCGTTCTCTTCAATTCGGTTCCTTTTGCCGATTGCATTTCGGTGACCCTGCGGTGTATTCAGCAAGCACCACAGGGTCCCCGAATTGCAGGGAAAGGCTGCCGCAAACCCGACGAAAAGTAACCGAATGCACGCTGAAAACAAGCAAAAACATCTGGATTAACCTTCGAAAAAGCCGAACAGGAGCCGAACATGAGCCGAATCACACAGAGCCGAAGCAGCTGTGACGTAGAGGAGGCAGTGAATAAATTAGAAAAACCATTTGTATGAATCTGGGAAAATGAAACGCTGTTTGCAAAGAAACTACTGAGCGAAAATGTCTGAAATTTTCACAGGAGGTCCAGGGAATGATAATAAAGAGGGCTGTTACAAAAAAAATAAGTAAACTGAAAAAAAAAAAAAAAAAATCGGACTTTTAATTTTTTTTTAAAAAAATCAGAAAAATGCTTAAAGTATCCTAAAAGATCTATAAATAAAGAGACTCTTTGCTGCAGAATTTTATATTGAACGGTTTATTAGATATTGAATTAAAACGGGAATATTTTTAACATTGAAGCCTATGGGATTCTCCTGAATAAACCTGCCGAATTAAACCACCGAATGGCAGAGCATTAGGGGAACCTTTCACTGCTGGTTTGTGTTCTCTGAATAGCCGAAGCAGTGCTTTTTCATGGGGATTTCACTGCCCTCGAACAGGCACCGAACAGGCACCGTATGTTCAGGCAATTCGCCAGGATTTGGCAAATTGCCTACTCTCTGGATAGCCGAATGGTCAGGAAAGGTAACCGAACACTGATTTTCAGCGTTCGGTTACCTTTCTCAAGCAATTCGGATCTCTTTGGATAACCCTGAGTGTTTCATTTTGACACTTTCAACGAACTGTTGTTTGTTTGTTTTTTTACCCCGTCTGTCAGCGCTCGTCAGCTTTTTCTGGCGCGTTCGGCGTGGTTTTTACGGCGGTTTCTGCGTGTTTTCGGTGAGTGTTCGGCGGGTGTTTGTCGAGTTTGCGGTGGGTTTTCCCTGCACTCCGTGGACCCTGCATTTGTACTTGAATACACCACAGAGTCAGTGAACTAGAGTCGCCAAATTGCCCCAAAGTGCGGAGAATGAAAGGGCACCTCTGAATAACCCCTATAGTGACACCGGTACTGTGCGATCATATATACGGAACTACATTCTAAGTTTAGCACGTTTAATATTCACCCAATATGTTTTTTCTTTATTTTATTTACTTTTTCCACATGGCATTCTAGTGGACCTTCCAACCTTATACACTCTATCTATATATCTATTTATGTATTGTTTTTCAAAGGACACTCAGGTATACACTCGCCTCCGGACGCCCACCATGCCACTTGCTTCTCCCCCTGTCCCACCAGACGAAGCAGAAAAAAGACGTCATTCGCAACATAATGGGCTAGGTAACAAAAATAACAGTGCAGAGGCAGTTCCCACCCAGTGAGAAATGTAAAGCCAGTCACACTCCCTGTGTAATGGGTTTAAAAATATACACTCATTGCTATAGCTTCTGCCAGGTGGAAAAAGCTTGGCGTCCAAACAAAAACAGTTTTTTTTTTCCCCTTTGCAAAAAAGTTGCAGAGGCTCCAACTAACTTGGTATGTGTCTCCGTCTGGCCTTAGTATACCTTGCAACGACGTTAATGTGATGACAACTCCCAGTCTGACCTTCATCAGCTCAGGTTTTAGGTGGGGAACATGGTCGGATGACATGTCAGCCCACGTCGAATGATGCTGGCGGCCTGGCGCCATGCTTCATATTTTCAAATTTCGTTCCTATTACATGTCAGCAAGGTGTTTACTTTGTGAGCTGTATCCCTTGTTTGTGCATCTATGCCTCTACAGAACCATCGAGTCTTGGGATCCCAGTTGAGCTGTAATTTTGGGCTGCTTGCTTCATCCACCTTCATCAAAACCCTTTGTATTTGTATACTACTACTTGAATACGAGAGGAAGCTGCCTGTCATCTTTAGGAAGGAAGGAGACTTTCCTTGTCTAAAACCTACCCCAATACAACAATAACAACAACAAAAACTGGATCAAGGTAGATCTTGCTCTTGGAGACATTTTGGTTGCTGGAGAACAGAAAAGAAGATTTTTCGACCTTTTCTGTACTACTTGCCCAATGTCCTTGGCTTCAGATGTCCTCAGGTTTGAGTGCCGGTAATGTAAAATGTAACGGATGGAATTCACAGAGACGCTGGTCAAAAAGGAACGTGAAGGTATCAACACTTGCCATTGGCTTATCCATGTCTACCATGTAAACTGGAGTAGGAAACGTCCATTCACAGCAGGGTTTTGTGGCGAATTAAACGCGGCGTCTAGACATGGAGGTTTAATTGTTACTGCGACCTCACGGCCTCCCAGTGAACACCTGCAAAGGAGCCCCCCTAACTCTCTTGATTGCCATCTGAGCAATTCAGTGACCTTCACAGCTTTCACCAGGGCTTACCTAGAATCTGTCTAATCTCGAGATATCCGAACAGGCTTTGGCACTGTGGTCAGTGATACTCCATGTCTCGTTGCTCCAATAGGCTCTTAATTCAATGGAAAAAACGCAAGTGCCATCACCACGTATTTCTCCCTTTGCGTGGGACACTTGTCCATACCAGTCATAGAAAGACTACAGACATTTTCAGTGCTCTCTCGTTCCCCGCACTTCAAATTCCCGAAGTGCAGGGAAAAGACGCTGAACGGATCCAAAAGAAAATCGCTGAAAATCCGCCGATAACCTGCCGATACGATCTGAAAAAATTGGATCAATTTCGAAATGCCGCAGAAAACACGCCAAACATACCCGACGATCCACCGCAAACCTGCCAAATCCGTCCCAAAAAAGCAGACGATCCGCCGAACACAGCACAGACCAGCTGCCGGAAAAAAGCCGACAAGTCGACAAACGGGCTAAAAATAAAAAAACAATTGAAAGTTTCAAATTTTAAACACTGTTTGCAAAAAACTACTGTATGAAAATGTCTGGAATTTACATATAAGATACTATGAATGATAATAAAAAGGGCTGTTACAGAAGAAAGAAAAAACGATTTAAAAAATTTTGTCGAAAAATTCCTGAAAAATGCCGAGAGAATCCTAAAAAAATAAATAAGAGACTTTTTGCTGCAAATTAAAAGAGTAAACGGTTTATTTGATATTGCATAAAAATATATTTTTAACATTTTAGCATATGGGATTCGCCTGATTAAACCTGCCGAATAAAACCACTGAACAGCAGAGCATTTCATTGACATTTCTCTGCTATTCGGTGTTTCTGAATAGATTAACCATTGCTTCTCTATGGGGGATTTCACTGCCGAACAGGCACCGTATTTCCAGGTTTGAATAGTCAAATGGCCCCGAAATTGCACCGTACGGGAAAATTCACAGTTCGGGGCAATTTTAGGGCCAGTCCGGCTCTCTCTGAATAACCCGGAAAGTAACCTTTATCATGACATCCCACTGACAATTATAGAATTTAGCTAAGTTATGACGATAAGTTAGAATTTTAATAAAGGACTCAGAGGCGAGTATTGCAATCTCTTTCTTGCTTTTTAATATAGCAGCAAACAGAAATGTCGAAAAAGAAACATTAGACATTTAAAGAAACACTTTGCTAACAATGGACCAGTCTAACCCCCCTTCCCCAGTGAGTCAGTCCAAAGTCCATAAGTAGATCCCTGTTCCCGCCTTTTCTCCCTCTTTTCTTGCCAACAATGATAACCAGGCGAAGAAGTGAAGAAATATGATCCAGCCGGATGTCAGAAGAGCAGGAACTGCCAACAGATGGATCTCAACTTCTCACCGAGCTGAAATAAAAGGAAGCGTGAGATACCAGCGTGACAACGCGAAAGCGCACTCAAGCCATAAGTCCACCCCGGGAGGGCAGGGTGGGCAATACTCGCCACTGAGTCCTTTATTAAAATTCTAACTTATCGTCATAACTTAGCTAAATTCTATAATTTTAATACAAGGACTCAGAGGCTCCTATTGCAAGTTCAAAGCTGGTCCATAAGAGCGGACGACCAATGAACAATCGGCTTAAAATAGAAAGTACGGAAAGTGGTCTCTCTAGACCAATCAGCCGACTTGAGTACATCCTCCAAACGACAACCCACAGATATCGCGGCAGATGCAGTCGCACTACGAACTGAGTGAGCCCCAAATCTAGACACATCCACCCCCACTAGCGCTAACAGCCATTTAAGCCAACGCGCCAGAGTAGTGGAACCGACCGCGGCATGCGGCGAGCGAAAAGAAATAAAAAGGGGTGCCACGTTATCCAATCGCAGCGACATCGTACGTGTTTCATACACTTGTAAACAGTTTACAGGACACAGGGTCGGTTGAGAAGGAAGCGCCGGATAAAACACCGATTTTATAGACGTCTTAGTCCGACGAGAGACATCAAACCGGACCCCTTCCGGGACAAAAGACCTGACCTGAAAGTCCAATGCCCGGACATCCCCCACTCTCTTACACGAGATGAGACAGAGAAGGGCCAAAAGTTTAGCCGAAAGTTGTCTCAACGATAACTGTTGATTAGAGGGCCATTCGCTCAAGAAATTGAGCAGAATTGCCACATCCCAAGTTTCTGAATACCGAGGGAGCGGAGGTCTTGAACACCGAATGCCTCTCAGTAAACGACAGACCAAGGGATGTTTGCCCACCGGAATCCCCTGGAAACCCACATGATAGACCGACAAACATTAATAGTTCGATAAGCCTTTCCGTCATCAAAACATTCCGATAGAAAGTTTAAGATGAAGGCAATAGGGGCATGAAAGGGATCCAGATTCCGTGGCATACACCAACCAGACCACTGAGCCCAGGCAGAGTCATAACAGGACAGTGTGCCTGGGGCCCATGCGGCCTGTAGGAGGGCCCTAGTCCGGCTTGAAACACTTCCAAACGTCCCGGGTTCCCCGAGACCAGGGAGGCTAGGACGCGACACGAGTCTCGTAGTAACAGTGGATGAGGAAGTCCCTGACCGTCCAACAGCAGATCTTGACATCTCGGTAATAACCGTGGGAAATCCACCAGGAGTTCCAGAAACAGGGGAAACCATGGTTGGTTGGGCCAGAATGGGGCCACTAAAACCAACTCCGCCTCCTGCATCCGCACCTGGCGTAACGTCCGAGCCACCAACTGAAACGGAGGAAATGCATAATGACGATGTCCCCTCCAATCCTGAAGGAATGCATCGGTGGCTATCGCCATTGGATCCGGACGCCAACTGTAGAAGTTGGGTACCAGGTTGTTCAGTCGCGACGCAAAGAGGTCGATCTGAAACGGACCCCAAAGTTCCGTCACGACGGCAAAGATTGACGAGTTCAAACGCCAATCCCCGGAGTCCTCCGTGTGTCTCGAGCTCCAATCTGCGAGTAGATTCGAAACACCCGGTATGAATTGGGCTTGCACCGTGATCTGCCTTCGAAAGCACCAATCCCAAAGCCGCGTTGCCATCTCTGTCAGTAGGGATGATCGAGGGCCCC
This sequence comes from Leptobrachium leishanense, assembly GCA_009667805.1. Taxonomy (NCBI): domain Eukaryota; kingdom Metazoa; phylum Chordata; class Amphibia; order Anura; family Megophryidae; genus Leptobrachium; species Leptobrachium leishanense. Next base: position 101,863,218 of record CM019074.1, read on the forward strand.
CCAGGGCATTGATGTACTTCACGGCTGGGAAATTGTCCATTCGGAGGAGAACGGACACCTGTCCTACTGACTTGAGAAAGCTCTGCATGGCAAACAGACCCGCCAATAATTCCAGACCATTGATATGGTTGCGAGCTTCCTGTGTCGACCAAGGTCCCCCGTTATCAAGGTTCCTAACCTGGCCCCCCAACCTGACAGGCACACGTCTGAGTCTATAGTCACCATGGGAGGTGGTGATGTGATAGACCTGCCGTTGCAGCACTGGAGGTTCTCTATCCACCAGAGGAGATCCTCTCGTGCTCCCCTCGAGAGCTGAACCCGATCTGAATAATCCCGACCCTCCCGTAGGAAGTGGGCCATCAGGCGTTGGAGGGCCCGATAATGGAGAGGTGCTGGATGTACCGCCAATTTCGAGGCCCCCAATAGCCCTAACATGCGTGAGAGATCTCGCAAGGTCGGGTGACATTGATGAGAAGCGCACGCACCTCCTTTAGTATAGACTTGCACTTGTGCACTGGGAGTACCAGGGACATCGGTAAAGGTTGAACCGTGAATCCTAGAAATTCCAGAGATTGAACTGGATGGAGAATCGATTTTTCTGAGTTCACTAAAAAACCCAATTCTTGTAGCAGTGTTATCGTCTGCTGAATATGAATTTGCAGCAGCGCGGCGGATTCCGCCATCAGAAGGATGTCGTCCAGATAAATGATAAGGCGGACCCCTTGCGATCTGAGTCGACATGTCACTGGCTTCAGAAGCTCGGTGAAGCACCAAGTCGCCGAAGAGAGTCCGAAAGGTAAGCAGCGGAAACGCCACGTGACGTCTTTCCATCGGAAACAAAGGAATCTCCTGGATTCCGTCGCCATAGGTACTGTTAAATAGGCAACCTTCAAATCCACCTTCGCCAACCAGTCCCCTTGTCGAAGAAGATCTTTTAACAGGTGCAAACCTTCCATCTGAAAGTGGTTGTAAATTACCGATAAATTCAGCTCTTTCAGATTGAGGACGGGTCGACTCCCCCCGCCCTTCTTGGGGACCAGGAATAAATCTCCCGAGAATCTCACTTCTTCCCTTGAGGACCGCTCTATGGCTCCTTTCCGAAGGAGATCCGCAATCTCTTCGTCCACCAGCACTCCCTCGTCCGCCGTGAAGATCAACGGCGGGGGAAAGGAGTGCTGAACGGGGGTCGAGATGAAATTTATGACGAAACCCTGTACCGTGTGTAGCACCCATGTATCGGATGTGATCTTTTGCCATTGTTGAAGGCATTTGGATAAACGGCCCCCCACTTGCACATTCATGTGAAGAATCAGAGAGCGCAATACCTGGAGATCTGTACCAGAAGTTGCGTCCTCCTCGATAGCCTCTGAAGCCTCTGGTACGCCAGGGTCGGGAACGGGAGGGAAAAAAATTTGAGACTCTTGTCTCTGACTGTGAGGCGTCATACGCCACAGAACCTCTTGAGGCGTCATATGCCACGGAGCCTGTGAATTGGCGGGAGAATCCTGCCCTTGCACGGCCGGCAGCGCGACCCCTGCCCCTGCCGGTCCGTGCAAAAACCCCCGCGGTGAACACCTTCTTTATGGAAATAGTAACCTTCTCCATTGTAGTAAAGGCTCCGGTATATTCTGTCATGTCTCGTAAGAACCCAGGACCAAATAGCATTCCTTGGGCCTTAACCCCAAGTTCATTATCTGCAACTGCCGCCAGTTGTGCATCCATCTTAAGCAAAATACATTTGCGTCTCTCCGTAGCCAGAGCTGTATTTGTATTGCCTACGAAACTAATAGCTCTCTGGACCCAATTAGTAACTTCATAAGGGTCAAGCGTAGCGTCGTTAATTTTAGCCTGTTCGGCCACATCTAACAGTTTGGCCAAAGGACCTATAGTGTCTAGGAGTTTATCCTGACAATTTTTGAAAGCCAGGTCTATGCCTCTATTCTGGGACCATCCTTTTGTCTCCACAAATTTTATAAATTTTTTGTCCACCTCCGGGGTCAAGCATGTTTTTCCTACTGTAGCAGGTCGGGGACACTCCGCTCTCATCCTGGATCTGGAAGTCTTATCAAGAGGCCTGCGCACACGCGCATTGATCCATGCCTCCACATGTGGGGTGAGGGACCACTCTGTGGATCTAGGGTGAGATAAATCCTCAGGAGCGAACATGGGGCTCCCCATTGGGTCGTAAATGGGCCTCTCTGTACCAGGCCCCTGTAAGGGCACTAACATCTTATCAGCAAACTCCTCGTCCGACGCGTAAACCTCTAACACGTCTTCACCACCTTCTTCTCCAGATAAAGGGGGATTATATTGTCTACTGGAGGAGGAAGGGTGATCATTGGTATGAGAGTGGTCAGAGCGTTTACTACGCTTGGTCGAGTTTGACTCAATATGATGAGCTTTGTGTGAGCGCTTTCTTGGCGTGTGTGTCCCCGGCATTGAATCCTCGGGCAGTGATACGGAGATGCCAGCCCCTCCAGCCTTGCGCTTATCTTTATTATTATCAGGCTGTTTCCCCATGGTTAGGGGAGAATCAGAGGGCCTCACTTCGGTGAGAGAATCGCCCGAATCTTTAACCGGGAGAACCGGTATTGCATCCATTTTAGTCTTTTAAGGGATTGAGTAAAAGAACTAGAAAGGGCATTAACTGCTTTGAAAACTGTCGATTCTATTGAGGATTGGATATGGGGCTCTAATACTTTTTTATGTGTGGGGTCAGAAGGGCCTGCGGCTCTGGAGCCTGTCGCATTACCAGCCTTATCGGGAGGTTTATCCATGGGAGAGGCGCTGTCTTCCGATCCTGAGTCCCTTGTAGGGGAAGAGTCCTTGGAGCTCATGCGTTAGGTAGCTTTCGAAAACGGCATCTTGCGAGTGTGAGGTAACGCTAAAATGGAGGCGGGCAAAGCGTGCAAATCTACCACGCATGTGCCCCGCCCCCTAGTGACCGCCGCTGTCGCGGACACGTTTACTGCAAATAACTCAGTTAAATAAAGTAACAGAAATATCAGTGTGGAAACCCTCGCGATTACAGTAAATAAAACGATATAACAGCACCCCGGTCGCCTCGGTTAGAGCCGGACGACCGGGAGAAAACCTCTATACAATAATACTGGAGAAACAAAATTTTATACTTATCTTCTCGAGCAGCAAAAAAGAGGGAGAAAAGGCGGGAACAGGGATCTACTTATGGACTTTGGACTGACTCACTGGGGAAGGGGGGTTAGACTGGTCCATTGTTAGCAAAGTGTTTCTTTAAATGTCTAATGTTTCTTTTTCGACATTTCTGTTTGCTGCTGTATTAAAAAGCAAGAAAGAGATTGCAATAGGAGCCTCTGAGTCCTTGTATTAAAATTCAACTTTCTGGTTTATGACCAGTCCGGGATAGAGAGAGGCAGGTCCTAACACATTCAGAGCTATACAGAAAGAGGTGAAAACCTTGAGAATGACTGGAGAATTGAAAATTCGAGGTCAAAATAGTCAAACCAGAAAAATTCTCCCATTGATCTCACTTTCCAAATTGGCTATTTGGTCTAGATTGTTCATTCTCCTGGCAATTCTCAAGGTTTTCACCTCTCTCTGAATAGCCCTGATAATATTCCTTCCACCCTTTTCCATTGAGTGTAAAGAGGATGTACACGAAGCACTGTTTTTTTATTGAAAGAACAGTGCATTTTCTTCGTGGAACTATGGTGGCGTACGTATGGGGTGGCTATGGTGAATTCGCCTTGGGCAGTATTACAAAGTTGGTGCTAACTTAACCAGAGCTGTTGTAAACGTAACAACACCATAGACTATGGGCTACATTACATATATCACACTAAACTGCGCCCGCAGTTTTCTCCCTAGCGTCCCCGTTTTAGCGCGACATTACAATGCAACAGGGACGTGCAGTCAGTGCAGGCAAGTGAGGCAGAGCCGCACCTGCCATTAAGTGATAAATTAATAAACTGAAAACAAACTCACCTGCTCCCCTGCTGTCAGCTCCGTCCTCTGCCTCTGCAGGCATTAGTTTTCCCAGCCTACGCAATTTGCATAGCAGGACGTTTCCCCGCTGCACTAATTGAGTAAACTGCTCAAGATGTGTGCAGCACACGTCAGAGATCACTGCTCATTAGTGCCGCACAGACTGACAGGCACTGATAGAGCATGGGAAAGCTTGGACCAATGGGAAAGCACCATTGGTCCAAGCCATTCCCAGAAAACCCCTACATTAGAGGACTGCCTCTGATTGACAGGAAGTCTAGCAGTTAGACATGCCCCTTCCTGGCAATGATAGGCAAGGCAGCCCTCCAATGCAGGCTGTGAAAAGATTGCATGATGGACAACCCCTGACTGGCTGCATGGGGAGCTGCAGTCCAGGAGCTTGGCACAGCTGGGGATGCCCAGTTATACCCCAGGCTGGTTATTGTCTGCTAACTGGGGCTGGAAGAATGCACAACACACCTGACCCTGAGGAGGGATCTGAGGGGGTGCAGCAGCAGGAGGCCCTCTATGCCCAGCTGCAAGGTAAGTGACCTCACGGGGGGAGAGGGTTAATGATGGGGGAGAGAGGCCATGGCTTTCCTCTGTGCTGATGTTCAGATAGTGCTTAGCTGCATAGGACTCCATTGAGTTTCTCCTCTGCCGGTCACATGACCTGCCGGATCTCGCCTTGCGAGATCTGACACGTCGGCGTAGTGATCCGCAGGGGGAGACTGGTGGACTTTTCCTCCCAGTCTCTCCCTGCTTCCGGCAGACAGAGGAGGCGGACGGAGCCGCAGTCCTCGCTGCGGGATAGGAGGTGAGTATCTGAATTTTTTTTGGGGGGGGGGTTCTGCTGGTGCTAACGGATTCTGCAGCAGCGGAATCCGTTAGCACCGAGTCCAGGCTGTGGTTAACCTTTTGCTAACCACAGCCGGACGTTAATCAGCATTAGGACTTTGTAATCCTAACGCTGATTAACACTGTGCGCTCCCCATGTTAAGCATAGGGAGCGCAAAGTACAGTAACCTCGCGCAGAGAAGCGCAAGGTACCAAACGCTAACGGGTTACTTAACCCATTAGCGTTTGGATTGTACTGTGCGGTGACTACCAGGGCTAACGTTAACGCTCACTCAGGTGAGCGCTAACATTAGCACCCAGAATGTGATGTAGCCCTAAAATGGCTCTGGTAAGTTTACAACAGCTCTGGTTAAGTTAACACCAACTTTGTAATGCTGCCCCTTTTGGGGAACTGCCATCGCAGTTCCCCATACTTTTCACCAGTACTTCCAGTGTGGTTTCTGCCATTGTTATTCGGTAGATTTCACCAGATTTGTCACCTTAGAAGTTCCAGTTGACGTTGTCTAGTGTTGTTTCTCTCAGTTTTCAATGGAGAGTGTTTTAGAGTCACCGAAGACTACTCACCGGTGTGCCAAACCACACAGCGGAACAACATGTAATGGAGAACCGTTGCAGTTTGCTCATCTAATGGAAGGATAAAGGAGGTACAGCAGTTCAGCTTTGTTCATCATTGAATTCCGGAGCTTCCCCTGCCAGAGTTGAGTTTTCCTTCTCAGTGATTTTTACCATTATCTGCAACATGGTGGACATCAGCAGCTAGTGATTAACCCCTTAAGTCTTCTTCCTGACTCACCACTTCTCCTACATGGCACTGCCTTTGGATGGTGCTGCAAAAAATCATCATATACACAAGATGCCCCGTTACCAGACCACCTATATACCATGAGTGATTGGGCATACACCAGATGGAGCCTGTGGAGTGGTTGGGGAAATCAGTGGTTTGGTAATGATGCAGTCTGTATAAAATTCCCATGATAATATTGTTATTAACATACACATCACAATATATATATACATGGCAGGAATGTCTATTTAAGGCAAAGTAAGGTATTTCCAGTATAAAGTGATCTGTGGAATAACTTTTTTCAACCAATTATCTATGACTACCACGAGAGACTTTTACACCTTTAAGCCGCTCCTTCGAGAACATTTATACACCGGCTATGAATAGCTTTAGGGAGTTTAGGTCTCTGTGTTCAGGCACTTAGTAGTAAAAACACACCCAAAGGTTTCATTACCCGATGGAGCCAAAATTCCCATGCCAAGTCAGAACAGCCCCATCCTTCTAAAACAGAACTAAATGAAATCAACTGCTTTGGAACATATGACCATTATGCTATACACACCACTCCTAACTGTAGTGATGTATCAGGGATTTTGCTGAACATTTTGAATAACCACAGCAGAACACGGGACAATACAGTTGCATGGCTTTCTGTGGCCACACAGACAGACACACCGACTCTTAAACGAACGATCTTGTATTGTTAATTGCCCCCTAAATACATTCTGTCTACTAATAGCTCTATCTCTTTATGGCTGGGAAAAGACCTGCCATGTAAATACACGTGTCACAAAATAATTGCTTCTGTTGATTTTCCAGCTGTAAAACAGTTCTCTGTCTTCCTCTATCCCTCTGTCAGCTGATCTTAGTTCTCTTAACCATCCTCTTCAGCAACACTTAAAGTCTCAAAGTTCTTCCTCATTCCTCCTCTCCCTGCCATCAGTGAACAGTGAACACACACCACACAAAGCTTCAGCAGAATCGTTCTCATTCCTCCTCCCTTCTCATTTTGCCAACTCAGCAGATTACCCAACACACAAAGTCTCAGCAAAATTTTCATCAATCTCCCTTCCCCATCCTACTCCCCAGCTCAGCAGTGCACACAACACACACAAACCAAACCGTCAAAAGAATTGTTCTCATTCCTCCTCCCCCACCTATCTCCCCCCGAATCACCAGTACACACAACACACGAGGCCTCAGGAGAAACATCCTCAATCCTCCTCCTTTTTACACCCCTAGTGAAACAGTGCAGAGTTAGACACAAAACACACAAAGCCTCAGCGGAAATTTCATCACTCCTCCACCTCCTAGTCAATCAGCTCAGCAGTGCACGCAACACACAAGGCATCAACAGAATCTCTCTCAGTCGTCCTCCCATTCCTTCTTCCCAGTTCAGTAGTGCATATGGCACACAAAGCCTCTGCAGAACCTCATTCTTCCTCTCCTACGTCTTCTCAACTTAACCTTGCACACAACACACAAAGCCTTGACAAGATCTCTCCCAACCCACCCCCTCTTCTTTCTTCCCTCCCAGGTCAGCTGTGCACACAACACACAAAGCCTTGGCAAGATCTCTCTCAACCCCCTTCCCCATCTTTCTTCCCAGCTCAGCAGTGCACACAACACACACAGCCTCAGCAGAACCTACCTCATTCTCCCTCTCCATATTCTTTCCCAGCTCAGCAAAGTCTGTTGAATCTTATACAGGAGTACCTCGCTATAAGAAAGAATGTACGTAAATGTGGAAGGATGCTTATTTTAACATGTGGAGTGATTCGGGGTTATTTCAGAAACCACTAGAATGTCTGTTAATGCAGGAAAATAAAAAAAGGAGGATAAAAAAAGCAAATAAACTGATTGTTATTTCCCATCCAAGAAATTTCAAATTATCCACTTGGGTTTTTGTTTCTTACATTGGTTTTAATGAAACAAAATAAACTTTTGACGAGTTTCGAAGCCAACGGCATGAAAACCGGCACAGAAGCAAGTGTCAGTCTGTTCTGTCTTATCGCATGCTTGGCGTGGGATGCATCTGGTCCGCACGAACGAAGCCAAATCCTCATTTTGCTGTCAGTACATCGTAATGATGAGATGGTTTAAGGCTCAATTTATCCCTGGTTTGTGGTCGGGAATACAGGGGAACTCAAATGTATGAAATTGGAAGCTGGAACAAGTGTAAAATTGGCAGTTTTTGAAAACTGCCGTCGCTTGTGGAGATTGGATTAGGAAGTCAGGCTTTCTTACGCTGGGGATACTCGTTGTTTTTTTTTTTTTTTTTTAATCCCTCGGCCAGTTTTTAAATAGGGAAAACAGTTTAATTTCACATATTAAATGGGTGTTTGAGGCAAAACAAAAATCTGCTCTTGTGTGTAATAGAAGTCTGTGAAATATACCGTTGCCGAAAATGTGAATATTTTGTTATTTGTTCTTACGACCAGGGGTTAATCCTGATAAACTATTTTTTAACAGGCCAAAGTGTGATTTTAATCTTCATTTTGCTATATCTATACATTGTTAACACACAGTTGTTACATACGTAAAGCAATGTTCAAATACGGTCCACTGATACCTATCCTGTGATGTCACTTGACTTCATCTCTACCTCATCAGCCTCTATCACCATTTAGGCCTTCTATATATATATAATCATAAGGGATGTGCAATTCGTTTCGTTCCGAATTGAATTTCGTACGAAATTGACCATTTTCGTTCTTTCGGAAGCACTTCCGAAACTAAATGTTGGCCAACCGAAATTACGAAATACCAAATCAAATTTCCGCACACACATAATAATTTCGTTATGGGACCTAAACGAAATAAGACGGAATGCAAATGATACGAAATGCTGAAAAAACAGAACAAAACAATCAAAAACAAAATAAATTTCATAACGAAATTAACTGAAACGAAAAACACGGAACCAAATGATCTGACATGAAAAAAAAAGAACAAAATGATCTAAAACGTAAAAAAACTGAACCAAAAGGTCTAAAACAGAACAGGTCACTTTTTAATTAATGCAGATGCTAGGCTTTTTTCCACCATAGTTTTCAATGTTAAAAAAAATCCCAGTTTAATAATTTTCAATTGCAGCAAACAGCCATTTATTTATTTATTAATTTGGCATTTTTTTAGGATTTTTTTTAGATGAAAGTTTAGGTTTCCTAACTTATTTTAAATGTAATAATGAGGTCTGTTTTTCTTTGAACGCATGCAGCTGTATTATTTTCTTATAGTCTGTGTGCGTTCAGCAATTTCAAAAATGGCCTTTTGATTTGCTGCAATTGAAAATTATAAATGGTTTAAGAAATATTTATTAAAAATGGGGATTGTTTTAACATTGAAAACTATGATGGAAAATTCGAATTCATATCAACTATCGAATTGATCTTAACTTACAATACAAGTAATAGCAAACGACTTTATGAAACAAATTAATTTTGTTTCACTGTTTAATTTGACTCAAATACTAACAGGGTTATTCAAAGAGAATCGAAAAGTCACCGCCCGTTCGGTGACTTTTCGTTCTCTTCAATTCGGTTTGTTTTGCCGATCCCATTTCGGCAACTCTGCAGTGAATTCAGCAAGCACCACAGGGTCCCCGAATTGCAGGGAAAGGTCACCGAAAACTAACCGCAAAACCCGGCGAATGCACGCCGAAAACCCGCAAAAAAAGCCATCTGGATTAACCCACCGAAACCACGGAAAAACCCGAGCAGGAGGCGATCACACGCAGCGAAGCCGCCGGAAAAAGCCGACACCGTAGACAAATGCAGTGAATAAATTAGAAAAACAGTTTGAATGTTTGAAAAGTGAAACACTGTTTGCAAAGAAACTATTGAGCGAAAATGTCTGAAATTTACATCTAAAATCCAATGAATGATAATAAAAAGGGCTGTTACAGAAAAAATAAAAAACAAAAATCCAGAAAAATGCTTAAAATATCCTAAAAATCTATAAATAAAGAGACTCTTTACAGCAGAATATTATAATGGACGGTTTATTAGATATTGAATTAAAGTGGGAATATTTTTAACATTGAAGCCTATGGGATTCGCCTAAATAAACCTGCCGAATTAAACCACCGAATGGCAGGGCATTTCGGGAACCTTTCACTGCTGTTTTTTTTTCTCTGAATATACGAAGCATTGCTTCTCTATGGGGATTTCACTGCCCTCGAACAGGCACCGTATGTGCAGGCAATTCGCCAACATTTGGCGAACTGCCTGCTCTCTGGATAGCCGAATGGCCAAGAAAGGTAACCGTACGCTGAATTTCAGCATTCGGTTAACTTTCTCCAGCCATTCGGATCTCTTTGGATAACCCTGTAAATCTGTGACAACGCTTTTAATATTTAACCCTAGCTTGTCTTTTAACAGAAAAAAGGGGTTAATTGGGGTTTTATTCAGTGATCCGAAATTCGAATTGATATCAGCTATCGAATTGATATATTAACTATCGAATTGATAATTTGATATATCAATTCGAATCAATATGAAATTTCGAAACTAAACGAAATTCGGAAAACAAAATTATTTTAAAACGAAAAGAAACAAACCGAAACTAAACAAATTTTTCAGTCGTCCACATCTCTATCATGTCCTCCTCTAAAAATATCACCTTCCCTTTATATGGCTGTATGTCACATCACCCGCATTTGCCTAAATCATTGTAGTGCTGGACAGTGCACGGTAACTTCTGATTAGCAGCACTGGGCAAAGGAAACCAGCACGAGATTGCTGTGCAATGAGTAAAATGTCCATTAACACCAAACGTCTCCTTCACACTCCAGGAAAATACAGGAAAATCATGTTTTTATGTGTTAAAAGACTGGCATTGCCTCACTCAGCTGATCCCTGCCTCGTGGAAGGCTTTGTAATCAGCGAAGTGACAGAGATCAGTAGAAATGAACAAGAACATTATGTAATACTGTTTCCTGCGGACATGCCATATGCTGGCATTCTCTGTTAATTCACATCCTAGCGAGCGACGCTACATTAGTGCCTCGAGCAGGGATGTAACTCTCATTTGAGCTGTCCACAAAACCAGGGCGTAATTGTTCCCATACCCCTGGTTAACGGCAAAAACCTATGTTATTTGATTAATCATCAACTACCTTAACGAACGACCAACTGCGTTTTACACAATGAGATTTCAAACAGATATTCTCTTTGCACCATCTAGTCCAGGTCTAATGCAAAAATGCCCTAAAATACAAAAGGTCCCATTCCAAGTAGGGATGTGCGTTTCGGGTTTTGGAATTTCGGAATTTTCACGAAATTTCCCGATTCGTGCATTCGGATTCAGCCGTTTTTCTGAAAATTTTCGGATCCGAAAAAGGCAGATCCGAACACATTTCCGAGCCGAAACGAAAACTTTTCGGAATTTTCGAATGGACTAGAAAGGTGTAAAATCGAAATTCATTTTCGTTTCATTCGTGATTTCGGCTCCATTCCTGATTTCGGTTCCATTTCAGTAATTTCGGACATTGTATTTTTCGGTTATATCGCTGATTCTGTAATTTTGTATCATTCCCATCTCAATGTATCCTTCCTGGAAAACCAGAGAAATCTCAATGTATCCTTCCTGGAAAACCAGAGAAATCTCAATGTATCCTTCCCGGGAAACCAGGGAAATCTCAATGTATCCTTCCCGGGAAACCAGAGAAATCTCAATGTATCCTTCCCGGGAAACCAGAGAAATCTCAATGTATCCTTCTTGTAAAACATGAGAAATCTCAATGTATCCTTCTTGTAAAACATGAGAAATCTCAATGTATCCTTCTTCTAAAACATGAGAAATCTCAATGTATCCTTCCTGGGAAACCAGAGGAATCTCAATGTATCGTTCCCAGGAAACCAGAGAAATCTCAATGTATCCTTCTTGTAAAACATGGGAAATCTCAATGTATCCTTCCCGGGAAACCAGAGAAATCTCAATGTATCCTTCCCGGGAAACCAGAGAAATATCAGTGTATCCTTCCCGGGAAACCAGAGAAATCTCAATGTATCCTTCTTGTAAAACATGAGAAATCTCAATGTATCCTTCTTGTAAAACATGAGAAATCTCAATGTATCCTTCCCGGGAAACCAGAGGAATCTCAATGTATCGTTCCCAGGAAACCAGAGAAATCTCAATGTATCCTTCTTGTAAAACATGAGAAATCTCAATGTATCCTTCCCGGGAAACCAGAGAAATCTCAATGTATCCTTCTAGTAAAACATGAGAAATCTCAATGTATCCTTCTAGTAAAACATGAGAAATCTCAATGTATCCTTCTTGTAAAACATGGGAAATCTCAATGTATCCTTCCCGGGAAACCAGAGAAATCTCAATGTATCCTTCCCGGGAAACCAGAGAAATCTCAATGTATCCTTCCCGGGAAACCAGAGAAATCTCAATGTATCCTTCTTGTAAAACATGAGAAATCTCAATGTATCCTTCCCGGGAAACCAGAGAAATCTCAATGTATCCTTCTTGTAAAACATGAGAAATCTCAATGTATCCTTCCCGGGAAACCAGAGAAATCTCAATGTATCCTTCCCGGGAAACCAGAGAAATCTCATTGTATCCTTCCCGGGAAACCAGAGAAATCTCAATGTATCCTTCCCGGGAAACCAGAGAAATCTCAATGTATCCTTCTCGGGAAACCAGAGAAATCTCAATGTATCCTTCTTGTAAAACATGAGAAATCTCAATGTATCCTTCCCGGGAAACCAGAGAAATCTCAATGTATCCTTCTTGTAAAACATGGGAAATCTCAATGTATCCTTCTTGTAAAACATGAGAAATCTCAATGTATCCTTCTTGTAAAACATGGGTGTGACGGAACCGTTCCCTTCCGTCTGTCCTGGCTCTCCAGACACCCCTTCGTTGCGGTCAGCCCGACTACTGGGAGCGCTGTCCTCAGCGCCTCGAGCAGCTTGACCTGCCTGCTTCTGTTCCTCTGCCCTGGAGCCGTTAGGAATCTCCAGAAGGCCGCTCTCTGCCGTCTGAGGGTGATAGTGTAGTGTAGCGTCGCTGAATGAAACACCAGACGCGGCTGTATGTTCCAACACAGGATCTTTTAATAATCTAAAGCAGAACATACGCGGTCCTTTTATATGGTACAGTCCCATTGTTCTCTCCTATGCCCGCCCCCAGACCCCTGGAGTGAATTCTGCACAGTGGCTAGCCATAGCCCAGGTTCTGATTGGTTGGTTCCAAGACCATTGAGAGGACCTGAAAGAAGCCTGCAGTCTTCACTTGGGTCCACTGGTTGTATGCAGATGCAGTCTTGACCTCACAGTGACCACATACAGTGATTTACATAACCCATTGTAAAGGGAATCAGATAGTGGGTGGCTGAGACAATGTGACTCCCAGCCTTTCAGAACGGGTAAACAGATAGCAGATAAACAAAGAGAAAGCACCTTTGCATAATCCACAAATTACACAAACCTATTGTACATTCTATACGAAGGAAAGAATTTGACTCTAGTGGCGGGTCGTGTTTTTAAAAACCACATTTAACTAAAGAAATATAAGTATTTAAAGCTAAAAATGAACAATTGACAATACATTTAAAATCACACAATATAACTGAGCATAAGGTCTTCCCCAAAGCAGCGGTCTATGTCTTTTGGGGTTTTCGCCATGGAAATAAAAGTCTTGGGGTTTGACGCGGGGAGCGCTACGTCAGTTCCATGACAATGGGAAATCTCAATGTATCCTTCTTGTAAAACATGAGAAATCTCAATGTATTCTTGTAAAACATGGGAAATCTCAATGTATCCTTGTAAAACATGAGAAATCTCAATGGCAGAATTATCGTATCGGCAGAATTATCGTATCGGCAGAATTATCGTATCGGCAGAATTATCGTATCCGAAAAACCATTAGTTTACGTCAAAACGAATAGACACTTTGAATCGAGGAGAACAGATGTTCCGAAAACCACGAAAATTTCCGAAGTCACGAAAAAAAAGTTGATACAAAAAACGAACCGAAATTAACCGAACCGAAACGGATATCGGCCGAAACGAAAATTTACAAAAAACAAACCAAATCGAACCGAAAAAAAAATCGGTGCACAAGTCTAATTCCAAGTCAGTCGTTATGAGTAACAAGCGAGCCATTATGAATAACGAGCGGAGCCATTATACTGAAAGGCACCCGTCTATTTACATCCAAGCTGCAAACTTCCTGTGCGGCTTAGCTGTGTTATGGCACCTCCTGTATGTCACCGCTTTCTATACTCTGTAACTTGGTATATAGCTGCTAATTTGCAGGAAATAGAAGAATAATGAAGGACTCCAAGGTCGCTCGTTGTTCTTGTTTTGGGATGATATTTGGAGACGAATCAAAATAATCTCTCAGACGCTGGTGTCAATTGTTCGGTTATTTTACATTTGTCATCACTAAACACTAAAGGGATTATTCCGAGAGAGACGATCTGGCCCCTGAAATGGCAACGGCCAGTGAATTTCCCCGTACGGTGACATTTCGGGGCCATTCGGCTATTCAGAGAGCAGGCAGTTCTCTAAATGTTGGCGAACTGCCAGCAAGTACAGTGCCTGTTTGACGGCATTGAAATCCCCCATAGAGAAGCAATGGTTAATCTATTTACAGACACCGAACAGCAGAGAAATGTCAGTGAAATGCCCTGCTGTTCGGTGTTTTCATTCGACAAGTTTATTCAGGCAAATCTCACAGGCTTCAATGTTAAAAATATTCTCGTTTTAATACAATATCTAATAAACCGTTTATTATTTTAATCTGCAGCAAAAAGTCTCTTTATTTATTGATTTTTTTTAGAATCTTTTAGGAATTATTTGATTTTTTTTAGCAAAATATTTTTACTGTTTTTTTAATCGTTTTTTCTTTTTTCTGTCACAGCCCTTTTTATTATCATTCATTGTATCTTATATGTAAATTCCAGACATTTTCGTTGAGTAGTTTTTTTGCAAACAGTGTTTCAATTTCGACACTTTCAAACTTTTTTTTTCTTTTTACCACGTTCGTCGGCTTGTCGGCTTTTTCCAGAGGCTGGTCGGTGCTGTGTAAAGTGGGTCGTGGCTTTTCAGCTTGTTTTGCTGCGGCAGTTCGAGTGATGCGATACTTTGGATCGAATCGTATGCATTTTTCAGTGGGTCTTTGGAGGTTTTTCGGTGGTTTCGAAGTGGATTTTCGGGTCCATTCCCTGCACCTCGGGGAATCATGCGGGTGGGGAAATTTGATTCCCCGAAGTGCAGGGACCAGAAGAGCTCCGAAATGTTGTTGACATTTCACTGCTCCCTGAATAACCCCCTAAATAAAATGTACAGGAAACGTACGATACATGCAGATGACAACGTGTTCCGTCACCACCTTTTGCTGATTGCAGGAGGAAAATGGGCACAAATCTGCCCAGTGTCCTTCTACCATCATGTGAGATCACGTATATGCAATCTTGTGCAGGACTCTCTCTGCACTCCTTGAGTCCTATGGACTCCAAGAGTCTCTACCAGTGGTGATGCCGGTAGCTGTTTGCATACCTTGTATATTATAAGTCTGGCCATTAACATAGCGGCTCATCTGTCATAGAGATGGTGTAGGATCTCTACATGCGGAAATGTCTAGAGTCCCACGCTGTTTGCTTCTTGTTTGCCAGAACAAGACTAAACTGACTTTCTTTGTCAACGTAGGACTTGCAGTTTCAGTCCTAGAATAACCTTTGAACAGGTCTGTATCTTTAAATGGCATTTGCATTTAAACGTATAGTAGCTCGGCTCCACAAAATCAACTTGATCCTGTGGGAGTATTGTTTAACACTTATCCATGCAAAGAAAATTGCAGGAGACAGAGACTTTTTGAAGGACTCAAAACATTCATCAATGTATGAAATCTAGTTTTTTTAAAGCCCCATATATCTGTATTTACAGGGGAGAGAATGGAAATGAGTCTGCTTGCCATATCCAATCTCTATTTTTCTTTTCATCTTAATACACCTTATATTTGATACCCAACCTGAAGGCACTTATTTCAAAGGGATTTATTATATAGGAAAGACAGAGGCAGCTCTAATAGAGTCCAATAGTGTGTGTGTATATATATATATATATATATATATATATATAGTTTATAGCTGCAGAGGACATTTACACATCCTAGCAATTCAGAGAACCGCTTACAGAGCTCTTGTACTAGCACATTGGGAAGGTTACATGCCTCACAGTGTATTCATTTAATGTTTTCCCTTCATTCATGGCATTTTAATAGTTAATGGGTAGGCTACATGCCTCACAGTATATATAATTTCATGTTTTCTCTTGCTAACTGGCATTTTAGGAGTTAATGGATAGACTACATGCCCCACAGTGTATTCATTTCATGTTTTCCCTTTATTAATGGCATTTTAGGGGTTAATGGGTAGGTTACATGCCTCACAGTGTATTCATTTCATGTTTTCCCTTAATTAATGGCATTTTAGGGGTTAATGGATAGGCTACATGCCACACTGTTTGTTACTTTATTTGCTTATCCCTGGTTTTATGGCATTTTAGGAGTTATTATGGAAGTTAGAATCTAAAGGTGTCAGGATTGGAGTGCGACGGTTGGTGAAGTGTGCCCATGATGCAGCGATTGTAGGAGTCACACAGGTTACAGAGCACAGAAGGTTTATTAAAGAATAAACAAAACAAATAGTAAACTGATATGAGCACTATCAGGCAGACAACAGACTGTATGCTGGTTCCAGGGTTTGCTGGAAAGCAGGGTTCAGCTTGAGAGCGGGGGTACCACTTGCCAGCGAGGATGCTTGAGAGTGGGGGTACACTTGCCAGCGAGGATGCTTGAGAGTGGGGGTACACTTGCCAGCGAGGATGCTTGAGAGTGGGGGTACACTTGCCAGCGAGGATGCTTGAGAGCGGGGGTACACTTGCCAGCGAGGATGCTTGAGAGCGGGGGTACACTTTCCAGCGAGGATGCTTGAGAGCGGGGGTACACTTGCCAGCGAGGATGCTTGAGAGTGGGGGTACACTTGAAGCGAGGATGCTTGAGAGCGGGGGTACACTTGAAGCGAGGATGCTTGAGAGCGGGGATACCTTTGATAGTGAGGTTCCACTTGGGAGCAGGGTTTCCCTTGACCTGGTCTCTGGAGGGATTCAGGTTCAATAGCAGGGAGCTTCAGGAACAGGACTGGTTGTTTGCACTTCCAGAAACATTAATGTCAAAGCCCTGATGGAAGGGTGGATCCCTCTTTTAAGCAGGCTTCATCATTAGGAGTAATAGCATACACCTGAAGGCACCACAGCAGGAGCTGAACAGCCAGATAGAGGATCCTGTAACCTGTATACAAACATAAGCAGGTGAATAACAAGCAAATGCAGGTAAATAAGGGTTTTCCAGGGATTAGGTGCGGGCACAGGCTTTGTCTATTTGTGGTGTACTATCACTTTAAGAAAGGACACTCTGGAACTGTTTACGGAGAACTCTATGATCGGCGGCCATTTTAGGTCCTGTTGTCAGTTATTCAGTTAGTGTTGTATTGGATCTGAGCTGAATAAAGAGCTGCTCTATGAACACGTCACAAACTGGTGATTGCTCCTGTTAATATGCACACAGAAAACACTACATGGTGTCAGAAGTAATGGACCTATCACCTGCCTGAAGAAAGCCATCGTGATAAGGATCTTGTTTGCAGTTTATCCAGCATCAGCATGGAGATTTTCAGACCGCCAGAAGCTCTCCAGTTCACTGGAAATGTGAGTGAAAACTGGAGGAGATGGGAGCAAAGCTTTTTAATTTATGCTGAGGCAGTTGAGCTTCATAAAAAGGAGCAGAAAACCCAGATTGCCATAGCCCTGCATGTTCTGGGGGAGGAAGGCCAAGAAGTTTACAACACACTGGAATCAACCATTACTGCTGAAAGGACATTAGATTCAGTGCTCAAGTTATTCAGGGACCATTGCAATCCCAAGAAAAATGTTGTGTTTGAACGACATCAGTTTTGGACACACCCACATCTGGAGGAGCAAGATGTTGTAAATCACAGAGGCAAGAGTGTGAAAATCTGAAAACTGTAAATACTTTATCTATTGGAGCAATGCTGAGAGATATGCCTTCTAACTGTAAAAAACGCAGCCAAGCACTGAAAAACTCTGCATGGTTCTCTGAGGTGCAAATCAATGGTGCGCCCATTAACTTTAAGCTGGATACTGGTGCTGAGGCAAATGTATTACCTCACACGTTTTTAAACGGGATTCCTGGACGATTATGCATCAAAAATACTAATATTACTTTGGTTGCTTATGGAGGATCAAGAATCCGCCCAGAAGGTATTGTGTGTCTGACTGCAGCTACTCCGACACATACGGCAGAGCTAGAATTCTTTATTACGCGATGCTCCACACTTCCATTATTGGGAAAAGCAGCATGTCAGGAGCTGGATTTGCTGCGTAAAGTCCACACAGTGTCTACACAAACCATCCGTACGAAAGACGATCTGATGAAATGTTACCCTGAGGTATTTCGAGGAATTGGGCAATTTAAGGGAACATACCATATCTACCTGGACCCAAGTGCTGCTCCAGTCATACACGGATGCAGAAAAATCCCATTTTCAATACTAGGAAAGCTTAAAGAGACTCTCATGAAATTAGAAAAAGATCAGATCATTGCTAGAGTACACACCCCCACTGATTGGGTGAACAGCCTCGTTGTTACAGAAAAGAAGAATGGCACTTTGAGGGTATGTTTGGACCCTCGTGACCTCAACAAGGCTATAAAGCGGCACCACTTCAATATCCCTACCGCAGAGGACGTACAGAGTCAACTTGCAGGCAAAACCGTATTCACCATCCTTGATGAAAAGGATGGTTACTGGCAAGTGAAATTAGACAAAGAGTCATCTGAACTGTGTACTTTTAACTCCCCATGGGGGCGCTTTAGATTTTGCAGGATGCCATTTGGTATAAAGTCAGCCAGTGAAGTATTTCAGCAGAAGAATATGGAGATTTTTGGGGACATCCCAGGTGTACATATCATAGCTGATGACATGATTATTGCTGCTACATCACATGAGGAACATGATCAGATTCTCCACCAGGTATTGAATCGAGCATTAGAAGAGAACATCAAGTTCAACCCAGACAAAATTCAATTCAAAGTATCAGATGTCCGGTATATGGGACATGTCATCACCCCTGTTGGTGTTCAACCTGATATGGAGAAGGTCCAGGCAATTAGCAAAATGCCCGACCCTGAGGACAAAAAAGGGCTACAGAGATTTTTGGGCATGGTCCGGTATCTTGCACAATACATACCTGGGGAGGCAGAGATTACAGCGCCGTTGCGGAAGCTTCTTTGCAAGGATATTTTGTGGCAGTGGGGTCCGGAGCATGCTAAAGCGGTACAATCTTTAAAACAGGCACTGATTGAGGCTCCAGTATTGCGATTTTTCGACCCAACAAAAGCAGTGGTGATTCAGGCAGATGCGTCTAAGTCAGGTCTTGGAGCGTGCTTACTTCAGGATAACTGCCCCATAGCTTATGCATCTAGAGCAATGACTACCACAGAGCAGAATTATGCCCAGATAGAGAAAGAACTATTGGCCATTGTGTATGCAACAAAAAAGTTCCACCAGTTTGTATTCGGCAAAACAGTCACAGTTCAGTCTGACCACAAGCCTCTTGAAGCAATTCTCACTAAACCATTGAGCAAAGCGCCAGCAAGGCTCCAGCGTATGCTCTTACAACTGCAACGATATGACCTAGAGATTGTTTACACTCCTGGACGAGACATGCATATTTCTGATGCCCTTTCTAGGGCTACTGTGGATCCGCCAGAGCAAGAAGAGGACATGCTATCAGAGGAAAGGGTTGTTTATACGCTGTCAGTATCAGAAACTATTGGAGCTGATATGCTATCTTATTTACAGACTTCCACAGCAGAAGATGCAGACCTATCTGCCATTAAAGAAATTCTATCTCAAGGTTGGCCACAAAGGAAAAAGCAGCTTCGTCTAAGTCTACAGCCGTTTTGGCAATGTAAGCACTTGCTCCGCATGGAGGATGCTCTCCTATTGCTTGGTGACAAGATTGTGGTACCTCAGAATGCTCGCAGGAAAATTCTGGACAGTTTGCATGAGTGCCATCAAGGGATACAGAGAACCAAAATGCGGGCTCGGATGATCCTGTTCTGGCCCAGCATGTCCAAGGACATACAGCACATGGTAGAGACCTGCAAGATTTGTGCTACCCACCAACCAGCGAATCAAAAAGAGCCATTACTCTCACACACAATTCCTCACCTTCCTTGGCAAAAACTGGCAGCGGACATTTTTGAGTGGCGAGGAGCCTCATTCCTTTTGGTAGTGGACTATTTCTCCAAGTACCCAGAAGTGTTAAAGCTGTCTGATAAATCAGCATTGTCGGTGATTGGCAAACTGAAAGAAACCTTTAGTAGACATGGCATCCCAACAGAAATCATCTGCGACCATGTACCCTTTGCGAGTGCTGAGGTGAAGGACTTTGCTGCCAAATGGGGTATAAAGTTTACTCATTCTAGTCCTGGCTACCCCCAGTCTAATGGACTAGCTGAAAGGACTGTAAAAACGATCAAACTCGTGCTCCAAAAGGCATGGGAATCAGGAGTAGATCCTCATATAGGGCTTCTGGAGTTGCGCAACACCCCAGTCACTGGTATGGCCTACTCTCCAGCACAACTTCTAATGGGCCGGGTGCTGAGGACCAAGTTACCGGTTGTTGCTGCTGCATTACAGCCACGGATCCCACACCATGCACACCAACAACTGAGAAAATTGCAGCGCAGGCAGAAGGTGTATTATGATCATGGTGCCAAGTCACTACCACCCTTCCATAAAGGGGATGCAGTCCTTATGGAGACAACAGCTGGTTGGCAGCCTGCCACAATATCATCCATAGGTCCTGAGCCAAGATCATATGTGGTTGCCAGACCTGATGGCAGAAAGTACAGGAGAAACCGCCGTCATCTCAGGAGGGATACCACAGGTGATCAAGACCACATAGAGCCCCAGCTGCTTGTACCTGTGCAAGGAGCGGAAACAACAATGGCAGAACATACAGACTCAGAGACTGAAGTGTCAAATTTAGATGGAGACCAAGGAGCCCTAGTCCCTGTAAATTCTACAGAATCTCAGCAGATAACAACAAGAGCTGGAAGAGTGACACGCCTTCCTGAAAGACTGAAAGATTATGTCATGGGATAATGTGTATTTTGCATTCTTAACACCTGTTTATAGTTTTGTTTATTGTTCAGTAATGTTGCTTGTTTAAAGGGGGGATTTGGAATTAGTTGGGGAGATGTGGTGTACTATCACTTTAAGAAAGGACACTCTGGAACTGTTTACGGAGAACTCTATGATCGGCAGCCATTTTAGGTCCTGTTGTCAGTTATTCAGTTAGTGTTGTATTGGATCTGAGCTGAATAAAGAGCTGCTCTATGAACACGTCACAAACTGGTGATTGCTCCTGTTAATATGCACACAGAAAACACTACACTATTCATCTCAGATCCTTTGCTTTTTGTCACAATTCGGGGGAATCAATTTCGCCGAAAATATGGTGAATTCCCAATTTAGCGAATGGTCACCGTAATTTGCAAAAATTGGAGTCGCTGAAGCAGTTATTGGACGTATGTGTAAACCGTTGAATTGTGCCAAATAAAATATTGAATTTATGTATTCTCAGTCTGCTCTGCTCCTCCCTGGTGTAAATACTCTGCATGAACAAATGGCTACCCCCCCTGTAAACTCTGTATTTCCTTCTATCCACAGTCACTCTTCACCACCATTTTTCCCTCTGCTCTCCCACCCGGCCCCCATCCACCCTCCCACCCAGCCCGTATTCTAATTATATAGCCTCCTATTCTCAGCTGCTTCAATTCTCGCTCGGTTTAACCTCATCATGCCCAAACTCTTACAGGGTTATTCAAAGAGAATCAAAGTCACTGCACGTTCGGTGACTTTTCGTTCTCTTCAATTCGGTGCGATTTGGTGATCCCATTTCGGTGACCCTGCGGTGTATTCAGCAAGGGCCGACGTAATGCAGGGAAAACCCGCCAAAAAACATCTGGATTAACCCGCCGAAGACGCCGGAGAAACCCGAGCAGGAGCCGATCAAAGCGCAGAGCTGCCGCCGGAAAAACCTGACACCGCAGACGAAGGAGGTGAAGAAAAAAAAAACTGTTTGCTTGAATGTTTGAAAATGAAACACTGTTTGCAAAGAAACTACTGAGAGACAATGTCTGAAATTTACATATAAAATCCAATGAATGATAATAAAAAGGGCTGTTACAGAAAAAATAAAAAACGATTTTAAAAACAAAACAGAAAAAAAATGTTTGGAAAAAAATCCCAAAAAATGCCTAAAAGGTCCTAAAAAATCTATAAAGAGACTCTTTACTGCAGGATATTATAATAAACGGTTTATTAGATATTGGATTAAAACGGGAATATTTTTAACATTGAAGCCTATGGGATTCGTCTGAATAAACCTGCCGAATTAAACCACCGAATAGCAGGGCAATTCAGCAACTTTTCACTGCTGGGTTTTGCTCTCTAAATAGACGAAGCATTGCTTCTCTATGGGGATTCACTGCCCTCGAACAGGCACCGAACAGGCACCGTATGTGCAGGCAATTCGCCAGGATTTGGCGAACTGCCTGCTCTCTGGATAGCCAAATGGCCAGGAAAGGTAAGCGTACGCTGAATTTCAGCGTTCGGTTAACTTTCTCCAGCAAATCAGAGTGAATCACCGTATTTGTCTATCATTATGCAGTGCCTGGTATATTCTCTCTGGTATTTATCTCCAGACTCCCCCTGTTCCCTTTTGTTTCACTTGCCTTAGTCCCTTAGATTGTAAACTCACGGAATGTCTGGCTTTTGCAGGGCAATTATCCTACGGGCAGGGCCGTCTGTTCCTTATGTTTTATTCATTATGTCACTTGTCTGTGCTTCCCCAGTGTAAAGCGCTATGGAATCTGTTGGCGCTGTATAAGTGCTTGTAACTGTAATTGTAACTATGTATCAGGTTAGTACAACAAAAAGGAATCATTGCATGACATCACTCATTGCATCACATTACTCTGGGATTTTGGAATCTTATTTATATAGTTATTTTGGTTTTTCCAGTGGTTTCATTTAGTGGGGATAATTATTAGTGCCCCCCAGTTTTGACTGTGGGACCTTATGCACCCCCTTATATATTGTTCCTAGAGTCGCCGCTGCTTACGGGTTTTAGTAATTCAAGATCAGGGGTGCTCCAAGCGGGTCCCGCGACCCGGGAACTCGGCATATGCTGGGAACCTCAGGGCAGCCCCTCTGTGTGACATGTTGTTTGTAGTTACACTAACTACATGCACCATGTCTATGGAGATACCCTGCACAGCAATCCCAGCATGTGGACACGTTGGTGGCTGCTGCAGGAAGGCGATCGCTGCTCTCCTGCCACTCCTTCCTGTAAACATCAGATTCTCCTGGATTCTGAAACCCAGTCCTGAACATTACGGATAAAAGGTGCTCAACCAGTATATATTAACCATCCGTGTTGTTAAAGAACACATGGCAAGACAAAGCCGAGTTAGCGTGACTCTACTGGTGTAGCCCAGTTGTACCTGCCTTTCATCGTCTCAACCACAAATGAACCAGTCGACCGAATTCTTTGTCTACCTCCGTTTCAAGGTTACACAACCAGACAGAAATTCCGACTGAATTATCCTACATAGGGCGACGGCAAATGGAATCGAGCACCACTTAACGTCACCATGCCTGAGAGTAGAAAGACTCTTAAATTTATCCTTAAATTGTTTTTAAGCACTGTGCCAGCTGCATTGTCTCCGTACATCTGGCGGAACAACATTTTCATAGATGAGACTTAAACACGTTGGGCGCAGCCTTTCCGGCAGGCTCAATCATCATCATCGAACCCATTTTGCCAATAATTTGGGGCCATATTGGATCACCCATTTTGCCAATAATTTGGGGCCATATTGGATCTTGCTTCTGTTCAGTCAACTCTATTACAGAGTTTGAAGAGCCCTTCCTTTCCGTTCGTCTAGACTCACTAAGTAGTAACACATACGCTGCAGATTCAGGTAGCAAGAGGCGGTAAGTCGGTTTTTGGAACCACGCATACGGCCGAGCTGTCGTTTCCTGGCCAACTTAAATGTTCAAAAAGAGAAAAAGTTGCAGAGCCTGGGCACAGGACAGTGGGGATGTCTCGCCAAAATGCAAAAATTTCCCACATTGTACACAAGTGCGCTTATTCCTCTGAGTTGGGAGCAGTCACAGACCTTTCAACGCCCGTATCTCCACTCGCTCAAGAATGATTTAGATTGGAGCCAATAGCCATGAATTTTTAACATCTGACAACAAAACCTAATGAGGCTTCGGCTCAAATAGTATCAATTTTCTATAACCGCTTCTCCTTGGAACTGCGAGCGTGGCGGTGTCCAAAAAC
Organism: Leptobrachium leishanense; assembly: GCA_009667805.1. Classification (NCBI taxonomy): domain Eukaryota; kingdom Metazoa; phylum Chordata; class Amphibia; order Anura; family Megophryidae; genus Leptobrachium; species Leptobrachium leishanense. The sequence goes on from CM019074.1 coordinate 101,887,284, forward strand.
CAATGTACCTCAGGCAATTTTATATTAGGAACGTGGATCTTTCTTTGTGTCGAGGAACTGGTTCCTATTAAAGAACAGCCAGGACTTCCTCAGGATTAGGATCTTTCTCTGCGTGCTGTGAGCGTGGAAAGACTCTTTATTTAATGACCCTATGAACACCATAACCCTCTCACCATTTCCCTCAGACAGTTACAGTTGCAGCAATTAATTAAAATCACTGTTTCCTCCGATCTGTGTACACCGTCTCTGGCATCACAGGTGGAAGCAACAGTACTTTGTCCATAAAAGTCCTGTTAGGGTTGATGTAGCGGGCAAGGAATGTATGTGTCAGCTGATTTGAGCCTGGACTTTGAGGGTATATGGGTTTGCATGTGATCGAACCTGGGCCGGATTTACAATTAGGTAAAGTAGGCATGTGCCTCTCTCTATAACAGTAAAAAAATATATATTGAATTGAAGGCGTTTTCAGAGGGCCCCGTGGATGCTAAGGGTTGCCCTGGTCTGCCTAAAGGTTTGCTGGGATGTATAATCCTCCGCCTGTAGCCACGTTGTGGCATAGAGAGCAGGTCATCATGACGACAGTGTGAGCAGCCAGCTCTCCAGCTGCCTGTCCTTGACTCTTCCCCTTCCCTCCTCAATGCACCCTTTTCCAGCTCAGGGAGAACCTGTTTTTCTATTTTCTAAAAATGTGCAATATGTTTTGTTAGCTCCTAAAACAAAAATGTAAAGAGTCCTTCCCCTCCTATTTTTTTTTTGTGTGGTGGGGGTGCACCAGATTTCAGTGCTTACAGGCTAGGCTTGTGCACCAATTTTTTTTTTTTTTTTTTTTTCGTTTCGATTCGGTTCGATTTTTCGGATTTTTAAACTTTTCGATTCGGCTCGTTTCGACCGATTTCTGTTTCGATTTGGTTCGGCTCGAGTTGTTTTCCGTGTACATTTTTTTTCGGAATTTCGACCATTTTTCGGATTTTCGTGTCACTTAGCTCGTTTTTTGTATCGACTTTTCGTATTTTCGAAAATTTTCGTTTTTTCGGAACGTCTGTTCTCCTCGTTTCATAGCAATAAATTTCGATTTGACACATTTCAAGTACATTCGAAAATTCCGAAAATATTTCATTTCGGATCTGGCATTTTCGGATCTAAAAATTTTTTAGAAAATCGGCCACATCCGAAAACACGAATCGGGAAATTTCGTGAAAATTCCGAAATTCCGAAACCCGAAATGCACATCCCTATTACAGGCTCCTGAGATGCAAATCAGTCCCTGGGTACAACCCAAACATCGATTCCTTCTCTGGCTTTTCTGTGCAGGCTCCAGGAGTAACGTTGTGCAAGGAGGCCAGTTCCATCACTATTTTTGCACGACAGAGTTCACATTACTTCTACTTACATAAAGCTTTTATTTAGGTGTTCAACCAAACGTCTCCTTATTAGGTCACTATATATGCGGCATGTTATATGATTATCATGTGACTCCCTAAAAAAACTACAGTGTTATTCAGAGAGAGCCGATCTGGCCCCGAAATCTCACTGAACAGTGAATTTCCCCGTACGGTGACATTTTGGGGCCATTCGGCTATTCAGAATGCAGGCAGTTCGCCAAATTTTGGCAAACTGCATACAATTACGGTGCCTGTTCCGCGGCAGTGAAATCCCCTATAAAGAAGCAATGGTTAATCTATTCAGAGACACCGAACAGCAGTGAAAAGTTGCCGAAGTGCCCTGCTGTTCGGTGGTTTCATTCGGCAGGTTTATTCAGGCGAATTCCATAGGCTTCAATGTTAAAAATATTCCCGTTTTAATTCAATATCTAATAAACCGTTTATTATTTTAATCTGCAGCAAAAAGTCTCTTTATTGATTTTTTTTTAGGATCTTTTAGGCATCTTTCGGGATTTTTTTTAAACTTTTTTTCTGTAACGGACCTTTTTATTATCATTCATTGGATCTTATATGTAAATTCCAGACATTTTCGTCCAGTAGTTTTTTTCCAAACAACATTTAAATTTTGACACTTTCAATGTTTTATTTTGGTTTTTACCCCTTTCGTCAGCTTGACGGCTCTTTCTGGCGGCTGGTCAACGCTGTGTTCGGCGGATCATTGGCTTTTCCGGGACATGTTCGGCGTGTTTTTTTTCGGCGGTTCAAGTGATCCGTTACTTTGGATCGTATTGGATGCGGTTTTCCAGAGGATTTTCGGAGGCTATTCGGCGGTTTTGCGGCGAATTTTCAAGTCCCTTCCCTGCACTCCGGGGGACCCTGCGGTGAAATGTTTGTGACATAACTCCCCTGAATTTGCATGCCCCGAACCAAGAAATGGCTGAAATACAGCCGATAAAGGCCTCGACTGCAGCCGTCTGGACGAATTAATTCGAGACCACAGGCCACAGCCAGTCTTTATATCGAAAAAATTATCAATTTGAAACTCTGTGAACGTATTTTGGAAAAAAAACTCCAAGAGTATTAATCCTAAAATGACAATAAACTTTTAAAAAATCCGAGACAAGGGGCGTGGAGGGCTGCTCAGATAAGCTCACGATCTGGGGGAAAAAAGTCCCCCTTTTTAGAGGACAGAAAAAAATGTATCGGGTGAAAAGAGATCATTTTAGGCCGATGGTACTTGATTCTGAAAGTGCCGCAGCCTTTTCCTGTCTCTGGTAACGCAAACGATACCAATCCTGAGCGTGAAGTCTGTGCATAATATACATTATATATAGTTTGCCTATAAACCATTACCCAACGCTGAGCCATCCTGGAGATCTGGGCTAGGATCTTGGCCTCCTGCCCGCTGTCGGACTCATTAAAAAACGCCCAGGGTAGCACTGTGGCCCCGGCACGCCTCGGCGACTGGTCGAAGGGTCCCAGGGCTCGTAATAAAGACATTGCAGCGCTCTAGCCCATATTCCTGCATGTCCCAGACTGCTTTAAACTTATCTCCATGCTAATGTGTGAGTGAAAAGCCGTCTGTCAGGCTGCGAGCTGCACAATGTGTTTATATATATTTTTCTTCCTTATTTATAGAAGGTAAAATACTGGCTCACACATTAGTAAGTGATACGCGCGAGGTTTGTTATTTTAATTCGCTCGCAGGGAATTTAAAACGATTTTTAATGTCCCTGAATAAAAATCCACTGTTTATGCATAATTTATAACTGGCAGAGACATCCCAGGCGGGGGGCTCCGTGGGGCTGCGTCTCGCGCCTGTGGAATGGAATCAAAAACACCGCCACGCGGTGCCACCAGATGAAATTGATCAGGAATGGGGTGGACGGGGGGGGGGGACTTAGTCTGTTACGATTTGTCTTTGACGTAAAATAGAATCTTTTCGCGTTTTTCTCTTCTGGACGTCGAACTCTCGGGTGCCCTGAAAGTCGCGCCTTGCGGCGACACAGCGCCCTGGCGCATCTAAAGGCGATATCAATGAACAAAGCTCGTGGCATGTGCAGACGACGGAGAGAGGAGCATTTGCCAAGAAATTAGCAGGAATCATCGTCCTTGTTAAATGCCTCCACAACTGCATTTTAAAAATAAAATAATGTCCTCGTAACGTGGGATATTGTAAGAATATCTTTACACTGCGCTTTACCGCCACCCCAGCTGTGCCATTATCCCAGATACCCTGTAAAAAAACATTTCAATAGATAGAACTTTTCAATGTCTAATTATTTCTCCTTGTAATGCTCCTTAATTCACTTTCTTTCTCTCTCTCTCTCTTTCTTTTCTTTCTTTGTTTCTTTTTCTCTTTCTTTCTTTCTTTATTTCTCCCTCTTTCTTTTTCTTTCTTTCTTTCTCTCTTTCTTTCTTTTTTTCGTTCTCTCTCTCTTTCTTTCTCTCTTTCTTTCTTTTTTTCATTCTCTCTCTCTTTCTTTCTCTTTTTCTTTCTTTCCTTTCTCTCTCTCTCTTTCTTTCTCTCTCTCTCTTTCTTTCTCTCTCTCTCTTTCTTTCTCTCTTTTTCTTTCTTTCCTTTTTCTCTCTCTCTTTCTTTCTCTTTTTCTTTCTTTCCTTCTTTCTTTCTCTCTCTCTTTTTCTTTCTTTCTTTCTCTCTCTCTCTCTCTCTCTCTCTTTCTTTTATTTCTTTCTCTTTTTCTTTCTTTGTTTCTTTCTCTCTTTCTTTCTTTCTCCCTCTTTCTTTTTCTTTCTTTCTCTCTCTTTTTCTTTCTTTCCTTTCTCTCTCTTTCTTTCTCTCTTTTTGTTTCTTTCCTTTTTCTCTCTCTCTTTCTTTCTCTTTTTCTTTCTCTCTCTCTCTCTCTCTCTTTCGCTTTCCTTCTTTCTCGCTCTCTTTCTTTTTCTCTCTCTCTTTCTTTCCTTCTTTCTCGCTCTCTTTCTTTTTCTCTCTCTCTTTCTCTCCTTCTCTCTCTCTCTCTCTATTTCTCTCTCTTTTTCTTTCTTTCCTTCTTTCTCTCTTTCTTTCTCTCTCTCTTTCTTTTATTTCTTTCTTTGTTTCTTTTTCTCTTTCTTTTTCTTTCTTTCTCCCTTTCTTTCTTTCTCTTTCTTTCTTTCTCTCTCTCTTGCTTTCTCTCTTTTTCTTTCTTCCTCTTTTTCTTTCTTTCTTTCTTTCTTCTTTCTCTTTTTCTTTCTTTCTTTCTTTCTCTTTTTATTTCTTTCCTTCTTTCTCTCTTTCTATCTCTCTCTCTCTTTATTTTATTTCTTTCTCTTTTTCTTTCTTTGTTTCTTTCTTTCTTTTTCCCTCTTTCTTTCTTTCTCCCTCTTTCTTTCCTTCTTTCTTTCTCTTTCTTTCTTTTTTCTTTCTCTCTCTCTTTCTTTCTCTTTTTCTTTCCTTCTTTCTCTCTTTCTTTCTCTCTTTTTCTTTCCTTCTTTCTCTCTTTCTTTCTCTCTCTCTTTTTCTTTCTTTCTTTCTCTCTCTCTCTTTCTTTTATTTCTTTCTCTTTTTCTTTCTTTGTTTCTTTCTCCCTCTTTCTTTTTCTCCCTCTTTCTCTTTCTTTCTTTTTTCTTTCTTTCTCTCTCTTTTTCTTTCTTTCCTTTTTCTCTCTCTCGCTCTCTTTTTCTCTCTCTCGCTCTCTTTCTTTCTTCCTTCCTTCCTTCCTTTCTTCCTTTCTTCCTTTCTTTCTTTCTTTCTTTCTTTTCTCTCTTTTTCTTTCTTTCCTTCTTTCTCTCTCTCTCTCTCTCCCCCTTCTACTCTCTTTTTCTTTCTTTCTCTAATAATTTACGCCCCTTTTTCCCATAAATAATTGGGCAGATCCTGCTGACATTATTTGCACATTTCGGGCTAAATGACAATGTTCACGCAAACGTTTGCGCTGGCGCAAAAATACATTAAAGTGAGGGGTAAAACCATTTGCGCCTAATCCTGTATTACGGTACATAGTCAGCGCAACAACCGCGCGCAATCGTCTAGCGTGGGTGATACTGTGCGAACCCTGTGCGAGCTTACTGTACTTCACGCGTCTTATACTTACAGGGTTATTCAAAGAGAATCAAAGTCATCGCACGTTCGGTGACTTTTCATTCTCTTCAATTCGGTTTGTTTTGCCGATCCCATTTCGGTGACCCTGCGGTGTATTCAGCAAGCACCACAGGGTCCCCGAATTGCAGGGAAAGGCTGCCGCAAACCCGACGAAAACTATCCGCAAAACCCAGCGAATGCACGCCGAAAACCCACAAAAACATCTGGATTACCCGCCGAAAACCACGTAAAAACCCGAGCAGGAGCCGATCACACGCAGCAAAGCCGCCGGAAAAAGCCGAGACCGCAGAAGAGGCAGTGAATAAATTAGCAAAAGAGTTTGCTTGAATGTTTAAAAGTGAAACGCTGTTTGCAAAGAAACTACTGAGTGAAAATGTCTAAAATTTACATATAAAATCCAATGAATGATAATAAAAAGGGCTGTTACAGAAAAAATAAGTAAACTTATAAAAAAATCCTATAGAGAGCTTGAATGTCTTGCTGAGTCAGCTAAAGAAGAAGACTGTACTCAGAAGTTGGGGGACTATAAAGAGAGACTCATAAATATTTGTATCTCATTCGGACCTAGAGGTGGAAGAACTGATTTATAACCCTCTAGTGCAGAGATCCACTACCTGTAGGGATCCCTGGTTATTACATTTGCGTTCACCAATTGGTTTCTTATATCAGTATAATAACTGACTTACATTATACGTGCGCCTAAAGGCTATATATTTTTTTTTCCTATTATATTCTCGTGTCTTTGGTGTCAAACACACGCCTCGGGCAGCACAGAGGGATAGCGAACGCAGGTCCAAAGCGCCTATTGTTCCTACATTTCTGCCTTAAAAAAAAATCTGACTTTTTTTAAAAAAAAATCCAGAAAAATGCTTAAAATATCCTAAAAAATCTATAAATAAAGAGACTCTTTACTGCAGAATATTATAATGAACGATTTATTAGATATTGAATTAAAACGGGAATATTTTTAACATTGAAGCCTATGGGATTCACCTGAATAAACCTGTCGAATTAAGCCACCGAATGGCAGGGCAATTCGGGAAACTTTCACTGCTGGTTTGTGTTCTCTGAATAGCCGAACCAATGCTTTTTCATGGGGATTTCACTGCAGTCGAACAGGCACCGAACAGGCACCGTATGTGCAGGCAATTCGCTAGGATTTGGCGAATTGTCTGCTCTCTGGATAGCCGAATGGCCAAGAAAGGTAACCGAACGCTGATTTTCAACTCATACCCAAACAATAAAATGGAGAAGTTGTGCGTGTTTTTATTATTGCTGCAGCATATATGCTCAGGTTGTCTTTGACAGGCGCAAAAACATAACGTGAGATAATTGTGGTTCTTAATTCTGATTGGCTGAATCGTGAGAAAAAAACTGTTCGCACACTGTTTTCTGCGCAAGATGGTACTGCGCGAGCATTTGGCCACCTCCTGTTTGCGCGCGGTATTGGCAGAAGAAAAGACGCACAAGGATTGTAATTCCAGCGGTGATTTGTGCGCGCAAAAGTTTAACGCTTGGCTTACAAAGTTTCGCTTTGCGCAAAGGTTTTTGTGCAAAGATTGTAATATAGTCCTTCTTCCTTTAACATATTTTTATTTTAATGTAAACACTCACCTTTTCTCTCTTGGCGCTGCGCTGCTCCTCTAAGGCTCAGGTCTTCTGAGATGCGGAAGTCCCTGCAGCTTGCATTGCGTGCATAGCTTGCATGCCATATGTAGCGCTGTGTTAAATCTTGCTGCCGGTAGTACCTATTTTTGGCCACAAGATGGAGACAATCGCGATTAGAGACACGAGACATTGGGACTACATTTCCCGGCGTGCTTTGCAAAAGGACAGGAAGTGGGTGGGACACAGGAGGCTTACTTCCCGAACCTCGTGGAGAACGCGCCAGAGCGCGCGAGGGAACGAGAGAGAGCAGACGCAGTGCAAGACATCGCAGGAGGGCCTAGGCCAGAGCAAGAGAGAGACCTGTCAGTTCCTTATCGGGTCATTCGGCCTAAAGAGAAGGAGACCTCCGAGTTCCTGAGATTGCTGCAGATTAAAGAAGCCAAAGACCTGGAGTGAGGAGTTGCCGCGAGCTGATCGGATACGGAGAGCAGGCGGTGAGCAGGTCAAGTCGTGGACAAGCAACAGAGAGTCAGACAACGGATCCGGCCGCTAGTATCCCCAGTCAAAATCGAGCGGAGAGACGTCCTGGGTCAGCGGAGCCTACAGCAACCGGTGGATGGGTGAGAGGCCTCCAAGGCCGTATGTAATTAAGGAACACACTGCTGTTTTCTCTTTAAAGTCTGAAACTGAGCAGAAAAGATTGTACTGCTTTAGATTACCTAAACGTTCTTGAGGAAGTTTTTGGGCGAACCGAAAAGGCGGCCGAACTGGTATATCAGTACGAACACACCTATCAGAGAAGAGGTGAAAGGATGACCGAGTACATGAGGCGCCTAGATAAGATTCTACACCAGATACTCCTGAAGAAAGGGGCCGAACCGGCCGAAGTAGATAAGATCCGAATAAAACAGATCCTGAGGGGCTCTCAACCTTTAGATCCAGTAATGATGCAGCTGAGAAGCAGAGCAGGTAACCAGAGTTAAAGTACCTGGAACTGATCCGAGTTGTACGAGAGGAAGAGGCTTTACTGGAAGAGAAATCCTTCAGGCGGGGGGAAAGGGCTTATGCACAACCTGTGAGACATAACGACGGTCTGCGGCCTGAAAGCGACTCCCTAGATACTTGTGGATCTGACGAGGAACGAACAAGAGCACCTAGTCGTTTTTAAATCTACAGAGAGGGCTGCCAAAGAATCGAACCTCCCTGAACGTGGTGAATTGTCCAAAACCGTCAAGAAAGTACAGGAAGCTCAAGTTGAATTGCAACAAGCGCACGCGGAACTGTGCCGAGTGTTGATGAAGGTGACCGAAATACAGGCAGAAATGCAGGCAGAAATGCAGAAATTCCTCACAGGTATGCAGACGACAGGAGTTGCTGTGGCATCTAGTCCAAGTCCTTTAACAAAATCTCAACAAGCAACTACGTCTCCGCTCTCTAAGAAGAGATGTTTCGGTTGTGGAGAAATGGGCCATTTCCGCGCACAGTGCAAAGGCCGGAAGCCTGAGAAGGATAGAGTCGAGGGACTGTTGGAAGCCTTAGAAGGACTGTTATCTACCTCACCGGCGGGAAACGCCAGAGGGCACAAGTGAAGGAGCAACTTAGGTGCCCGAAGGTTGAACCCCGCTCCAAAAACCAAGCCAAGACTAAAAGGACGAGAGGGCCTAAAACCGAGCCAAATGCTGAACCTGCCAGAACCGAAAGAGTCACTCCCTTAGCATCCGGGTCTACGTCATGGGGAAGCAATGCACACCCAAAGCCTACACGGGCCAAGAAAAAGGCCAGGGTACAGCAAACCGGGTCTAAGCGTCCGGATACCGCCACCAAGTTTCCTGACCAACTGATAGGTCCTTCTCCTATTGTGCCAATCCAAGTGGAAGGAGTTTACACTAAAGCCCTGTTAGATTCAGGGGCTCAAGTGACATTGATCTACAAAGACTTCTACGAGAAACACTTAAAGCACATTCCTCTGCAAGAATTGAAGGATTTGGAAATATGGGGTATCGGCACTGAGAAGCTCCCCTATGACGGGTACCTGCAAGTGAAGTTGGAGATCGGATCTGAAGTCATCGGGCAGTCTGGGCGTTGCGATGCATTGGCCATTGTGTGTCCTCGACCCTCAGGTGCGAACAGAAGCTCCCTGATAGTGGGGACGAATACTGACCTAGTGCGGCGTCTCTTGACACCTGTTGTATTGGAAGAAGGTTTGACTCAAGGAGTACACCCAATGTTACGTCCGGTCTATCAGAGGATGGTCGAAGAACGAAAGGCACCTGCCGAGGTGGGAAGACTGTGGAGACTGGGTGGAACAGAGAAGGTTCTGCAAGCAGGAGAAGTAGCGAGTTTCCGGGCTTCAGTCAAGTTGAACGGATCGCAACCAGGTCCCTATGTGGTGCTGGGAACCGATTTTAATCATGGGAGTGAAACCGGAGTCGAAGTAATTCCTGAAATAATCTCCACCAAGGCTCTGAAGAGAACACGAGGAAGAGTCTCGGTCAGCGTATGCAATGTGATGGATTCTCCAGTAGTCCTTAGAGCACGAATGCCTATCGGGCAAGTAGAGTCTGCTACACCCCTCTCTACCGATTCAGGAGGGGGAGTGGATAAAGAGATTCCAGATGAAAGATTCTACCCCAAGGACGCTCCCATTTCACCTGAGTGGAAGAAACGTCTTCAGTCTCAAGTCCTAAAGTGGAAGGAATTGTTCTCGAAAGATGAGTTCGATGTGGGCCTAGCTAAGAGTACTGAGCACCGCATTCGTTACAAGAAGACAAGCCGTTTCGGGAAAGATCAAGGCGAGTTCCGCTAGGAGACTTAGATGATCTGCGAGAGCAGCTGAACGAATTGCAAAGAACCAAGGTGATTCAAGAGTCCAGGAGTCCATACGCATCTCCCATAGTGTTGGTCCGGAAGAAAAATGGTTCTGTCCGCTTATGCATAGACTACCGCACATTGAACCGGAGAACCATCCCCGATCAATATGCCACTCCTCGGATAGAAGATGCCCTACAGTGTTTGTCTGGAGCAAAGTGGTTTAGTGTACTAGACCTGCGAAGCGGGTATCACCAGATACCAATGCATCCTGAAGACAAGGAGAAAACTGCGTTCATCTGTCCACTGGGGTTCTTTGAATTCAACAGAATGCCTCAAGGCCTTACGGGGGCTCCAGCCACGTTCCAACGGTTGATGGAGAAGACAGTCGGGATATGAATCTAATCGAAGTATTAGTGTACCTGGATGACATAATTGTGTTGGGAAGACTCTGGAAGAACATGAGCAACGTTTGGAGAAGGTCTTGAAGAGGCTCCATGAAGAGGGGCTGAAGCTGTCTCTGGAGAAATGCCAATTCTGTCTACCGTCTGTTACGTATCTAGGACATGTGGTCTCAGCAGAAGGTGTTTCGACAGACCCTCGGAAGTTGGAGGCCGTAGCTTCTTGGCCTAGACCCCGAAACGTCACTGAACTTAGATCTTTCTTGGGATTCTGTTCATACTATCGAAGGTTTGTGGGAGGATTCGCGAAAATAGCTCAACCACTGAACAAACTCCTGCAGAAGGAAACTACAGAAGAAGGCTGCAAGGTCTCTGACCAAAACCCGTCGGCTCCAGGGCCAAGGAAAGCTCGAGAGTCTATACAAGGTGAATGGACCAGTCAATGTGAAGGAGCTTTCGTGAAGTTGAAAGAGAGTCTAACCCGAGCTCCTGTTTTGGCCTATGCGGACCCTCACAAGCCGTATGAGTTACATGTGGATGCCAGCCGAGAAGGTCTGGGAGGAGTCCTGTATCAGGAGTATGGTGGATTGTTGAGGCCTGTGGCGTACGTGAGCCGGAGCCTTACGCCTTCAGAGAAGAATTACCCTACCCACAAGTTGGAGTTCCTAGCCTTAAAGTGGGCAGTGGTAGACAAGTTAAAAGACTATCTGTATGGAGCCAAGTTTGTGATCAAAACGGATAATAATCCTCTTACCTACATCCTTACTACCGCAAAACTGGACGCAACGGGACATCGGTGGTTGGCCGCTCTGTCAGGGTTTCGGTTCAGCTTGAAGTACCGCCCTGGGGTGAATAATCGAGATGCTGATGCGTTATCGAGAAGACCCTACACTACAGAATGGACTCAGTTGACTCCAGACGGGGTGCAAGCTTTGTGTCAAGGAACAGAGCGCCGGGTCAAAGGAGGGATTGAAGCGGAGGCCATAGGAGTCATGGCTGCGGCTGTTCCTGAGTTTTACTGTAACCCTACGCAGTTAAGGGATGAAAGTTTACCTACCTTTTCGAGACAGGACCTGAAAGTGGATCAGGCCAGAGACCCTTTAATTGCCTTGACCATAAAGGCCCTGACTGCAAACCAGCGTGAGATTTTGCTAACCAACTCCCCGAGTGGAGCCAGATTGGTCTACAAAGAGTGGGAGCGCTTGAAGATGTTGGATGGGGTGGTCTACCGAAGGGGCCCCTCAGCTAACGCTGAAGAGATTCAACAGTTATTCCTCCCCACTAAACATAGGGAGAGCGTGCTGCGATCACTACATGATGAGCATGGACATTTGGGTGCTGAGAGAACTTTTAAATTGGTACGAGATAGGTTCTATTGGCCTTGCATGAGAGCTGAAGTGGAGAGTTATTGTCATTCCTGTCTGAGGTGTATTCAGAGAAAGACTCTACCGACCCGAACTGCTCCAATGAGCCACCTGCAGAGCCAGGGACCCATGGATTTGGTGTGCATTGACTTCTTGTGCTTAGAGCCGGATGCTAGTGGGCAAGGGAACATCCTAATAGTGACCGATCATTTCACTCGTTACGCCCAAGCTTTTTCCACAAAGGATCAACGCGCTCCGACCGTGGCCAAGGTGTTGATGGAAAAGTTTTTTGTTCATTACGGACTGCCAAGGAGGATACACTCGGATCAGGGTAGAGACTTTGAAAGCAGACTGGTGGGGCAATTGCTAGAGCTGTTGGGAATCCAAAAGACCCGAACTACACCATATCACCCTCAAGGTGATGCTCAGCCTGAAAGGTTTAATCCCACACTACTAAATATGCTGGGGACCTTGTCGAATGTAGAGAAGCAGAGTTGGAGTCGTCACATAGCTACTCTGGTGCACGCGTATAACAGTACGGAGAGCGATGCAACTGGATACTCACCGTACCGTCTTATGTTCGGAAGGGAGGCTCGACTGCCGGTTGACTTGGCATTTGGGTTATCTTTAGACCAGACGTCAGTAGCTTCCCATAGAAACTACGTGGATAGGCTTCGAAAGAATCTGGCTTCTGTGTTTGAACAGGCCCGTTTGACCTCAGAAAACAGGGAGCAAAGAAACAAAAGGAACTATGACTTGAAAGTTCGAATACAAGATCTACAACCCGGTGATAGGGTTCTATTGAAGAACTTGGGTGCTGCTGCGAGACACAAGTTGGCGGATAGGTGGAGTTCCCAGGTTTACATTGTCTGCAAACAACTGCCGGGTCTGCCGGTGTATCAGATTCGCCGGATGGAAAGGCTGGGCCTCTCAAGAACTGGCACCGGAATCATTTGTTACCTTTGAGAGAGGCTGTGAGGATGCCAGTGGGGACGAACTGCCTCTGCCAAATCCGCCTGCTCCACGTTTGCCTCCTGTTACTCGGTCTCAGCAGACCGGGCTGTCGAAGAGAGCGAAAGAGACAGTGAAGAAGAGATTGTCTGGACTGGATGCGCTCACCGGAGCCTGAGGAGATTGTAGTTGTTCCTGAGCGGTGGGAGAGTAATTTGAGACCTGAAGCTCCTGAATTTCTGCTAGAAGTCCCTGAGGTTGTTGGGATCCCGGTAGCTCCGGAAGTTGAAGCTTATTCAGGCGATTATAGTTCTATGCCTTCACTGGAGGGATCATACTCTGAAGAAACGTCTGCTCCAGTGATAGAGAGAAGGACTGAGCCAGCACCTATAGTACTTCCACCTGAAGAGGAACTGATTGAGCCAGAACCAAAACGCTCTGTTCGACCGCCCCAACGTCTCACCTACGACTCACCAGGACATAGCACTGAAGAGGCCATCACCACCGTGCAGAGGTTGCCCGAAGTGTCTGCTATGCTAGCTGAGATATCCCAAAATATGAATCAACTTGAGGAAGTGTTCCTAACCCACTATATGTATGCTGCTGAACCTGTACATGTTATGTAAACTTATTCGAATATTGTGGAAATGTAATGTAACTGTTGTACCTCCTTGGAGAGACCCAAGAGTTCTAGGAGGGGGAGAGTGTAGCGCTGTGTTAAATCTTGCTGCCGGTAGTACCTATTTTTGGCCACAAGATGGAGACAATCGCGATTAGAGACACGAGACATTGGGACTACATTTCCCGGCGTGCTTTGCAAAAGGACAGGAAGTGGGTGGGACACAGGAGGCTTACTTCCCGAACCTCGTGGAGAACGCGCCAGAGCGCGCGAGGGAACGAGAGAGAGCAGACGCAGTGCAAGACATCGCAGGAGGGCCTAGGCCAGAGCAAGAGAGAGACCTGTCAGTTCCTTATCGGGTCATTCGGCCTAAAGAGAAGGAGACCTCCGAGTTCCTGAGATTGCTGCAGATTAAAGAAGCCAAAGACCTGGAGTGAGGAGTTGCCGCGAGCTGATCGGATACGGAGAGCAGGCGGTGAGCGGGACAAGTCGTGGACAAGCAACAGAGAGTCAGACAACGGATCCGGCCGCTAGTATCCCCAGTCAAAATCGAAAGGAGAGACGTCCTGGGTCAGCGGAGCCTACAGCAACCGGTGGATGGGTGAGAGGCCTCCAAGGCCGTATGTAATTAAGGAACACACTGCTGTTTTCTCTTTAAAGTCCACAGGGCCCCAACTTGACTAGTCGAAGACATTCCTTAAGTAAATTCACTGGCCAGTTGAACAGTACCCGGGTACCATACACACACATACACACCTTTTACATTCCGGGACTTAAACCTGTGCAGGACTCATTTTGTTACGAATCGGAACGGGAGTTAAAGTTACGTTCTGAATACATATTTTTCTCTTTTTCCGCTGCGCGTTTATCGTAATACGAAGAGATTGTATTTTGGGGTTCGCTACGTGTCTCTGTTTTTTCCGAACTATTGGGCAATTGCATATATTTTTCTGTTCGGTTGCGAATATTTTATTCTTCCGAAATACGAAGCCTCGTGTTTCGTTTCTTTTCCGCTACGCGTTTTACCGCAATACGAAAGTACTGTAATAATATCTGTGAATATTTCAAATAAATAAATAAATAAATAAATACCGTGTCTCAACATCTGCTTATTATTTTAGTAAACTATTTAAATGATAAAAACTCACAGCGGTGCTGGAGTATATTTATTCCCTAGTGCGGGGAGACTGACCCGTGGTTCATTTTCAGCGGCTCCTCCGGGAGTGAGCGCTACACATACGCTGCGTATATTGCGCATCGCACAGCACTTGCATATATATTTTGGACCCTTTTCTGAGATTTAATGAGAATCAACAAGCAGTTGGTAAGAGACACAAGATGTTCAGGGTCGTCGTGTTTTCGGAAGGTTGGTAGGCATTGGGTATGTAAACCTGCTGGGCCACGTCCACCCAATTTACGTGACCCAATACGTAATAAGCAAGAAGTGAGCTCGAGACACATTTTTCCTGGGGCATCATGGGGCATGTAGTGCTGAAACGTGTGGACTAGCAGTGTTAGGCTAGGGTCAGACGAACGTGATTTCTACGGACTGTACGTCAGTACGGAAGACGCAGTAGTGGCCACACAGTCCGTTTATTTACTGACGTATATTTTGACGGATGTTGGAGAGAAAATAAATTAAAAAGCAAAACCATTTTGTCCGTGAAAAATGCTGGACGTATAAATGTAGTCCGTCTGACCACGTTCCATCACTCACACACAAAGCTATGCGGACGTTGCGGACGCAGCGCACTTTGTGCGGCCGTTCTAGGGGTTGTACGTTCTTGCCTGCCTTGCGTCCGTGGGCCGCGCCGTTGTGCGTCCGCAGTTCAGTGCGGACGTACTTCATGTGTCAGACTCCAATGGGCTTTCTGTCATGCTATCACGGACGTACTTTTAGGCGCAATCACGGAAGTGAACGCTACGCTCGTCTGACACCAGCCTTAGCCATCGATGGAGTTAAGTTCTGTTTTCATTAATGCCCAATATGCAGTCACCCAATAATGAACGCTGGGCAACGTGACCCGCTTGGAAAATAACAAAGCCTTTTTTATTTTGTTTTGTAGTTTTTTTTGTTATTTTTCTTGTTGCTTTGCAGCTCCATCCGTATAATTACAGTAAATGGCCCCGCGCGGGGTTATATTGCAGACGCACATGCAATAACATCTTCGTGGACAGACATCCCGTGCCCCATAAGGAGGTGTGGGGGGGGGGAGAAGATTATTTAGCTTCAAAAAACAGAGGCTGCATCCACCTCGAGTCTCCAGCCGGGAGGTTTCTTATTGAAAACTTCCCGAACAGGGGGCGCGCGGGGAGAGAGAACGCTGCCCCGTCCGCCTTCCTATGGAGCACCTTTGCAGACAGAGCTGATTTGTGTCAAGGCGTCTCATTACCGGCGTCCCCCCCCCCGATCCGGTTACCTGGGCACCACACGTTAGCAGGTTTTCAGGAAATACCTCTTTTTTCTCTCTATATTAGTGTTACTCTCTCTATTCCTTCTAGATAATGATCGTTCTGGAAAGTCCCAGTGAAAGTTCTGTTTTCCACTCGAATGTTTAAATAAAAGAGAGAGACATCAAAGTTCCGAAGCCTTACAAGAGACTCTTTACGGTTTTTGTTTTCAGGGTTTATTAAGAGTTCAGAAATGTCAGAATTAATACCTGGAAGTGTCCGGTTATGATGGAGACTGTGCAAATATACAGAATAACTGCTGTCTAGCGAGACGTTTACTCCCAGACGTGGCCTACAGGTAAGTCTCAGCTCCTGTTACTTTCACCCAAAGGCAACCCCCCCCCCCCCCCATTCCTTCCATCACAATTATATATTATGTGAAGCGGAGGTGTATGACTTATAGTAATTATTTTTCATTTCGAGCGATCAACGTTTTCAATAATTTCCAGGATTTAACCCTTTCACAGCCGAATACGTTTCTATAAGATCACTTTCCATTACCCTCACAGTAAAGACACGCGGAGGCTTCCCACTGTATTTGTTCACTGTAGGTAAGCCCTGTTAGACAGACAGAGGGCTCCCCTGCTGGCCAAAAAGCGCCACTACATTTACATCACAGCTTGGGCTCCGTGTTTTTCCGTGCTGGAAAAACGGACCTACAAGCTTGTCAAATGATTGTCATGTCTGACGTGCGGAAACTTTAGGGGTGTTTTCCGGAGACCATATGCAAACCAATTTTGTTTGCAATAAAGGAAATTCCTTTCCATTGCTTCAGTGTTGGACCAGATCGAGTTTAATCGATCTCAGGGCCACCTGCAGGAGCTGAAAAAGATCACGCAGACTCTATGATGGTAGCGAAGGGGTTAAAAATGAATATGCAACCACACGTGTAGATCCAAGGTGGAATCTGATTTTTTTAAAGGAGAATCAGGCAAGATCTCCCTGGTTTTTATTTTTGCTGAGTTTTTTTAAAGCACATTTGGAAATTGCATTAATTTATGAGGAATGTCGTTTGTTTTTTTTCCTCTTTCATTCGGATCAGACACAAAAACAGAGATAGGAATCGTCGAAGCCAATGAACCTGATGAACAGGAGGACCGCCATCAGCCGGCGACAGCCCATGACATATTCAAGAGCCCAGTGGCTCTAGGGGGCCCTGACCGTTGCTAAACCCAGTCTATGTGCCAGAGATGTAAGAGTCCCTCCATGCCACCCAACACTGGCCAACCAAGATGCCAACAGTTTTGGTGGTGGGCTGTGGTATCTGGGACTGGTAAGAGGGCTCTGACTCCTCACTGAGAGAGAGATTAGTATGGTCTGCACCAGGTGGAGGTGCTGACCAAATGCTCTCCCACCAGGTAACATCTTTTATCCCCTCCCTTACTGAAGAAGAAAAGGAGGCAAAATGATACATTTTAATTAGTTTACTGGAATGGGCAGCGGAGGGAAGGGGGCACCAGCCAGGGGCCCCAAAAGTACTGGTGGCAGCCCTACTATATGGACGCCAGTCTTTTTAAAGTTTACTGTATACAGGGAGTCCCGTAAAGGACAGGCGAGGGGGCACAGCTCACATAGGGAGCTTTAGCCGTGTAATGTATGGTGCATGGCGCACATTTGCTGGTCGCACACTTCTCACTGCGCTATCACACCGACCCACTGAGGGTAAAGTAGGATAAAGGGCTTTGTGGCCTGCAGTGTCCCAGGCCCTACAAGGACCTAGGCTGGGTTCACACCTGAGCGTATCTCATATGTGCGTTTTACGCGCGTTTTATGAGCTTATTACACTGCGTTTTTGACAATTAGAAAAAAAATTTTGATTGACTACGGAGGTGTCCAATGAAAAATACTTCGGAGGCATCCAATGAAAAAGACTTTAGAGCCTTTGTGCCTGTTGCGGAACGTGCTTTCATATGCGCGTTTTTGATGATGAAAACGCTCAAACGCCCATTTCACCGCGTTCACGTTGAAGTCTATGGCCGCAAACGCACTGTAATATGCCCCAAACAAGCTCCTGTACTTCTTTGGGCACAGGTGTGAACCATGCACATAGGAAATAATGGGATTTCAGTGTTTGAGCGTTTTTACAGTGCGTAAGAACGTGCTGTAAAACGCCCAGGTGTGAACCAGGCCTTAGAGTGCCCTGACTTTATATTACTTTGTAGCATTGCTACTGATTAAGGTAAGATGTAGTCCTGAACATTTGGGCTCCCAGGACAGCCATTACTAGTCTAGATTCAATGACTGAGGGCAAAAAGTGCAGACTAGACACTTATCTGTATTTTCTGGTGTTATTAATGTTTCTATATAAAACCGCATGAACGTGTATTGAGAAAGTTAATGGATGTGGGCATGCCCACCCACCTTCTTGGCACGTAGAGGGGAAAATTCCTGACAAAGGTTCTATTGTGCAAATAGTACAAACTAAAAAGAAGATGCAAATTATAAGTTGTGGTTTATCTATACCAAGAGACCTATCTGACGATCACTGCCATTATTAAAGCCTAAACCCAAGCATTATGTATATTATGAGTGTATTGCTGACCTCGGTGCCTGACACTGATGCATAAAATACTGTTTCACAGAGCTCCACAGCAATAAAACTCACAGTAATGTGCGCTGTGTATGAGCGTATCACAGAGTTCCACAGCAATAAAACTCACAGTAATGTGCAGTGTGCATGAGCGTATCACAGAGCTACACAGTAATAAAACTCACAGTAATGTACAGCGTGTTTGAGCGTGTCGCAGAGCTCCACAGCAATAAAACTCACAGTAATGTACAGTGTGTATGAGCATTATCACAGAGCTCCACAGCAATAATACTCTGAGCGTGTCGCAGAGCTCCACAGCAATAAAACTCACAGTAATGTGCGCTGTGTTTGAGCTTATCACAGAGCTCCACAGCAATAAAACTCACAGTAATGTACAGCGTGTTTGAGCGTGTCGCAGAGCTCCACAGCAATAAAACTCACAGTAATGTACAGTGTGTATGAGCATTATCACAGAGCTCCACAGCAATAATACTCTGAGCGTGTCGCAGAGCTCCACAGCAATTAAACTCACAGTAATGTGCGCTGTGATTGAGCGTATCACAGAGCTCCACTGCAATAAAACTCACAGTAATGTGCAGTCTGTATGAGCATATCACAGAGCTCCACAGCAATAAAACTCCCGCCTTCAGGACTTCTCCCGATCTGCCCCCTTTCTATGGAACTCCCTCCCCCGCACCATCAGACTATCCCCGTCTCTCCAGTCCTTCAAGACGTCTATGAAAACACATTACTTTAGAGAAGCCTATCATCTCACTCCCTAATCCCCCACTGTTCATCACTTACTCCATCTTCCCACCCAGCCCACATGCGCCCCCGCTGCTTCATGTTCTCTATTTTCTTTCACCTAGTGTGTCACCCTTCTCCTCTTAGATTGTAAGCTCTAGAGCAGGATCCTCTCTGCTACTGTTTTGCGTGTTTAACTTGTATGTATATTTGTTATTCTGCCTCCCATTGTACAACACTACGGAACTTGTTAGCGCTTTATAAAAACTTGTAACTCCACAGCAATAAAACCCACAGTAATGTGCCCTGTAGTGTGTATGAGTGTAAAACATTGATTCACAGCAATAAAACTTGCAGTAGTGAAGATAGAGGGAGTGGATTTTCTGTGTCTCTCGTGCAGAGGCCAAACTCATATTAATTCAGTTAATACACAGTTTTATGTCAACAAATCCGTTTTGGTTAGAACACAGCGTAAGGTATGCGTATCTGTTCCAGCTTCTCAAAACGCAGCCAAACACTGGCCTAGATTTAGTGAAGGTAAAAATACCACCCAACCTGATGCAAGGAATTGTGTTTGATAAATATGCTCCAGGTTTGTTGCATTTGCCAGTGGACACCGAAGAACTTCCAAACTTTTTGATGTCCCATAGAGCTAAATGAGGGGTCTACTGGAAGAATAGTCCTTCGTGTCCACGTTTTAGATTCCAGTCTATACTTTTTCAATGTTCCATTATTGGTTTCATGATAAAGAGTTTGAAAATTGTGATTGTTTAAGGCTTTTAATTTATAAATATTGAATGTGTGCACATCCTTGTATTTTGAAAGGCACGCTCCTATGATCAGAGCTGAAGGTGAATTCAGGTCGTTTTAAAATGAGTTAAGAGGTTATTTCACCGCACTTCGGTTAGTAGCATTCACTGCAGGGTCCCTGAAGTGCAGGGAACAAGCTGCCGAACGCATCTGAAAAGCTGCCGCAAAACTGCCGAATCGATTGGAAATGCTGCCACAATCAATCCGAAAATCCGCTGAAAAAATATCCAATCGAACCAAAAAACACTGAAAACACGCCGAATGCATCTGACATTCCGCCCCAAAACCGCCAAATTAATCTGAATTAAGCCGACGACCTGTCGAAGGAAAAAGTCAACAAGCTGACGAATTCGTAAAAAAAAACGCAACTTTTAAAAGGTGTTTGCAAAAATCTACTGCACGAAAATGCCCGAACATAATATATGAGGTCTTATGAATAATAACAAAAAGGTTTGTTACAGAAAAAAAAACGGCATTTAAAAACCGGGGGAAAGAATTTTGCTGAAAATAACCCAAAAATGTTTTTAAAAAATCCTTAAAAATAAATAAATAAATAGACTTTTTGCTGCAAGTGAAAAGAACAAGCAGTTGAATAAATATTTAATAAAACAGAATATTTTCACATTGAAACCTATGGGATTCGCCTGAATGAAACCACCGACATTTCTTTGCTGTTCGGTGTTTTAGATTTAACCATTGCTTCTCTATTGGGATTTCACTGCCGTCGAACAGGCACCGTATTTCTCTGGCGATTCTCCAATATTTGGCAAACTGGCAGCTTTTTTGAATAGCCACCAAATTGCACCGTACGGGGAAACTCACTGTTCAGTGCAATTTCGGAGCTAATTCGTCTCTCTCTCTGAATAACGCTGTATGTCAAAGAGGAGAGAGCTACATTTATTGTTATTATGTGGATTCATTTCATGGACTGACTTACAATGTGACTCTCCAGACAGACAAAGCATCAAGAACTCATCTGTGTGCCGAATATAACCCAAACCGAGACTCTGGGCTAGTCAGGTATAAACTTAACCATAGCTCTGGTAAACTTACCAAACCCATACGACGGTATTACAAAGTTGGTGCAAACTTAACCAGAGCTGTCGTAAACTTAACAACCCCATAGACTATGGGCCACATTACAATCCTGGAGCTAACGTTAACCTGAGTGAGCGTTAACGTTAGCCATGGTAGTCACCGCACATTACAATCCAAACGCTAACGGCTTAAGTAACCCGTTACCGTTTGGAATCTTGCACTTTTCAGCGCGAGGTTACTGTACTTTGCGTTCCCTATACTTAACATGGGGAGCGCAAAGTGTTAATCAGCGTTAGGATTACAATGTCCCAACGCTGATTAACGTCCGGCTGTGGTTAGCAAAAAGTTAACCACAACCTGGACTTGGTGTTAACGGATTCTGCTGGTGCAGAATCCATTAGCACCAGCCCAAAAAAATGTATTAATTGCCAGATACTCACCTCCTGTCCCGTGGCGAGGACCACGGCTCCGTCCGCCTCCTCTGTCGCCAGGAACCGAGGGAGAGACTGGGGGAAAAAGTTCCCCAGTCTCTCCCTGTAGATCACTTCCTCGACCTGCCGGATCTCGCAAGGCGAGTCATGTGACAGGCAGGGGGAAACTCAATGGAGTCCTATGGACTCCATCGAGTGGATGCTCGCGGCGGCGCTTAGCGCCCGCTAACAATGCAGGCAGCTTTTTAAGCACCTGCATTTCATTCTCCCATTAAAATGGGGGTGGTAGGGAGAAAACTGCGTTCCCGTTTTAACGTGAGGATTGTAATGTAGCCCTATAATGGCTCTGGTAAGTTTACAACAGCTCTGGTTAAGCTAGCACCAACGTTGTAATACTGCCCATAGACTTTAATAGGTCTGGGAATTGTACACCTGACTCGGAATCTAGACCAACGCGTTTCACCTTCCAGGTTCTCACCTGATTCTTACCTTGCACTCTCCTGTGATTCAGAGTTTACTTTTGGCAATCCTCAGCCATTGCACCATAGGAGTCGTCTCGTTGGAATGTCATCATGCCACATTTCAAATTAATAAACTGAGAACTCGACGGAGAAATTTTAGAACTCATTGGAAATTACACGAGATAAATCAGTTGTGCCTTCGGGCTCCCTGATTAATTTCCTCTTCAAGTACATTTCGAAAGGTTCCATTGCGGGGATTCTCAATTGAGTTGGAATGTGGATGTTGTCAGCTGTTCCTGCAAATGAGAATAATAGACGTGAAGCACTAGAATTGTCTCGGCATTTAATTGGGCCCGTTTTATTATTTCATTTTAATTGTTCAAGATAATAATAGTAGCTTTGTGTGAGAAGAAACATGTTTACAGCAAAGAAGAATTTAGGGGAGGCATTTTATTGGCAAGAGGAGAGTCAGTCAACCTTTCTGTACGTAAGACGAGTACAGGCAGCAAGCTACTACTGAGTGAGGATGTCTTCAAAAAATGTATGTGTCCTCTGTATTGACGTCCCAGTATTAACCAAAATATATTTTAAGCCATGAGGTTAAACCAAGCCAAGACTTCATAAAATCAAGAGATACTGGCGATTTATAGACGTGTGTGATTCGATTTGGACCGATTTTGAAATTGGACAAATTATTGTAAATTTTAACCCTGCTCATAAAACATGCAGAAAATGTAACCCTAACCCTAACTGTAACCCTACCCCTAATCAAACAGCAGGCTGACAATATAACCCTAACTCTGTTACCCTACCGCAACTGTAATCTTACCCCTAACAAAAAACCAAGCAGACGATATAACCATAACCCAAACTGTAACGCTACCCCTAATCAAACAGCAGGCTGACAATGTAACCCTAACTCTAACTGTAACCCTACCCCTAATCAAACAGCAGTCTGACAATATAACCCTAACTCTGTTACCATAACTGTAACCCTACCCCTAATCAAACAGCAGGCTGACAATATAACCCTAACTCTGTTACCCTAACCATAACTGTAACCCTACCCCTAATTAAACAGCAGGCTGACAATGTAACTCTATCTCTAACTGTTACCCTAACCATAACTGTAACCTTACCCCTAACAAAAAAACTAGCAGAAGATATAACCCTAACTCTAATTGTTACCCTAACCATAACTGTAACCCTACCCCTAATCAAACAGCAGTCTGACAATATAACCCTAACTCTGATTAGGGGTAGGGTTACAGTTATGGTAACAAACAGCAGGCTGACAATTTAACCCTAACTCTGTTACCCTAACCATAACTGTAACCTTACCCCTAATAAAAAAACAGGCAGAAGATATAACCTTAACTGTAACCTTACCCCTAATAAAAAAACAGGCAGAAGATATAACCCTAACCCTGGTCCTGATTATTGTCTGTACAAAAATGTCTAATGACTAATTTATTCCGCAAGCAAGGATGTCCAAGGATTTGACCTTTGATGGAGGCTCCTAGGGATGACAAAATAGTGTTTTTTATTAGATAAAAAAGCAATATAAAGCAAATTGTGTTACAAGTTTATCAAGACAAACCAAGACAATTGGAAAGGACTAATAAAAAATGTAGCCAAGATCCATGGAAATGAAATTGCAGAACAGATTTGTGAAGTTTAAATTTGGAATAATTATGTAGATCACATAGAAACACGAGTTATAGATTAGTAAGGAAACGTGTAGAAGGTTTAAGGTTTGTCTGACAAATTTAAAAACTGCTATTGTCCCCATGCAGCACGAAAAGGGTTAATATTTTGTGTGCCTCACTGCGACTGATGGTCAGTGCTTTTACTTCATACAAAGGAAATCTGCGCTCTCCTTCCTCCCAGCTCGACACATCCTTCCTCCCGCCATTTGCAATTAATTAGCAGCACTGATCCTCCATGCGGCTCCTGCCTCTGAAGCCTCTCAGAGCGAGCGTGATAATGACTCGAGAGACGCTGACCTGTGACTTCGCGATTTTGCTTTTTATTCCAGCTGGCGTCTTTTACTTCTCGGGGGGCAACCAAAAGCTGCCCTTCCTGACTTCCTTCCCGTCCACCGCTGCCCCTCTGGGGCTCCAGTTACTCTCAGGAAAGAATGAAATGATCTTTACGTAATGGAGATTCTCCCTTATGCATGGACTGGAAAGACTATTTTTAGAAATTAAAAAAAGACATATTGTAAAATAGAAGGGTGGGATATCATGGCGCTCTTTGTGTAGGTATTCAGATACACTCGTCAGGCTCTCTTAGACAATGTCAAGTGTTATTGCCAATTTTTGAGCAAGGAACATAGAAACATAGAAAAATGTCGTCAGATAAGAACCTTTTCGGCCCATCTAGTCTGCCCAATTACATGGATACTTTACCTGGATTTATCTTTTGTTTAGGATAGCCTTATGCCTATCCCATGCCTGCTTAAATTCAATTACTGTTTTGGCCTCTACCACTTCAACTGGAAGGCTGTTCCATGTATCCACCACCCTCTCAGTAAAATAATGCTTCCTGATGTTACTTTTAAACCTTTGCCCCTCTAATCTAAGACTATGTCCTCTTGTTTTGCTACTTTGTTTCCTTTTAAATATACTCCCTTCCTCTACCTTGTGGATTCCCTTTACGTATTTAAATGTTTCTATCATATCTCCTCTGTCTCGTCTTTTTTCCAAGCTGTACATGTTAAGATCATTAAGCCTTTCCTGGTAACTTTTCTCCTTCAAGCCGTACACCATTTTAGTAGCCCTTCTCTGAACTCTCTCTAAGATGTCTATATCCTTCTGGAGATACGGTCTCCAGTACTGCACACAGTACTCCAAGTGAGGTCTCACCAGTGCTCTGTACAGTGGCATGAGCACTTCCCTTTTCCTACTACTAATACCTCTCCCTACACAACCAAGCATTCTGCCAGCATTTCCTGCTGCTCTATTACATTGACTACTTACCCTTAGATCCTCTGAAATAATGACCCCTAAATCCCAACGCTCAGATGTTGAGGTTAGGACTGTATCAAATATTCTATAATATAATATATATTATATAATCTCTGGAACCATTTGGTTTTTTTTCTATTTATGCCATTTTCCTGGAATTTTCCAGCCATATTTTGCATCTGATGGTAAACATATTTGTCCCACACGGGCTAGGAATGTAGGTTCAAGTGGTATAGCGTCAATGAAATTAGCCCACCTAATCAATGCCAAAGGATTAGGGTCGCTTTAGCAGTATTCTCTAGAGCAGGGCTATAAAACTCTGGCCTCCCCTAGATGTTTCTGAAATACAACTCCCATGATTCCATGGCCAACTATTACAGTCAAAAATGTTGGGAATTGTAGGCCATCATCATCTTGGGGGGGTGGAGTTTGACATCCCTGCTCTAGAGGATTTATTAGCTGGAAAGACATTTAGCCATTATGAATTAAAGTGGCACTCTCGGCACAAAATGGGGGGATAAGAGACAATTACTAAGCCCTCTTGACCCCCCACCCTGTTCTTACCTGCATGTTTTTTTTGCCTAGAGTGTAATACTCAACTTGCGTCCCACTGTGCGCTCCCCCTAGCTGCTCTTCTTTCTGGTTGGCACCTTGCCACAGAAAGGGGCTTGACACCGATCCACTTATATGGACGCTAGCATGAATCAAACGGTTCAACCAGTGGCTCCCCCAACCAGCAATTGTGCAATGACGCCATTTTTTTTTAAAATCCCAACAACTCCTAGATGCCTGACCTGCTGCAATTGATTAACAGCCGACAGGTCAGAGGCAAGGCGTCCACTTTGAAGGAGAAGCAGGGAGGGTGGGGGAAGACTCTCATGAGACCATGATTATTTAAAAGGCCATAGCGTGCCCATAGCATTATCATTTTTTTCTTCGCTTCAGAATTTTTTTAGGAATTTGACAGTAAATTAATATAAAAATGTCATATTTAAGAACATTCAGAAAACAAATCGAAGAAAGAAATGTGTGACTTCAGAAATATCAAAATTCTAATCATCTAGATGACAAAGGTTGAAGAAGGTAATTGTGGTTGGCTTCTATCCAGTGCTTCATCACATGGTTGTAGAAAATGAAGAACAAAAGAACCGAAGAATTAATATTCAGTCCGTTCTGTCTGGAATGAACCTCCATGAACAAAAGTAATAAAAAGAAGGTCATATTTCAGTGTCTACTTATCTACAGCCCACACCACAAATAATGCCTCAAGGTCCTTGGACTAGATCGATTCAATAAGTTAGTAACAGCCGTCATGTGATCAACTCCAGTATGCGTTCCAGTCTAGTATGAAAGCCATATTGTAAAACGATCAAGTGTTATCTTGGATTAAATTTTTTTTTAAAACCTATACTTTTTTTGCGTTCTTGATGTATGAGGAGTCAAATGACAGATGATCAATCTGCCAATATGTCGTCCCTTCAGTTATCTCAACCGGTGGAACAATTTGAGGTCCTGTGAACATTGTTAAAAGAATCTGATGGATTCCTGTGAAAAGAAACACGACCTCGTCAATATGTAGTGAATCACCAGTTCCAGATTAGCGTCCAACCTTTCACCACCAGTCAGAGCAGGTCACTTGGGTTGGAAATCTGACAGGAACCTGAAAAGAAATCCATTGAGATAATAATTACATCTGTAACAGGAAAGAAAGAAAGAAAACACAAAATGGAAAAGCCCATCTGCATCTATTTTAAACATCACGTTATTGTTTAAGAAAGCAGAGGTAAAAAAAGAAAAATAAATCTGGAACTTATTAGACCTGGGCTGTACACAAAGTCAGTATTTGGACACCTGTCAAGTCTTTTGCTCGTGTCTCATGCTCTTTTGGTTAAAAACAAAAAAAGGTAAATAAGCAACATTTGGTCAGGGATGGTACTGGGCAGCTCATCTCTTGTCTCTCGTTTTCCAGTTGATGTCCAAAGAGATGACATTATGATGGTTTTGGAGGATGGATTGAAGGTTGGAAAGATACACCGGAGAATGCATGTTTAATTGAGTTAAGCTGTCTTTTATTTCTATAAATCGTTCCCGTTTGGAACACATCTCTGTCTCGCTTGACTGACTTCTGTTTATTTCTGATATTGCTTAATTGAGACGAATGAGTAAATGGTTTTGGCCTCTCAGCAGCTCATTGAGAAGTAACGGCCTTTTTTCGGCTTTTGGACGAAGAGAGCTGAGAGGTGTGATTATTTTTCAATCCTGTGACATGGAGATTGAAGGCGTTTTGGTTCGTTTGGCCAGTTGGCCTGAGACATTCCAATATATCACCGAAGTTTTGATTAACAACCACTAAGGCCAATTCAACAGCTGAACTATGAGGTCACAACCTGGACTCAACTTAGCTTGACATGGACTTCATCAAGTACGTGATCTTGCCACTAACTAATTGCCATTAGAATCCATCCAAATGTTGCATCCTACTACTCGATTCTTCCACCAACCTATGCTGGCTTCCTCCCTGGATCAGTCGGTCTCATGGTACTATACTCCTACATCAGCCTGGTTTGGGATCCCTAGGGCTTGAAGTCTAGTGCATCCTGATGTGAGATAATGAGCAAACACTGGGTCCACTTTGGGATGGTCAGACTCATGACAGCATGTAGCCTACCATAGCATCTGTGTGCCCAGGAAAGCAAGATGGCTCCAGAGACCCTAGGGGACCATACCAAGTATGTTGGCCTCGGAGAAAAGGGCTGATTGGCTGTGGGAATGTCTGGGGAGACCTGTCTGTCTTCTGTTTCTATGACTTTCTGAGAGCACCATCCAGTTGTGTGGGTCCATCTTACCTGCATTGTATATATACCGAAAAGCCCTCATTTCCAGCATTGTGCAGCACTTACCTCTGTGTTGCCTGCATCCTCGAAGCTCCACCAGGCCATGTACCAGTTTTTCTGCTTGCCTACTCACTTATGCTCCTTAGCCACCTGCCCTGACCAGAGAATATGCCAACCATGTCTCTTGGATCGCCCCCATTTAACTTCTTTCTGGACTTGCCCTGCAACCTACATATTTTGGGGTTCATTCCTCCTCATCTCTACCCAACTGAGGAGTTGAAGAAAAAACATTCTTTTCTGGTGTAGCGCTCACTCCCGGAGGAGCCGCTGAATTTGAACCTCGGGTCAGTCTCCCCGCACTAGGGAATAAATATACTCCAGCACCGTCGTGGATTTTATAAATTATATAGTTTACTTAATAAACTGGCATATAATGAGTAACACGGTATACGTATATTTATTTATTTATAATTTATTTATTTATTTATTTTATTTATTTTATTTTATTTATAAAGGATTTTACCAGGAAGGATACATTGAGATTTCTCTCGTTTTCAAGTATGTCCTGGGTTCAAGAACATTGAAATGTTGTATATATATTTACAGTACTTCGTAATGCGAGAAACACGCAGCGGAAAATGAAAAAAGTATTTTTAACCCCTTGGTGGTTGGAGTGTGAGTCCCGTACAGGTTATGTCCCAAGGAATGTATGTGTATGTGTGTATTGGTACCCGGGTACAATATTCAACTGGCCAGTGAATTATTTAGGAGGTATCTTCGACTAGTCAGGTTGGGGCCCTGTAGGTTTTGAACAAACTGCAGCGTGCTTTAGTATTTTACAGTGGCCTGGAAGGCCTCTCACCCATCCGCCAGATACTCTGTGCTCCGCTCGACCCAGGACGTCTCTCCGCTCGATTTTGACTGGGATTCTCTGTGTCACCGGATCCGCTCTCTTGCTTGTCTGTATCGGCCACAAGATGTCCAGCTCACCGCCTGCACTCCCTGTTAGATAGTCTGCGGTTCTCCTAACTCGGGGTCCTTCAGCTTACTCTGTATCAGCGTGGATTACTAGCGGTGGATCACTGGGTCTTCGTTTAATAAGAAGGGAAAAAATGATCTCCAGCTCTGCTAGGCCGCACCTGCGCTCTGGCCTGGTCGTGATGACTCTCTGCTACACTTGCGTCTTGCTCCTCTCACTCCTCTGCGCGCTCTGCCGGCTCTTTCCACGAGGCTGCGGATGTCACTGTCTCTCTCCCACCCACTTCCTGTTCCCACCCGCAAAGCATGCTGGAAAATGTAGTCCCAATGTCCAGTGTCTTACATTGCGCTTGTCTCCCTCCGGTGGCCAAAAACAAGTACTACAACGACAGGGAATTAAAACCAGCGCTACACTGGTTTATGTCCATAACCACGAACCTGAGTCATTAAAATATAAAAAATTCTATAACGCTCAGATATTTTGGGATTAATTGGATAATCTCTGCCCAGCCATAGATTGTGTGAGGCCTATCCTGATTGGTTAAGCAACTTCCTGATCTGGGCAAGGGCTGCAAAGTCTGGAAATTCACAGAAAATACAGGAGTTACAAACGAGAGGGTTGGTATTGTTTATATTTATTAGTTTTATTCATTTTTTCTACGCGTATATTTTAAAGCAATCCATTGTAACGTATTGAAAAAAAGCTTGAATGAACCCCTTCTTGGATTTCCCCATTTAAGGATGTGTCACTCAGCCGTGGCAACAAAAGATTGTTGAAGTAGAAGCGATCATGATTTCATCTCCTCTTCGTCTCCTGCATCTCGTCGTCATGGGATGATGGTAGAAAAATAAGTAGCCTTCCAAAGACAATTCTCAAATCCCTCGCGAAGCTCGCTTAGTTGATTAAGCGGCATGTCTTTTCCGTCCATTCCAATGGCTGCTCGCTGTTCAGATGTTCTAGTTCAGGAAATAAAGCGTTGCAGCTTCCTCAGTGTAACCTTAGAACCGGAGCAGGGGTCCGCGGCTCACGGCTTACACCATCACACTCTTCTAATTAAGAAACCACCCTGCTGAGAGGAGACTAATCTAAATAAAATATAAAAGGAAATCAGGTTCCAGCCTCGGTTTCCCCATGTTAAACCAACCCTGGACGCCTTGTTAGACCTTTTTTGGGATACTGTATACCTTGCGGTCGCTCTTGGCAAACAGAGGGGACTTCACATCGCACAGTTTTACATATGCGATGTGTGTGTTTCACACGCAGAACGTGTTAGGATGGAAACAATCTGTTTATTTTGCTCACTTTGGGTTCCAAGTTGGCGCCACTCATCTGAACGAGATGCATGACAGAGGAAAATGACCCGGTACACAAGATATACTGTACATGTATAGAATTGCAGTGGTTCATCACAAAAAAAAGACAAAAAATATGTACGTTCCACGACTGATTAGCTGGTCTGATAATGGTGTCAATTTCAAGACTCCGCATACTAAAATATACTGATTGCTTTTATTGGGAAAAAGTGCAAGTTTTGGCTAATATTTAATAAAGTCACAAATTACACAATAAAGGAGGATGATGAAAACGTGAGATTAAAAGGCTCCACTTCACGAATTATGAGTGAGAGTAGAAGTCATTGTGTAAATACATTTACATGTCCAAGCAAGTCGGAACCTCGTTTTGTCCACAGAGCTCTTTTGCCACACTCCACGTATATAGCAGTGAATTCTGGGTAGGACATGCAAACTAAGTCCACAGTTCCTAACGATTCTGCAACAGCTAAGGCTTCAGAAATTTACTGTGTGGTTTCTTTCCTATGTCACCGAATTGTTGAGATTTAGGCATGCAGGGATTGACTTTGCAGGATATGAGATACGTTTTTTACACTCTAGGATGAAAAAGGGGGAGGGACCAGTGAGGGGAGGAGTTAATAATTAATCCCCTTGTTTATTTTGGTAGAATGTACCTATAAAACATATTTACAGTCTAGTCTTTCCCCACAACTACAAATGTTATGACACCAAAAAGTTTCATAAAAAAACTGAAGCTTCCTGCACCCCGATTTGACCATTGGGTTGAGGCCTATTAAAATTATGGCATATGATATGAAAACCAGCATAAAGGTTTTAAAATGAACATGAAATTGAGGAGAATTGACCAAACAATTGCACATTTGGGCCAAAGTATTCATATTGGAAAAATTCTGCAACTCAAGTAAAGAGACATATTGACTCTTATAAGACCCAATTGATTTATCCTACAACCATGATATAGCAGTAGACAGATGGACTGCACATAATAAGTATGGTGCGGGGTCATGGGACTAGAGCCTAAATCCCTTAAAATAAAAATCATGTGGTTTTTATTCCACCACAATTCCATTTCACCATCAATTGTGTGGCTTTTATTCCACCCTAAATTGCACCTCTTTCATTCTGCCATTAATCCTTTGGCTTTCATTCCATCATCTTTCCATTCCACCTTCAATTGTTTGGCTTTCATTCTACCATCAATCATGTGGCCTTCATTCCACTATCAATCCATTCCACCATCAATCGTGTGGCATACATTCCACCATCAATCCATTCCGCCATCAACCTCGCGGCTTTCATTCCACCATCACTCCATTCCACCATCAATCATGTGGTCTTCATTCCACTATCAATCCATTCTGACATCATTCGTGTGGCTTTCATTCCACCATCAATCCATTCCACCATAAATCCATTCTGCCATCAATCGTGTGCCCTTCATTCCACCATCAATCGATTCCACCATCAACCTCGCGGCTTTCATTCCACCATCACTCCATTCCACCATCAATCATGTGGCCTTCATCCCACTATCAATCCATTCCGCCATCAATCGTGTGGCCTTCATTCCACCATCAATCGATTCCACCATCAACCTCGCGGCTTTCATTCCACCATCACTCCATTCCGCCATCAATCATGTGGCCTTCATCCCACTATCAATCCATTCCGCCATCAATCGTGTGGCTTTCATTCCACCATCAATCCATTCCGCCATAAATACATTCCGCCATCAATCGTGTGGCCTTCATTCCACCATCAATCCATTCCACCATCAATCTCACGGCTTTCATTCCATCATCACTCCATTCTGCCATTAATTATGTGGCTTTTATTCCACCATCCTTTCATTCCACCATTAATCAGGTGGCATTCATTCCATCATTATTCCATCCCACCATCAATTCTGTGGCTTTCATTCCACCATCATTCCATTGCACCATTATTCCATTCTGCCATCAATTGTGTGGCTTTCATTCCACCATCATCCATTCCACCATCAATTCTGTGGCTTTCATTCCACCATCATTCCATTCTGCCATTAATAATGTGACTTTCATTCCACCATCATTCTATTCCACCATTATTCCATTCCACCATCAATTCTGTGGCTTTCATTCCACCATCATTCCATTCTGCCATTAATGATGTGACTTATATTCCACCATTTTTCCATTCCACCATCAATCCTTTGGCTTTCATTCCATCCTTATTCCATTCCACAATCATTTGTGTGGCTTTCTTTCCACCATCATTCTGCCATCAATAATGTGGCTTTCAATCCACCATCAACGAGGAAGAAGGCAATGAGAAGTCATTGCTTTTTAGTGCTCTCGTGTATGGAATGAGCAAGACCCCATGAGATAACAGCAGTCTTTATTTTATCGTTACTATACTTTTTTTATTTGTTTTATCTACGTAACAAAGCACAGTTGATATTTGAAATAATGGAAAATATTAATCTATGAAGACCGATCCAAGTATCTGAGGGTTCCATCTTGGTTAGCTAAACTAACAGGCTTTGGTAATTTTTAGCCACAAGGTTTGTTCCAAAATTTCCTTGTTGGTGTTTCTTAACGTCTGTGTATCAGGTAATCTCATACCCTTCCCTCCTGAGCGCTCCTCCCTCCTAACTTGTGCAAAAGTAATTTATAAGGAAAAAATAAAGAATAAAAAAACACCACACATTCAGTCCAGTAATGATAGTTTCATGCTGAGCCCTATCTACTAAAAGCCACATTCATTTAATATTTAATTGCCTCTTACATTCCCCTGGAAAAAATAACAGGAAATGCGTTTACTGAGGAACGTCCTTACACCCAATTTTCAAAACTCCTAGAATCTTTGGCTATTCCTCGGAAAGTCAGACGCCATGTAGAGAGTCAAAATAAAGATTAGTCCCATGTTGTAATAAAGCGCTCCCTAGAAAATTACCTTTTTCAATATGTTTCCATGACACGGTTGTCAGTAGTCTTGGCAGATAAAGACCTGCTTTCATGGGCAGGTAAGAAAAATAAAAAACACACACATGCTTATTATTCCTCTGCATTCATTATTTTCATGCATATATATATATATATGTATATATACAGTACTGTATATATATATATTTTTTATTTAATTTTTTTTATCCAAGGGTGGTAATAGAGGGTGGTGTCAGAAATCGCGATTTTCCCATCAGCAGAGGAGCGGAAAGCGGTTTGGAAATTTTTTATTAAAAATGTAGATTCATATTTCGTGTACACAGTCCAAGGTATCAGTATAGACATTTAAAACATTAACAACCCAAAAAAATAAATAATACATGAATAGATATCCTATTTTTTTCATTACTGTGAAAAGGTAATTTCCATTTATTTGGAATACAAGATGCCTAGCTAACGCGTAAGTGAGAATTTTGCTAAAAGATTGGGAGATCCTTAGAAGAGCAAAATTAATGGAAATTTGCTCGTTTTTAATGTTTTAAGTATTTTATCCTTTATGGATTCCCTTATTTGGCACAATCTCACATGGGGTCTGCATTATCAGCATACAGGCAGAAATGGCCTTTGTGTCAGTAAATGTGCTGCAGACAGAAAATAAAATGGTGTGATCTCCTGCTTACATGGGGTCTGCATTATCAG
Organism: Leptobrachium leishanense; assembly: GCA_009667805.1. Classification (NCBI taxonomy): domain Eukaryota; kingdom Metazoa; phylum Chordata; class Amphibia; order Anura; family Megophryidae; genus Leptobrachium; species Leptobrachium leishanense. The sequence goes on from CM019074.1 coordinate 101,920,642, forward strand.
CATACAGGCAGTAAATGTGCTGCAGACAGATAATAAAATGGTGAGATCTCCTGCTTATGGGGATTTATAGTGATCAGAATGAGATTATTAGCAATGCAATATCTGTATGTGCTGCATAATGCCTGTGTATGGCAATTACAGCAACACCTTGTATCTGTATGTGCTGCATAATGCCTGTGTATGGCAATTACAGCAACACCTTGTATCTGTATGTGCCGCATAATGCCTGTGTATGGCAATTACAGCAACACCCTGTATCTGTATGTGCTGCATAACGCCTGTGTGTGGCAATTACAGTAACACCTTGTATCTGTATGTGCTGCATAACGCCTGTGTATGGCAATTACAGCAACACCTTGTATCTGTATGTGCTGCATAATGCCTGTGTATGGCAATTACAGCAACACCCTGTATCTGTATGTGCTGCATAATGCCTGTGTATGGCGATTACAGCAACACCTTGTATCTGTATGTGCTGCATAATGCCTGTGTATGGCAATTACAGCAACACCTTGTATCTGTATGTGCCGCATAATGTCTGTGTATGGCAATTACAGCAACACCGTGTATCTGTATGTGCTGCATAATGCCTGTGTATGGCGATTACAGCAACACCTTGTATCTGTATGTGCTGCATAATGCCTGTGTACGGCAATTACAGCAACACCTTGTATCTGTATGTGCTGCATAATGCCTGTGTATGGCAATTACAGCAACACCTTGTATCTGTACTGTACAGGGATTTACACTCATTATAACCCCTGAATCGTATCCCTGTACAGCAGCGACTGACCCCACAGCTCTCCCTGGATTCTACAAAAGCCCTGGCTGCTGGAATGCTGCAGTAAAGATTGTTGAGGTGTGGGGTCTGTTCCTTGTAGCTTTTTTACAATACATTATAGGAAGGAGTCAACTTGCCTTATATTAATGGGAACACAATACATACCCTTACACAATACATACACTCTACCCCATGCAATATGCAGTGTTTAGGGGAAGATACACTAGTGTGAAAATTAGAAATGTTTCAGCCAATCCTTGTCTGCCCTTTGTTCCAGAATTGTGCATTGTGTCTATTCCATGTGAGATATTAGCACATGCTTTGTGTAAGGAATTACATGAATGAAACTACTTAACACATACTGCCTCTATCTCTACATATCTCTACACGTGACATACTGTTATCCTTATGCTGTGTCTACCTTTGCCTTTTGGCATCCATCCTCCCTCTTCTATAGGATTTCAATCATTTGCATGCTGAAACTCCACACACACATGCATTTAAGCATTCAAATGCACACTGAAACTCCACAGAAATACTCCTCTGCATTGATGTACACACTGACACTCCACAGAAATACACCTCATCATTCATGTACACACTGAACTCCACACAACTACACTTAAGCATTCATATGCACTCTGACGCGAAAAATACAAATACATCTCTGCATTCATGTACACAGTGATGCTCCATACAAATATACCTCAGCATTCATGTGCACACTGATGCTTCATACAAATACACTTCAGCATTCGTGTGCACAGTAACACTCCACACAAACACACCCCAGCATTCATGTGCACACTGATACGCCACACAAATATATAACTGCATTTGTGTGCACAGTGACACTCCACAAAATACATCTCTGCATTCACGTGCACTGTAACGCTCCACACAAATACACCTCCATATTCATATGCATACTGACACTCCACACAAATTTATCTTTGCATTCCTGTGCACACTAATGCTCCATACAAGCACACCTCAGCATTCATATGCACACTGACACTCCACACAAATACACCACAACATTCAGGTGCACATTGACACTCCACACAAATACATCTCTACATTCATGTGCACACTGACGCTCCACGCAAATACATCTTTGCATTGATGTGCACAGTGATGCTCCATACAAATATACCTCAGCATTCATGTGCACACTGACGCTCCCCAGAAATACACCCCAGCATTCATGTGCACACTGACACTCCACACAAATTTATCTTTGCATTCCTGTGCACACTAATGCTCCATACAAGCACACCTCAGCATTCATATGCACACTGACACTCCACACAAATACACCACAACATTCAGGTGCACATTGACACTCCACACAAATACATCTCTACATTCATGTGCACACTGACGCTCCACGCAAATACATCTTTGCATTGATGTGCACAAGGACACTCCACACAAATACATCTCTGCATTGATGTGCACAGTGATACTCCACACAACCCCTTACAACATTCATGTGCACACTGGTGTTCCACACAAATACACCACGACATTCATGTGCACACTGACGCTCCCCAGAAATACACCCCAGCATTCATGTGCACACTGACACTCCAAATGAATATTCTACGCAGCACAATATCAACACAATCCCAAGAAAGCTGCGGGTGCCATTCTTAATTGAAACTCCACAGTTGCCACTGTCACAGGGATGAGAGAGTTCCATAACACCCTCCTGGCACTGTTACCCAACACACACTCAGAAATGCAAGCACATTACCAGCCATTGGCTGGTTGGGAGTGCACAGAGCAGTACCTTCCTAGCCTAAATCCAGGAAGACCAATCAGCACAAACCAACTGACAGCTTTCTGGATGGGAGGAATCCCCTGACGGAGGACAATAAGCCACCTATGTCCATTCGTGATGATTGTCCCTCTGAAAGTACAACTTGTTTTCGGTTCTTAAGGATTATTTCGGTTAAGTATCCTGTTATTATTAGATATGTGCACAGCGAAAAAATTTGTTTCGTTTCGGATAATTTCGTTCTTTTTTTTTCGTTTTGTTTTGGATCATTTCATTGGGGTTTTTTTTCATTTTGTTTGTTATGTTACCGTGATTCGTTATTTCGGATTGATTAGCTGGTTCGAGCGATCAGTGATTCGTATTTCGGGTTGATTCGTTATTTCGTTTTTCGGATCAGTTCGTATTTCGGTTTTATTAGTAATTTTGTATTTCATTTTTATTAGTTATTTCGGAATGTGAAACGGATGAATTTTACTTCGATTAAGGTACAACAAAAAAATATGCGTAAACCCTGTCTTTGGTGGTGAAAGCTATTCAGTACCAAGGACAGCAGCTATTCTTGGTGCTGAAATTTATTCAGCACCAAAGATAGCAGTTCCGCGGGGCTCCATAGCCCCGTGGGGCTGCTATCCTTGCTACTGAATAAGTTTCAGTACCAAGAATAGCTGCTGTCTTTGGTACTGAATAGTTTCAGCACCACGGAGAGCAGCTCTGCGGGGCTACTAAGCCCCACGGAGCTGCTTTCCATGGTGCTGAATAGGTTTCAGCACCGAGAATTGCTGCTGTCCTTTTGTACTGAATAGCTTTCAGCACCATAGACATCCCAGCTAAACGCAGCAAGACTGAAGGAAAGAAAAAAAACCGCTGCATTCGCAAAGAAAAAAAGCCTTGTTGTTTTACCATAAATTAGGAATCAAAAAATTTCACTGAAAAATGCCTAAAAAAATCCTAAAAATGTAATAAATGAAGAGACTTTTTGCTGCAAGTAAAGAGAATAAACGGTTGAATGAACATTTCATAAAAACAGGGAACATTTTGTACATTGAAACAAATGGGATTATTTTTTACGGCTGGTATTTATATCCCGAAAAAGCCTAATAAATACTAAAAAATAAATAAATAAAGAGAGTTTTTGCTGCATATGAAAAGAATAAATGTCAACGGTTGAATAAATATTTAATAAAAACGGGGATTTTTTTTAAATTGAAACCTATAGGATTCGCATGATTAAACCTGTCGAACGAACCACTGAAAATCAGAGTTAGAGATTAGGGTTAGAAATTAGGGTTAGAAGCTAGAATTAGAGACTTTCTAACCCTAATTTCTAACCCTAGCGTCTAACCCTGATTTTCGGTGGTTCGTTCGAAAGTTTTAATCAGGTGAACCCTATAGGTTTCAATGTAAAAAAAATCTCTGTTTCTATTAAATATTTATTCAACCGCTTATTTTTCAGGATTTTTTGGGTGAAATTGCTGAACAATTTCAGAGTGCACCACGAAATATAACAAACTAATTCCGAAAAACAGTTCATTGTATTTAGTTTAATTTCGTTTCGTTCCATTTAGTTTAATTTTGCTTTGTTCCATTTTCGTTTCATTTCAGACGGATCTGATTCGTATTTTGGAAGTGCTTCCGAACTACAAATCAGGTAAATTTCATCTGAATTTAGATTCGGGACGAAGCGAAAAGCACATGTCTAGTTATTATTTCTTCACACTCATCAGGGTTATTCAAAGAGATCCAAATGGCTGCCGAAAGGGAACCGAACGCTGAAAATCAGCGTTTGGTTACCTTTCTTGGCCATTCGGCTATTCAGAGAGCAGGCAATCCGCCAAATGTTGGCGAATTGCTTGCACATACGGTGCCTGTTCGGTGCCTGGTCGAGGGCAGTGAAATCCCCATAGCTTCGGCTATTCAGAGAACAGAAACCAGCAGTGAAAAGTTGGCAAATTGCCCTGCCATTCGGTGGTTTCGTGTGGCAGATTTATTAAGGCGAATCCCATAGGTTTCAATGTTAAAAATATTTCCGTTTTAATGCAATATCTAATAAACAATTTATTATACTATACTGCAGTAAAAAGTCTCTTTATTTTTAGATTTTTTAGGATCTTTTATGCACTTTTCGGGATTTTTTTGCCAATTTTTTTTTGCCAATTTCGTTTTTATTTTTTTAAACGTTTGTTTATTTTTCTGTAACAGACCTTTTTATTATCATTCATTGGATTTTATATGTAAATTTCAGACATTTTCGCTCAGTAGTTTCTTTGCAAACAGCGTTTCACTTTTCAAACATTCAAGCGTACTGTTTTTTTTTCCCCACTCCATTCGTCTGCGGTGCGGGTTTTTCCGGCGGCTGCTCTGCGATCGGCTCCTGCTCGGGTTTCTCTGTTGTGTTCAGCGGGGTTAATCCAGATTTTTTTGCGGGTTTTCGGCGTGCATTCGCCGGGTTTTGCGGTGAGTGTTCGTTAGGTTTGCGGCAGCTTTTCCCTGCACTTCAACGGCCCTGTGGTGCTTGCTGAATACACCGCAGGTTCGCCGAATCGGCCCGAATTGAAGAGAACAAAAAGTCACCGAACGTGCAGTGACTTTTCGATTCTCTTTGAATAACCCTGCATATCTGTACTTTTATCATATATCCCATCACTGGAAGCTTGCGTCACTAGTGCAAGGGTATCTAGCACTAGGGATGAGCTGTTCGGTTCGATCTGTTCGGAGTTCGACTCAAACATCGGCAATTCAAAAGTTCGCGAACTTCGAACTTTTTGGCGTATTCGGTTCGAGTTCGATTTTTTTTTTAAAAAAGTATAAAAAATGCTTGAAAAAATACAAAAAAATCTAGAAATAAAGAGACTCTTTACTGCAGGATATTATAAGCAACGGTTTATTAGATATTAAATTAAAAACCTACCTAATGTCGTCTAGGTGCAAAGATTCTCACCTCTAAATGACCTGTGCTCTCAAACGGCGTAAACAACAGGTGTTTAATTAGTGTTTGGAAATAACATGTGCTTCTAATTAGCAATTAGAATTTGATACATTGCTTGCAGACTGGGTGGGGGCTCCTGCACATGTATGAACAAACACTGTGCTTGTTTTGAATTCTAAGAAGTGTTCATTTCTACTATATGATCCTCTCTGATATGCTGTTTAACCCCTTAAGGACCAGGGCTCTGTAAAGCCAATCATTAATGATGTAGATGTTACGTCATTTGTCATCAAGGGCTTAATAAAATCTTGATCACACTCCTTAGATTTAAATGTAATATTCTAGTATTTGTATGTCATGTACCTCTCCCGAAGGGCCTATGTGAGCATACAATTATTATTGTGTTAGAAATGTCTATCATAAAGCGTACAAGCTGAGTCCCTAGAGTCTCTGACTATCCATTGTCATATATACCTTGCTTTAAACATATAATACATTCCCTCATCTAACAGGATAGTAGCCAGTCCTAGGGTGGCTAGGTGTCGTGTGTGGGTCTCTGATGGCAATGTTTCTATACATCCTACAAATCTGCCACTTCACGGGCAGGTTATGGGGACCTCCTAGGCACGATATTTGAAGGAATTTTTCGTTTGTATTTTTAACCCTTATTTTATGGAAAACTCACTGTTCCTTTAAAAACGTATTTTTTAAAACTTTTTGTCCTTGTTTCCTGTCCCCCAGGGCACTACCTGGACCCCCATACACCTTTTATGGCAAATATCTTGCATATATGCCCTCTTGGAGGGCACTCTAAAAATCAAACTTTTGAGTCCCATTGACTTGCATTGAGTTCGGTTCGAGTTCAAGTTCGAACTCGAATTTTTGAAATTGTTCGAGTTCGAATGCGAACCGAACACGGGGGTGTTCGTCTCATCCCTATCTAGCACAACAAAATAAGATGTGGTATTGAGTGGCAGTGGTGCTCAGGACAATGGCTGTGTTGCAAATCAGTGTTTGCTCGTCTGCTGGCTTCCCCCTCTGTGTTGTGGTTCACTTGCAAGTATGGCGGTCTCTCTCCTTGGCTTGGACGTGGCCGAAAGTGATAATTACATTACCTCTTGTTGATTTGCAGGTCTTGCCTAATACATTATGAAGCTTTGGACAATCCACTGATGACAGAGGAAACGCACATCATAATCCCTTCTTTATTACGGAGTATTGTGCAAAAGGCCCCGAGATAAGGAAACTTGGATGTCTTCCCTGGTAGCTTTGGATCTGCCAGGTGTGCAACTTCCATCACCACGCGGCACGGTACATGCGTTACACTTTTATCTATGGCGTCTCACCCCTGGAATTAGGAGACCACACTCTAGTGATGATTTTATATTCTTGCTGCAAAATATGGTGCATGTAGATTAGATGATCCCCTTATCGACATTTAAATCAGTGACACAGTTATGAAATTATTCCCTGTACCCACAAAAGACATCAGAACGGACGCATCCAGAGGGAAAACTGGAAGCTCTCACCCTAATAAAAATGTATAAATCAAATAATATTGTTTAAATCCAGGATGTCAAAAAACTACCTCCAGATGTTGATGTCCTACGTCTTCCAGAAGTCTTTGAGGGAATCATAGGAGTTGTACCCTCGATGGGAAACTCCAGGTTAGGGGGCTCAAGCTTGTCCCCTCCTCATTTTGGAACTACATTTCTCTCAAGGCTCTGCTGACCTAATGACTGGCTGAGTAGTTGTTCCAAGACATCTGGGGGGACAAGATCAAGTGTCCCTGCTTTAGGGCATTGCACTCGGTCCAGTTTTCTATCATTTCGAACACTTTGGGCTAAAGGTTGAGATTCCCTCACAATTTTCCACCAATAATGAGCTTGTGAAACATCTTAGAAATAGCAGACACCAAGGAGGGAATCTTTGAGGGGGGGGGCAAGGAGAATAAACTGGTAAAACTGGAAGAACTTCACTAAAAAGAAGTGGGTTGGAGCCTCAGATCCTCCACCCATTCTGTGCCCCCATTCTATGACAAGAGGGATGATGGGCTTTGCGCTTGTGCACAAAGGGGAGGAAATACTCATCACGTGCCAGCAATATTAAGATAATGTCACTTTCCAGCAAGTGCTACATGATGGAACCAGCTACTTGTTATTTCTGTTACCTTTAGCCATATTTTTCTGGTTTTACACACAGTAAAAGAAGTCCAAAACTATGGTTGACTCATGGTAACATCCTATAAATGGTGCCGTGAAGCCCTTCAAACAGTGGCGTGACAGGAAAGGGACAAACAGGGGGCTATTTGGCTGCAGCATGGCTTCCAAGATAGAAATCTTCTTCTTTAATTGAATCCGTCGCCATATCCAGTCTGCGATATAATGCGGCAAATAACTGTACGGCTGCAAAACATAAAATAAATAACCCGGTCTAAATAAAAGCTCTAAACACGTGCCAAGGAATCAGTGGTACAGGAAAAGAAACTAAAAATAACGGCTCCTGAGTTAAACCTATACTTGTTCATCATGAGTCACTTACCGCAGGATGTTAAAAAGCAGGTTTTACGTTTTATTAGCCAACTTCTCCAGAACCACCAGAACACATCATGAGGAGGTCAATTAGGACCTTCCTGTCCATCCTGGAAAGCCTTCTGATTCACCATTCCAGCCCTTCTGTAGTAAATATGGTGCAGTAATTATGTCAGACACGATTTTAAAAAAAGGATAAACCACATCTTCAGCTTCACGATAAAATGATAACACAGACACAGGGGTCAATATGGAGGAGCCATGATGACGTGGGACCCAGGATGTT
>CM019074.1:101936448-102038948 GCA_009667805.1 Leptobrachium leishanense
CAACTAAACGCTAATAACAAAGACAGTGATCGTCATAAAATGTTGACGGGACGGGATGAGCGCCGCTGCATTCCATGATCTGCGGGAACATAGGAGACGTGAAAACGTAGAGGCAGACGGACGGGGAGTCGAGTAAGATTTGGAGAAAAAAATTGAAGGATGTGTCGTACGTCCTGCGCAGGGATGCGATGATCAGCCAAGGACCGAAGGAGTGAGCCGGGGAGGAGAACCAAGGCCGTATCTTCTGCTCTGCATTGTGCGTTGTCTTAATGCCCTGCTTCCTAAAGGCAAACTTTATATACGGCGGGAGCGTGAAGATGTGTACAATTAAACTCAGGCCAAGGACATCTTTTCTTAAGCTCCATTCATAACGGCATAACAGCCCGGCGATTGTTCTCTCCCACCTCACCTTTCTGTAGGCCACCGATCAATCCACCGTCTGTTATTTTATTATTTATTTCACTTTTAACCATAATAAGAGAAATAAGTAAGAGCGACGCGTCAGGTCCCTCCCGCCGGACGCTCGCAAGTCACTTCATACATTTCTTTCTTTTTTAAATCATTTATTTAACTTTTTTTTGTTTTATTTTGGGACTGTTCTTTGACATAGGAGGAAAGATCTTAGTTTCGGTCGCCTGGATCCGATCGGAGAGCAGGCACAACGGTAGCCTGGGTCTTCTCGATGGAAATGAGGTCAATCGGACGTCAGTTTAATACCTGTAGGGTAAGAACAATAGAAGTACAGAGTTTGCGTCCCTTTTCCCTGACCCACCGCCCTCCCTCCTCTCTCTCCACTCTTCTTCAAAGAAGCTCTGATAACAAGGGAGAGAAGAAAACCCAGACTGATAATTAAAGGGTTACTTCTTTATTTAATTCAGCATTAGTCGTCTGATGACAGATACCCGGCCAGGGTCTACTGACAAAATGAAAGTCATCTGACTAATCCCCAGGTTTCACCTAGACGTAAGCAGGAGGTGAGTTTTATCTGGTTTCTGCCGTGGCAGGTGCACCACAAAGTGAAGATTTCAACCCAATTCACTGTCAAAAACAGATCGTCACCGGCGGGTTATTGTCACGTTCCTATTTGCGATGGACCGGCTTCTAGGTACTCAGTGACCTTTAAAACAGCACAGATTATTGACGTTCCCTGCTTAAACACTGAATGGTTAATCAGTAGCTTGTGTTATTTATAAGGTCCCTGGCAGAGTGTGACATGGGAGTCACACGTGTGTGGATGACCAGGTGCCTTAAAAAAAGAGGTACCTTCAACGACGGCGACTCCGAAGGCAGGAGATAAACCAAAAAGAGGGTTTTTTGATGATGTCCTTGGTATTTCACCTTTTCTTGGTGCTTGTAGTCTGATTTGCAGGTGGAGTAGTTGTCCCTGTAATGACAGAATTGAGCTACATCCATGTGAGCATTGACTGGGCCAAACTGGAGATCTGGGGCCCTATTACATTCTGCGCGCAAACGTTAACACGTGCGCAGAAACGAATTAATGCGAGGGGCAAAACCCTTTGCACAGAACGTCGTATTACAACGTCCGCGGAAAAAATGCGCGTTAACGTCTAACGCGGGTGAACCTGCGCGAACCCTTTGCGAGCGTAATGTACTTTGCGAGTCCTATACTTAACATTGTGAGCGCAAATGAGTTTGTGCGCTGGTACGCGGATGGTATTACAATCTATGCGCAAATTTTAACGGGCAACGTTTGCGCGCATAATTGTAACGTCTTTGAATAGCTGGTGTTAATGTCAATTCTGAACGTCCTGGCCGAAACCAAATACACCAGCACGAAAAAAACAATATAGCAACGTATAGTTACACATTCTACACATACCCAAACAATGAAATGGAGAAGTTGTGCGTCTTTTTATTATTGCTGCAGCATGTATACGCAGATTGACTTTGACAGGTGCAAAATCTTAACGCGAGTCAATTAAGGTTCCTAATTCTGATTGGCTGAATCCTGTGAAAAAAACAGTCTGCACACTGTTCTGCGCGCAACGTTACTGCGCGCGTATTTTGCTGCGTTTTGCGCGTCTGTTTTACTTGCGTTATTTTTTGACGGATGAAAAAATGCGCGAGGGTTGGTTATACCACCGTTAATTTTTGCGCGTTAACGCTCAACGCTGTGCGCAAAATTGAATGCGCTGCGTGCGCGTTTTTGCACAGAGAATGTAATAGGGCCCCTGGTCAATAGAGTGGTTTCTCGTCATTAGGACCCTCACAAACCTCTTTGTACTCGCTACAATTTACAGGGTAATCCAGACGAGGATCCCTTGCTCGAGGTGTCTGGTGATAACCTCTCGTTGAGACCTGACACGGCAAAAACAATCATGGCGGTTGCTTTATCACTCAAGCAGAGATGTTGTCCCTATGTCACTACCATTGCCAAAGTTTGCCTGCCCCCGATTGCTGCCTGTATTACCTTGCCTATACCGTTGCCGAACTTTGCCTGCCTCTGGATTACCCCTCTGGTTGCTGTCTGCCTATCGCCAAACCTTGTTAGCCTCTGGACAACCTCATTTATCTGTTTCCAGTCTGCATTGCAACCTCCACCCTTCTTGGTGAGCAAGCAATAGCTCACATGGGCTCTCCAAGCCCCTTAGCCGGTACAGGTACGTGACAGTATCGCAGCCTGACCCGGGGTCATTTGGCAGGTACTCGCAACCCTCTTGACGTAGGTGGGAAGAAGCATATTGTGCAGTCGTTGCAGCCTTCCCAGGGTGCCAAGGGTGAACTGTTATGTTTAAACTTTACCTAAAGACAAATAGAAAGTGTCAACAAGGACCCCAGCCGAATCAGTGCGATCAGCTCGGGCAAACACCCAATCAGACACATAAATCAAATCTGCCCTGGGAAGCTTAACCTTTCCCTTAGCCGCCAGATACGCGGCCCAGCTGCCGGTATCCCAGCAGGCAACAATCCTTCTCCTCGCTGTGACACAAATAACGAGAGTCATCGACCAGCAAATGTTCCTGTAACCGCAACACGAACGTGCGTGCTGTGGACAGAAAGTCCGTTCGGCCTGTTTTGCTAAGTATTTTGAGGTTTGTAGACCAACTGGAACCCTCGGCCATGGATTGAGGAGGACCACAGTCTAACTTCTCCTGTCCACACCGGTCACAAAAACATTCCACTAGCTGGTGGTTTATCATATTTATGAGGAACAGCGTGATGACGAATTAATGAGGTGCTGCTTAGGTCACGCGAGGCGACGGCGGGTATATGGTCCTTGGGCATGTTTGGTTGTGGGTTGCTCCTCCTGGGTGGGGTCAGTCAGATGTGGTAATTGTGTAATGGCAGGAATTGGAAGAAATGATGGAGGGTGACCTGATCAGTGGTGTAGGAACCCATGGAAGTGTGTGCGGAGGGGGGGGGGGGGGTAGCACCTTATGGATGTAGCACAGAGTAAATCCCGAACAGAATTTATCTACACAATTCCCTTATCCTTCATGGTATAAAGAGGGGGGAGGGGTAAACAAGAGCATAGACTCCAGCCATGCAATGAATCCGCACATCCGTGTTTTAATTTATTCATGGTGATGGGCAGTGCATGAGAAATGCCACCCCGCAACATGTATAATCCATACGCTGCAAGAATGAAACCGACAAGGGAAGCCTGGTGACCTGCCTCGATTTCCTTCCTGCGGCACATGAGTCGTACATGTTGCAGGGCAGCACTTTTACCTGTGCTCTCCTGCTGCATGAAACAGTAATATGCATCCAGGAAAACATGGCCGATCTGGCAACCCTCGCCCACATCCTCCTACTTCCTGCGCCCAAGTTAATTAAGGACATTTGGATTAAATCTAAGCCCGCAGTCAGACGAGCATTTTTCAGAGCGGAGAGTGGACGTTCCTTCCGCTCTGACGCCCGTCTGGGCACCTCCCTGATTGCAGTTAGTGTGCTCAGCGCTGCAAGGCTCAATGCTCCTATGGAGGATCGCACTTTGCAGCACAGTTGACCGCGCGTCGTAGCGGTTCCACAGGGAGGCTTTCAGCACGTCCGCTGTAGCACCTTCAATTTGTGTGCTCGCTACAGCGTGTGGCCGGTCCCATCGAAACGTCACAGCGCTGCAACGGGCGTCGGAAGGGACACCAGTACAGGCGTGCGCTCGTCTGACACTAAAGGGTAATTCAGATGCCCTCCATCCCCTTGCGCACGGTCCCTAGGGGGCATAAGCCACACTGTGCTGATAAGCTCCATAAAACCCCCCAATGAGTGTCTATAGACCCTCTATGATCACACACACAAGCTACAGAGACGGCAAGGAGCTGTCCATGGGGCTCACTCTCCCAGTCTAAGCATGATAGGAGTTACAGTCCGCGGCACGCTATAGGTGGCCACTTCCCGCCCCAGCCTGTGCGGCTCACGCCTTTTTTAATTAATTGGAAATGATGCGGAATAGTAATATCTGTTATTAAAGCGATTAAACGAGACGTGGAACATTATGTCCTGCGAGCCAAACTCATTTAAACTGAGCTTTCCATTCCAGGAATCTTTATAACAGCCACAGCCTGCAGTGTGCTCTGAACAGAAAACCCTGCCTTTTAACCCTCTCGTTGCTGGATTTGGCAGCATGCTGCAGGTATAGCGCTTCGTTAACCCTTTCATTGCTGGTTTTGGCGTGGTGCTGCAGTTCTAGAGCTTCGTTAACCACTCCATTGCTGGTTATGGCACGGTGCTGCAGCTATAGAGCTTCATTAACCACCTCATTTCTGGTTTTGGCACGGTGCTGCAGCTGCAGAGCTTCGTTAACCAGTTCATTGCTGGTTTTGGCACGGTGCTGCAGTTCTAGAGCTTCGTTAACCACTTCATTGCTGGCTTCAACACGGTCCTGTAGCTATAGAACTTCGTTAACCACTTCATTGCTGGTTTTGGCACAGTGCTGCAGCTATAGAGCTTCATTAACCACTTCATTGCTGGCTTTGGCACAGTGCTGTAGCTATAGAACTTATTTAAGCTATTTGTTGCTGGTTTTGGCACGGCGCTGCAGCTATAGAGCTTTGTTAACCCCTTCTTTGCTAGTTTTAGCAAGATGTTGCAGTTATTGAGCTTCATTAACTCTTTTCATGCTGTTTTGGCAAGGCGCTGCAGCTTAAGGCTAGGGTCAGAGTGGGGCAGTCGGAACGCGCGTGCAGGCGCACTAAGGCTAGGGTCAGACGAACGCATTTTTATGTTGTCTGTGAAAAAGTGCGTTCGAACGAATGGACGCATTTTTTCACAGAATACGTGATAGCGGTCATACTATGCGCATTTTCGTCCGTGATTTTGTACGGATCATCAATAAAACTCTTTTTGCGTCTGGACGTTATGTTGGCCGGACATTAGCAGCGTCTGACGTCTCCTAATCACGCACACACGCCGCTAGCAGACGCAGCGCACTCTGTACGTCAGTACCTGCGGTTTCACGTTCTCGAAAAAAATGCGTTCATTTTCCACTTGCGTTGCGCAGCCGGACTTTTGTGCGACCGTACTTCGTATATTGGCCGTCATTGCCCGGCATCTGCTGCTAGTGCGGCCGTGATTAAGTGCGGCTGCACGCGCGTTCGCACTGCCTCAGTCTGACCCTAGCCTTAATCACGGCGGTAGTAGCAGCACATGACGGCCAATGACGGCCAATATACGAAGTACAGTCGCACGAAAGTCCGGCTGCGCAACGAAAGTGGCAAATGAACGCATTTTTTCGAGAACGTGAAACCGCAAGTACGCTGGTACAGAGTGCGCTGCGTCCGCTAGCGGCGTGTGTGCGTGATTTGGAGATGTCAGACACTGCTAATGTCCGGCCAACATAACGTCCAGACGCAAAAAGGGTTTCATTGACGAGCCGTACAAAATCACGCCCGAAAATACGCATCGTATGACCGCTCTCGCGTACTCCGTGAAAAAATGCGTCCATTCGTTCGAACGCACTTTTTCACGGACAACGTGAAAAATGCGTTCATCTGACCCTAGCCTTAGGCTAAGGTCAGACGAAAGCATTTTTAACGTGCGTTTAACTGCACGAAATCACGGCCGCGCTAGCAGCAAATGACGTCCAATGCCGGGCAGCATACGAAGAACGGCTGCACGAAAGTTCGTCCGCGCAACGCAAGTGGCAAACGAACGCATTTTTTCGAGAACGTCAAACCGCTACTACTGACGTACAGAGTGTGCTGCGGCCGCATAGCGGCGTGTTTGCGTGATTGGGAGACGTCAGACGCTGCACACGTCCGGCCAACATAACGTCCAGACGCAAAAGGGTTTTATTGATGATCCGTACAAAATCACGGACGAAAATGCGCATCGTATGACCGCTATCGCGTATTCCGTGAAAAAATGTGTCCATTCGTTCGAACGCACTTTTTCACGGACAACGTGAAAAATGCGTTCGTCTGACCCTAGCCTTAGTGCTTAGTTAACAGTTTTGTTGCTGGTGTTTTGCAAGGTGCTCCAGCTGCAGGTCTTTAGTAACCATTTCCTTGCTGGTTATTATAATACTTACAGGGTTATTCAAAGAGAATCGAAAAGTCACCGCACGTTCTGTAACTTTTCGTCCCCGCACTTCGGGGTGATTCGGCGATCCTATTTCGCCGACCCTGCAGTGTATTCAGCAAGCACCGCAGGGCCCCCGTAGTGCAGGTAAAACCCACCGCAAACCCGCCGAACACTCGCCGCAAACCCGCCGAACACTCACTGCAAACCGGCTGAACACTCACTGAACACTCACCGAAAAATGCAAATAACAGCTGGATTAACCCCGCCGAACATGCCAGAGAAATCCGACTAGCTGCTGATCAGATCGCAGAGCAGCCGCCGGAAAAACCCAACACCACAGACGAAGGAGGTGGAAAAAAAAAACTGTACGCTTGAAAGTTTGGAAAGTGAAATGCTGTTTGCAAGGAAAAACTGAACGAAAATGTCTGGAATTTACATATAAAATCCTATGAATGATAATAAAAAGGGCTGTTACAGAAAAAGAAAGAACTATTTAAACAAAAAAATGGGAAAAAAGTTTGCAAAATAAATTCCAAAAAATGCCTAAAAGATCCAAAAAAATCTACAAATAAAGAGACTTTTTGCTGCAGAATAAAATAATAAACGGTTTATTAGATATTGAATTAAAACAGGAATATTTTTAACATTAAACCTATCAGGTTTATTCAAAGAGAATCGAAACGTCATCGCACGTTCGATGACTTTTCGTTCTCTTCAATTCGGTTCCTTTTGCTGATCCCATTTCGGTGACCCTGCGGTGTATTCAGCAAGCACCACAGGGTCCCCGAATTGCAGGGAAAAGCTGCCGCAAACCCGACGAAAACTCACCGCAAAACCCGGCGAATGCACACCGAAACCCAGCAAAAACATCTGGATTAACCCGCTGAAAATGCCGGAAAAACCCGAGCAGGAGCCGATCACACGCAGCGCAGCCGCCGGAAAAACCCGACATTTTTTACGGCCGCACTAGTTACGGCCGCACTAGCAGCAAATGACGGGCAATGACGGCCAATATACGAAGTACGGTCGCACGAAAGTCCGGCCGCGCAACGCAAGTGGAAAACGAACGCATTTTGTCGAGAACGCCGAACCGCTAGTACTGACGTACAGAGTGCGCAGCTGCGGCATAGTGGCGTGTTTGCGTGATTAGGAGATGTCAGACACTGCTAATGTCCAGCCTACATAACGTCCAGACGCAAAAACAGTTTTATTGACGATCCGAAAAAATCACGCACGAAAAATGCGCATCGTCTGACCGTTTTCGCGCATTCCGTGAAAAAATACGTCAATTCGTTCGGACGCACTTTTTTACGTTCGCGTGTAAAAATGCTTTCGTTTGACCCTAGCCTTAGCGGTTCTGCGTTCTTGAAAAAATGCGTTCATTTTCCACTTGCGTTGCGCGGCCGGACTTTCGTACGACCGTACTTCGTATATTGGCCGTCATTGCCCGTCATTTGCTGCTAGTGCGGCCGTGATTAAGTGCGCCAGAACGCACGTTAAAAGTGCGCTGGTCTGATCCCAGCCTAAAAAAAAAAAGTTTGCATGAATGTTTGAAAAGTGAAACACTGTTTGCAAAGAAACTACTGAGCGAAAATGTCTGAAATTTACATATAAAATCCAATGAATGATAATAAAAAGGGCTGTTACAGAAAAAAGGGCAAACGTTTAAAAAAAATTTTTTAAAAGAATCGGCCAAATGTTTTGGCAAAAAAATCCCGAAAAATGCTTAAAATATCCCAAAAAATCTATAAATAAAGAGACTCTTTACTGCAGAATATTATAATGAACGGTTTATTAGATATTGAATTAAAATAGGAATATTTTTAACATTGAAGCCTATGGGATTCGCCTGAATAAACCTGTCGAGTGAAACCACTGAACAGCAGGGCAATTCAGCAACTTTTCACTGCTGGTTTTTGTTCTCTGAAGCATTGCTTCTCTATGGGGATTTCACTGCCCTCGAACAGGCACCGAACAGGCACCGTATGTGCAGGCAATTCGCCAGGATTTAGTGAACTGCCTGCTCTCTGAATAGCCGAATGGCCAGGAAAGGTAACCGAACGCTGAATTTCACTGTTCTGTTACCTTTCAGCCACAATTCGGATCTCTGAATAACCCCCTTAGTTTTCACATTTTCTTGCTGTTTTTTTTTCACATGGAAAGCCCAAGGTGTTGTACAGATTCCTTCCTCCGTCATGTCAGTGACTGTTTCTATACAGGTGGAAGCTCTGAGATGTAATTGATTCGTTTTGATCAGCTCGATATCAATGAAAGAGAATAAAAATTACTGCAATAAACGGCTCGATATGTCGATCGTATCAAGGGCAGAGAAATTAAACCACACATTTTATTGGTGTAATTTCATAAAACATGGAAAAACACCATCTGGGTACACTCAGCAGTCCTGCTTATAATAACATAATGTTTTCATAGGAATAAAACATTTTAGCCAGTAGAAAATAATAATAATAGCTAAATAAAACCAGTCATAAACGCTTAATGAAAAAGATTATATTGCTGTGAGCATAACAATACTTTGTTATACAATACATACCTCATCCCTTCAGAGTACCGCTAGAAATATAATATATATGATTAAGGCTAAGGTCAGACTAACGCAATATCAACGTGCGTTTAGCAGCACTAAATCACGGCCGCGCTAGCAGCAAATGACGTCCAATGCCGGGCAGCATACGAAGAACGGCCGCACAAAAGTACGGCAGCGCAACGCAAGCGGCAAACAAACGCATTTTTTCGAGAACGTGGTACCGCTAGTACTGACGTACAGAGTGCGCTGCGTCCGCTAGCGGTGTGTGTGCGTGATTAGGAGACGTCAGACGCTGCTAATGTCCGGCCAACATAACGTCCAGACGCAAAAAGAGTTTTATTGATGATCCGTACAAAATCACGGACGAAAATGCGCACCATGTGACCGCTATCGCGTATTCCGTGAAAAAATACGTCCATTCGTTCGAACGCACTTTTTCACGGACGACGCGAAATATGCGTTAGTCTGACCCTAGCCTTATACATTCATATAGAGAAATATAATATATATGATTCATACAATGACTTATAGAAATGTAATATATATAATGATGTACAGAAATATAATATATATGATTTAAACATTCATATAGAGAAATAATATATATATATGATTTAAACATTCATATAGAGAAATATAATATATATGATTTAAACATTCATATAGAGAAATACAATATCTATGATTTAAACATTCATATAGAGAAATAATATATATATATGATTTAAACATTCATATAGAGAAATATAATATATATGATTTAAACATTCATATAGAGAAATAATATATATGATTTAAACATTCATATAGAGAAATAATATATATATAATTTAAACATTCATATAGAGAAATATATATATATGATTTAAACATTCATATAGAGAAATACAATATCTATGATTTAAACATTCATATAGAGAAATAATATATATATATGATTTAAACATTCATATAGAGAAATATAATATATATGATTTAAACATTCATATAGAGAAATATAATATATATATATAATTTAGACATTCATATAGAGAAATACAATATATATGATTTACACATTCATATAGAGAAATACAATATCTATGATTTAAACATTCATATAGAGAAATATAATATATATATATCATTTAAACATTCATATAGAGAAATACAATATATATGATTTACACATTCATATAGAGAAATACAATATCTATGATTTAAACATTCATATAGAGAAATATAATATATATATATAATTTAAACATTCATATAGAGAAATACAATATATATGATTTAAACATTCATATAGAGAAATATAATATCTATGATTTAAACATTCATATAGAGAAATAATATATATATATATAATTTAAACATTCATATAGAGAAATACAATATATATGATTTAAACATTCATATATAGAAATATAATATACATGATTTAAACATTCATATAGAGAAATACAATATATATGATTTAAACATTCATATATAGAAATATAATATAAATAATTTAAACATTCATATAGAGACAAATATAATATATAATGACGTATAGAAATATAATATACATGAGTTAAACATTCATATTGAGAAAAATATACAGGGTTATTCAGAGAGAGGTGAAAAGCAGGAGAATGACTGGAGAATGGAAAATTCTAGGTCAAAATAGCCGATTTGGAAAGTGAGATAAATGGGAGAATTTTTCTGGTTTGGCTGTTTTGACCTAGAATTTTCCATTCTCCAGCCATTCTCCTATTTTTCCCCTCTTTCTGAATAACCCTGATAATATATGATTTAAACATTCATATACAGAAATATTATATATGTGTTTATACATTCATATAGTGAAATATAATATATATGATATAAACATTCATATATAGAAAAATATAATATATGTGATTTATACATTCATATAGAGAAATACAGTATAATATATATGATTCATACAATGACTTATAGAAATGTAATATATGATTTAAACATTCATATATAGAAATATAATGTGTTTACACATTTGTATATAGAAATATAATATATATGATTTACACATTGACATATAGAAATGGAATATATCTTGTTTATAAATAAAAATAATAATTAAAAACATAAGGATATTACCCCATTACTAGCTAACACAGTGACGAGCTCATTCTGTGATCTCCAGAACAGAAGTCACTGCTATAAGATTTCATGGACTAGGATTGGCTGAGAAATCCCAGCCACTTACTAGTCCTTTCATCAGAAGCTGCATCTTTGTTACAAACAAGAGACTTATTTTTGTATCTATTTATTTATTTGCAAAGGATTTTAGCAGGAAGGATACATTGAGATTTCTCTTGTTTTCAAGTATGTCCTGGGTTCAAGAGCATTGAAAATTTTACAGTCGTTATAGAAATACAAAGTAATAAATGAAAGAAATTAGAATCAAAACACAAATATACAAAGTAACACAGAAAATAAATATGTACGTAATATAGTCCCTATGTTACATGTTTACAGGTGCATTCTGTATTGAGGTATGTTAATAGGGAGCTCTTGAGTGACTTTAGACTGGGGGAAGATTTGATGGTGTCTGGGAGGTTATTCCATATTTGCGGTGCTCTGTAGGAAAATGAGGATCGAGGCACTTTCTTTTTGTATTGTGGTATTGTAAGTAAGGTGCTGGTCCTAGATCGAAGGTTATAGGATGAGGGAACTGCTGGGGGAAGCAGCCTATATGTATATTCATAAGAAAAAAATAAATAAAAAAAAAAACCCGATAGAATCGCCAGAATTATCGTATCGACAGAATGAATTATCGGATCCGAAAAACAAACCAAAAATTAATTATAAAAAAATATATAAAGTATAAAAAAAGTAAACCATAGCAGTTTACGTCAAAACGAATAGAGTTAGACACTTTGAAACGAGGAGAACAGACGTTCCAAAAAAAACGAAAATATCCGAAATCACGAAAAGTCGATACAAAAAACGAGCAGAGTGACCCGAAAACACGAAAAATGGTCGATATTCCGAAAAAAAAATGTATACGAAAAACGAGCCGAACCGAACCGAATCGAAACAGAAATCGGCCGAAACGAGCCGAATCGAAATTTTAAAGATCAGAACGAATCGAACCGAATCTAACCGCACAAGTCTAATGCCCTCGAGGGGAGTGGTAATCCAGCGCATGAAATGTCCTTATTGTGTATTTTATGTTGCTGATATCTTACATGTGTTTGTTTTTCTCTTGTTTCTTTATTTAGAAAATATTTTCCTCTATATGTGTCACTGGGTGTATCCATTGTGTGATATTTTCCTCTATATGTGTCACTGGGTGCATCCATTGTGTGATATTTTCCTCTATATGTGTCACTGAGCGCATCCATTGTGTGATATTTTCCTCTATATGTGTCACTGGGTGCATCCATTGTGTGATATTTTCCTCTATATGTGTCACTGAGCGCATCCATTGTGTGATATTTTCCTCTATATGTGTCACTGGGCGCATCTATTGTGTGATATTTTCCTCTATATGTGTCACTGGGTGCATCCATTGTGTGATATTTTCCTCTATATGTGTCACTGAGCGCATCCATTGTGTGATATTTTCCTCTATATGTGTCACTGGGTGTATCCATTGTGTGATATTTTCCTCTATATGTGTCACTGGGTATAACCATTGTGTGATATTTTCCTCTATATGTGTCACCGGGTGCATCCATTGTGTGATATTTTCCTCTATATGTGTCACTGGGTATAACCATTGTGTGATATTTTCCTCTATATGTGTCACTGGGTGCATCCATTGTGTGATATTTTCCTCTATATGTGTCACTGGGTATAACTATTGTGTGATATTTTCCTCTATATGTGTCATTGGGTGCATCCATTGTGTGATATTTTCCTCTATATGTGTCACCGGGTGCATCCATTGTGTGATATTTTCCTCTATATGTGTCACTGGGTACATCCATTGTGTGATATTTTCCTCTATATGTGTCACTGGGCGCATCCATTGTGTGATATTTTCCTCTATATGTGTCACTGGGCGCATCCATTGTGTGATATTTTTCTCTATATGTGTCACTGGGTGCATCCATTGTGTGATATTTTCCTCTATATGTGTCACTGGGTATAACCATTGTGTGATATTTTTCTCTATATGTGTCACTGGGTGCATCCATTGTGTGATATTTTCCTCTATATGTGTCACTGGATATAACCATTGTGTGATATTTTCCTCTATATGTGTCACTGGGCGCATCCATTGTGTGATATTTTCCTCTATATGTGTCACTGGGTATAACCATTGTGTGATATTTTCCTCTATATGTGTCACTGGGCGCATCCATTGTGTGATATTTTCCTCTATATGTGTCACTGGGTATAACCATTGTGTGATATTTTCCTCTATATGTGTCACTGGGTATAACCATTGTGTGATATTTTCCTCTATATGTGTCACTGGGCGCATCCATTGTGTGATATTTTCCTCTATATGTGTCACTGGGTATAACCATTGTGTGATATTTTCCTCTATATGTGTCACCGGGTGCATCCATTGTGTGATATTTTCCTCTATATGTGTCACTGGGTATAACCATTGTGTGATATTTTCCTCTATATGTGTCACCGGGTGCATCCATTGTGTGATATTTTCCTCTATATGTGTCACTGGGTACATCCATTGTGTGATATTTTCCTCTATATGTGTCACTGGGCGCATCCATTGTGTGATATTTTCCTCTATATGTGTCACTGGGCGCATCCATTGTGTGATATTTTCCTCTATATGTGTCACTGGGTGCATCCATTGTGTGATATTTTCCTCTATATGTGTCACTGGGCGCATCCATTGTGTGATATTTTCCTCTATATGTGTCACTGGGTGCATCCATTGTGTGATATTTTCCTCTATATGTGTCACTGGGTATAACCATTGTGTGATATTTTTCTCTATATGTGTCACTGGGTGCATCCATTGTGTGATATTTTCCTCTATATGTGTCACTGGATATAACCATTGTGTGATATTTTCCTCTATATGTGTCACTGGGCGCATCCATTGTGTGATATTTTCCTCTATATGTGTCACTGGGTATAACCATTGTGTGATTTTTCTCTATATGTGTCACTGGGCGCATCCATTGTGTGATATTTTCCTCTATATGTGTCACTGGGTATAACCATTGTGTGATATTTTCCTCTATATGTGTCACTGGGTATAACCATTGTGTGATATTTTCCTCTATATGTGTCACTGGGCGCATCCATTGTGTGA
Organism: Leptobrachium leishanense; assembly: GCA_009667805.1. Lineage (NCBI taxonomy): Eukaryota > Metazoa > Chordata > Amphibia > Anura > Megophryidae > Leptobrachium > Leptobrachium leishanense. The sequence goes on from CM019074.1 coordinate 101,950,731, forward strand.
TATTTTCCTCTATATGTGTCACTGGGTATAACCATTGTGTGATATTTTTCTCTATATGTGTCACTGGGTGCATCCATTGTGTGATATTTTCCTCTATCTATATGTGGCACTGGGCACATCCATTGTGTGATATTTTGTGTTGTAGCTTTCCATCACTTGCTCCTCATGTGTGGCTTTGGCCATAGAATGGAGTGAATGGGTCAGTCACCGACTCACCTCATTGTATTGTGTGGGATGTATTCAAAGGACATCACCAGGGGGTAGATTAGAAGCCATTTAAGCTCCCCGTTTTATCTCATTCAGCTGCCATCTCAGTTAGCAGAGGAAGACCAATAGCCCCCTGGCACCTTATCTAAACATCCCCTTCTCTGCCTCATTAACTGTTAAATATTGTATAAGATAAAGCACAGCCACAAAGTAAAACTCACCATAAGATTTTGGTAAATGTTGCATCATGGGGAAAAAACATAATTGTATTTTTCCTTTTTACATGCAGTTTCTTCAGGAAAAAGAGGTAACCAGCAGCATGTGTTTTATAATGTGTTTTACAACGTGGTTTATAATGTGGCTTTATTTGTAGTGCACGAATAATCTAGATACAGCGATACAGCGTATGTAAGTGCTCGTGTCCCTTTATTTGCCCGTTTCGGGATATAAGCGGAGCAGAGAGTTTCTCTACAGAAAAAGCCACTTAAATCAACCAAAACAAGATTAATGATGATTGTTTAAATGGTAACTGTTTATGTCTAATAGACCTGTATTCCAGCTCTCCATAACCTTGGCCTTTCAGCCAGCACCTACCAGGAGGACCTACAGGGATCCTGATCAGTCTGGTCATTCCATCGATCCAACCCCTCTGCCCTACGATAACATACGCCACGTTGTCATCGCAATATGGTCGCTAATTAGTAACTAGTTACCAGGGGGCGGGATGTTTCTGAGTTCCTTGATGAACTATACATCCCATGACCCTTGACCTGCATATGAGTTACAAACACAGTTCCTCCAACTGACTTCCCTGGAAGCCAAAGAGAACAACATGGAATGATGGCCACCTGACCAACTCAGATGTAGGGTACTACATATCCCATGATGCTCGGTCAGCCTTGAATGCCAAACCATGCTAATGACGCTGTAATACACGGCTGTCGAGATCCAGACCCCCAGATGTTGATACAATTCGCAGAATTCTTTGAATGCAAGAAATGGCTGGGGAGTTGTAGTTCAGAAACATCTGGGGGGGAGAGGCAGAGTTTGACAGCCCTGCTCTAACGGGTGACACCAATCTTTAAATTGTGGACGAGACAAATCCCCAACTGCGCAAAAAAACATCTCAAAGTCACGTTTGAGAGGATGCTGGATCGGGATTGGCTGTGAAAGCTCTGCCACTTCCTGGTTGTCTGTTCAGAAGCTGCACCTATGCGGTTTTCAGGGCAGCCCAGGCTTCGATGCTTTTACCTCCTCTGCTGGGAGGCCGTTTTTTGTTAACCTGTTCATGGAGGTCATGTTTCTTTATAGACATGACCGCTTTTTGATTCCTACAGCGCTGCGGAATATGCTGGCGCTATATAAATAAAGAATAATAATTGCTGAACTATAAAAGTTTGGTTGTTGACGGGAGACAGCGGGAAACACCATCCAGGTGTGGATATGAAGCGTCCTCCCTGATCCCGGGCCCTGCCACCTTCATGTCACTTATCTGTGTGTACGAGAGACCCCGTGGAATTCCTCTCATATTTCACAAGGTCTTTAACCGCTCTGCTCAAACAGTCCTGATGACATTCTCAGCTCCGCCAGTGAACGCCAGCGACCATTCCCGGCCCCGAGGCTCTCAGATAATCAATGCCGCAGAGTTTTTCCCACAGTCCTTATCAAATGTTTTTTTGCCCCTTTTCCAAGGACCCATCAGATGAGGTGTTTGCTCGGCATTCGTCCGAGCGTGATCCTGAGCTGGAAGCTGTACCAGGAAACGTAGGCGAGAGACAAGTGGCCCGGGTTAATCCCTTCACTGCCAGGCACAATGTCCGCTGCCACATCGCCATCAACTAGAATCCTGGTGACGGATAAAACAGCAGCCGCTTAAAAGAGAATAACCCCCTTTCATGTGGCCACATTTCACAATATTTCCCAAAGAGCAACACTTACATCTTAGGGCATGACGCAGGAGGCGGGGCCAGAGACGCAGCTTTTTCCAGACTTTGTAGATACCGTCACAACCTGTCGGGGTCATTAATATTAATAAAATGTCTGTGAGAACCAGAGCAAAGAATCTTATTTAGAACGAGAGCTTTCTAACAGTTTTATTGCTGTGCAGCTCTGTTATACACACAGGAACCCCTTAGGAACCCATAAGACAACAGCACAGCCTAGAGAAACCGGCGTCCCAGAACCCCTAAGAAACCGGCACACTCTGGATATATGCAGGAGCCCCTAAAAACACACCCACATACACTGAATATATGGAGGAGCCCCTAAAAAGACACCCGCACACACTGAATATATGGAGGAGCCCCTAAAAAGACACCCGCACACCCTGAATATATGGAGGAACCCCTAAAAAGACACCCACACACTCAGAATATATGGAGGAGCCCCTAAAAAGACACCCGCACACCCTGAATATATGGAGGAGCCCCTAAAAATACACCCGCACACCCAGAATATATGGAGGAGCCCCTAAAAATACACCCGCACACCCAGAATATATGGAGGAACCCCTAAAAACACACCCACACACTCAGAATATATGGAGGAGCCCCTAAAAAGACACCCACACACTCAGAATATATGGAGGAGCCCCTAAAAATACACCCACACACCCTGAATATATGGAGGAGCCCCTAAAAAGACACCCGCACACCCTGAATATATGGAGGAGACCCTAAAAACACACCCACACACCCTGAATATATGGAGGAGTCCCTAAAAAGACACCCGCACCCCATGAATATATGGAGGAGCCCCTAAAAAAGACACCCGCACACACTGAATATATGGAGGAACCCCTAAAAAGACACCCGCACACCCTGAATATATGGAGGAACCCCTAAAAAGACAACCGCACACCCTGAATATATGGAGGAACCCCTAAAAAGACACACGCACACCCTGAATATATGGAGGAGCCCCTAAAACACACCCGCACACCCTGAATATATGGAGGAGTCCCTAAAAAGACACCCACACACCCTGAATATATGGAGGAGTCCCTAAAAAGACACCCGCACCCCATGAATATATGGAGGAGCCCCTAAAAAAGACACCCGCACACACTGAATATATGGAGGAGCACCTAAAAAAGACACCCGCACACCCTGAATATATGGAGGAACCCCTAAAAAAGACACCCGTACATCCTGAATATATGGAGGGACCCCTAAAAAAGACACCCGCACACCCTGAATATATGGAGGAACCCCTAAAAAGACACCCGCACACCCTGAATATATGGAGGAGCCCCTAAAAACACACCCACACACCCTGAATATATACAGGGTTATTCAAAGAGAATCTAAAAGTCACCGCATGTTCGGTGACTTTTCATTCCTTTCAATTCAATGTGATTCGGCGATCCCATTTCGGCGACCCTGTGGTGTATTCAGCAAGCAGGAAAGTGCAGGGAAAAGCCGCCGCAAACCCACTGAACACGCAATGCAAAACCCAGCGAACGCACACCAAAACCCACAAAAACATCTGATTTAACCCCGCCGAACACGCCGGAGAACCCACTGATCACAGCGCAGAGCAGCCGCCGGAAAAGGTTGACACCGCAGACGAATGGAGTGAAAAAAAAAACCAGTTTGCTTGAATGTTTGAAAAGTGAAACACTGTTTGCAAAGAAACTACTGAGCGAAAATGTCTGAAACTTACATATAAAATCCAATGAATGAGAATAAAAAGGGCTGTTACAGAAAAAAGAAAAAATGACTTTTTAAAAAAAAACGTTTTCGCCCAAAAATCCGGAAAAATGCCTAAAAGATTATTATTATTATTCTTTTTTTATAAAGCGCCAGCATATTCCGCAGCGCTGTACAATAAGCACAGTATAGACAGGGTTACAATACATTGAGAAAAGATCCTAAAAGATCTATAAATAAAGAAACTTGTTACTGCAGAATTTTATAGTGAACGGTTAAGGCTAGGGTCAGACTAACGCAGTATTAACGTGCGTTTAGACACACGAAATCGCGGCAGTGCTAGCAGCAAATGACGTCCAATCCTGGGGAACACACGAAGTACGGCTGCACGAAAGGTCGGCCGCACAACGCAAGTGGCAAACGAACGCATTTTTTCTAGAACGTCAAACTTCTAGTACGGACGTACAGAGTGCGCTGCGTCGGCTAGAGGCGTGTGTGCGTGATTGGGAGACGTCAGACGCTGCTAATGTCCGGCCAACATAACGTCCAGACACAAAAAGTGTTTTATTGATGATCCGTACAAAATCACGGACGAAATGGCGCATCGTATGACCGCTATCGCGTATTCCGTGAAAAAATACGTCCATTCGTTCGAACGCACTTTTTCACAGACAACGCGAAAATGCGTTAGTCTGACCCTAGCCTTATTAGATATTGAATAAAAACGGGAATATTTTTAACATTGAAGCCTATGGGATTCGCCTGATTAAACCTGTCGAATGAAACCACCGAATGGCAGGGCAATTCGGCAACTTTTCACTGCTGTTTTTTGTTCTCTGAATAGACGAATGTCCAGGAAAGGTAACCGTACGCTGAATTTCACTGTTCGTTACCTTTCGGCCACAATTCGGAGCGCTTTGAATAACCCTGATAGTTTTTGTGTTTTGCTTTTTTTAAACCGCACATATTTAAGTTTTAGATCCCTTTTTCCCAAGTTACCCCTTTTTTTTTTCCCTGTCCAAAAAAACTGACTGTACCAAAAAAAAAAAAAAAAAAATCAGGAAAAAGCAGCAAAGTTTCCAAACATTTGACTTCATTTTCAAAAAACAAATATTTCCTTTTGGAGCGTATGATTTCAGGTGAGTATATATCCTGTGCTCAGAACTATTAAGATGAAAAATCCTGCCAATCAAACTCCCACACGCTTAACCCTTCCCGTGACAACCCCCCCCCCACAAATTTCTGCAAGCCAACCTGAAGGGGTTAATGAGGAGAGGTCCATTTCTCACCCACGCAGAGAGGATCTCACATGTCCATCCCCGTCCCAGCTACGAATTCCTCTACGTTATGCGAAGTCGGGGACCTTTCTTGTTTACCTCGCCCGGCCAGTACAGCCAGGTTTGATGTGGGAACATGATACCCGCAAACCAAAAAAATAATCATCCTAAAAAACATTTCCTGTCGATTTTCTACACGTGGGATTGCAGGTTATTTTCAGCCTTATCCTGGAGGCTTGGATGAAAAGACACACTGATAGGTTTTGGGGAGTTTTTTCATACCGCAGGGATCTCAAACTCCGACCCCCCAGATGCTTATTGCCTACAATTCCCAGAATTATTGGCATTACACGGCCAGAGAATCATGGGAGGTGTAGTTCAGAAACATCCGGGGGGGGGCAGAGTGTGGCTCTAATGGACAGGGTCCCCTCTATCATTAGAGGGGCTCTGGCTGAGAAATTTTCTTGGCGCCCCTTTTTCAACACCGCACCTCTTTATAATCCACCATTTTTCATTCACAGAGACACACATGACCCCACCTGATCTTCCCACCCCCGCTCAGATATGCACCCCTGACCCCTCTCATCCCCAGACAGACACCCTTCTCAACACCTCTCTCTCCATAGATTGACAGATGTCCCCTCTCCCCAAAAAAAGAGGTGGCGGTCACTGACACTTTTTATCACACTTTTATCCCAAAGGGCAGGCCTACTCATGGCTGGTGCGGTACTTTACATTAAATGTTAACCCTTTCCTGCCGCATGGTGTACCATGGCTTCCCTACGGCGGGTGGGATTAGAAGACACGGGGCGTACTAGTATGCCCCGTTTACTTCTATAGGTCGCCTCCGGCCCCTCCCCTATGCCGGGGAGCACCACGCACCATTGGCTGCTGCGAGAGCTCCATCTCCCTGCAGCCAACCACGCGCGCCTGCTGCGTGGGCGGGCCTAATCAGAGGCCAAGGCAGCACCTGGCAGCGGGGCATACTAGTGCGGGCGCAACCCACCTGTCGTGAAGGGGTTAAAGGAGAGAAACGTGGATAATTTGGAGGGATTTCTCTTTGGGGTTTTCTACCGGGCTCTTCATTGGGTATGTTCAATCGTTTAGTCGCTTTGAATATATGAGTAAGTGCAATTTAATTGCCGTCATATTCATATTTCTATATTACAGTGATGTTATACCCATTGCAGCAGAACACCAGTGTTGGGCCAGTCGAGGATTCCATTACCCAAGCGGCCCGTTTGGCAATTGATCTGGTTTTGGGCCTGCTTGGGAGGACCGCTGAATACTTGTGCATTACAAATAAACACATTATAAAACACCCGCTGCTGTTTATTGTTTTTCTTTGCTTTAAGTAATTTCTTGTAAAAAGGAAAAATTAGTTTAGGTTTTTATCTCCTGTTTCCATTTTGTGGATTTTTCCCATGATGCAACATTTACCAAAATCTGTGCAAAAGCTTTGCTTTGTGGCTGTGCTTTATCTTCTACATTATTTAACAGTTAATGAGGTGGAGGAGGGATAGTTTAGATAAGGCTGCAGGGGGTGTATTTATTTATTTATTAATTTATTTATTTATAAAGGATTTTACCAGGAAGGATACATTGAGATTTCTCTCGTTTTCAAGTATGTCCTGGGTTCAAGTACATTGAAGTGTTACATTTACAGAAATACAAAGTAATACAATGTAAGATATTATAAAAACAACACAAATATACAGATTAACAGAAAATAAATATGTAGGAAATATAGTCACTAGGTTACATGTTTACAGGTGCATTCTATATTGAGGTATGTTAATAGGGAAATTTTGAGTGACTTAAGACTGGTGGAAGATTTGATGGTGTCTGGGAGGTTATTCCATAATTGTGGTGCTCTGTAGGAAAATGAGGACCGAGCCACTGTCTTTTTGTATTGTGGTATTGCAAGTAAGGTGCTGGTCCTGGATCGGAGGTTATAGGATGAGGGAGCTGCTGGGGGAAGCAGTCTATTCAGGTAGGGTGGCAGCTTCACAGAGATGCTCTTAAACACCAGGCTGGAAAGGTGAAGGGTGCGTCTGGATTCTAGCGATGGCCAGTTTAGCTGTTTTAACATGTCACAATGGTGGGTCATGTAGTTACATTGTAGCGCAAAGCGGCAGAATGAGTTATACAGTGTAGTAAGTTTATGAAGGTGTGTTTGCGGGGCGGCTGCATACACTACATCTCCGTAATCAATAGCCGGCATAAGCATTTGCTGTACAATCTGCTTTCTTACCGCGGGACTCAGGCAGGATTTGTTTCTGTACAGGGCACCTAGTTTGGGGTAATGTTTAGATGAGAGTTTTTCGATGTGGGGGCCAAAGGATAGATTAGGGTCCAACCACATACCTAGATATTTGAGAGAAGTGACTGTGGTCAGCCTGCCATTTGATATTGTCCCAATACATAGATGGGGATTTTGCAATTTGTGTAGTTTAGGTGCTGTTCCAAAGAGCATCGTTACAGTTTTGTCAGTATTTAAAAAAAGTTTGTTGTTTTTGATCCACTTTTCTACCTCTGTGAATTGTTCTTGCAGCACGGCCTCCAGCTGCGGGAGATTTGGTTTGCTGGTATAGATCACAGTGTCGTCTGCGTACATATGTACAGTTGAGGCTTTGCAGACGTTGGGCAGATCATTTATGAATTTGTGAATAGCAGGGGGCCTAGTATTGAGCCTTGGGGTACACCGCAAGTGACTGGGAGCGGGAGGGAGGAGCTGCCAGAAATTGACACATATTGTGATCGGTCGGATACATATGATTGAAACCAGGTTAGCGTGCGATCACCAATGCCAGAGTTTTTAAGTTTTTCTAACAAGATGCCATGGTCTACCGTGTCAAAGGCCTTGGCAAAATCAAGGAAGATGGCTCCAGTTAGGTTTCCTTGTTCCATCCCAGCTTGGATATCATTGCAGACTTTTAAAAGGGCGGTTGTGGTTGAGTGATTTGGGCGAAAGCCTGATTGATCCGGGGTTAAGTAGTTCCAATATTGATAATAATCACGTAATTGTGTGTAGACACATTTTTCCAAGACTTTTGACATTACAGGGAGCAACGATATCGGACGGTAGTTGGATACCAAAGTACTGTCACCACTTTTATGGATAGGTACCACTCTTGCAGTCTTCCAGAGCTTGGGTATGTAACCAGTTGCCAGTGACTCATTTATTAGGGTTGCGACTGGATTTGCAATTGCTGGTGCACTGATTTTCAGCAGCATTGCTGGTATTTGATCAGGTCCAGACTGGTATTTCATTTTTTGCTTACGGAGAAGTTTAGTAACGACACTGACAGGCACTGGTCTAAAACTGAATTCCTGTCTGATACAGGGACTTTGCACAGTTGGGGGGGCCTGACCTGCATGAGGCCTCTCTGATTGCATGTCATTTCCTAGCTTGACAATCAAAGTGGTGGCACATCCAACAAAATAATCATTAAAGGCATTTGCTACATCTAGCGGGTGTTGCAGGGTTTGGTTGTTTACTTTGACAGCAGCTGGCTGGGAGTGGACTGGGGGTGCTTGTATGTTACTTATGGTTCTCCAAAAGTTTCTAGGGTTTGAGATGTTATTGTTCTCCAGGCTACCTGAGATAAGAGCTAGCAGTTGAATGAGATAAAACAGGGAGCTTAAAAAACGTCTAATCTACCCGCTGGTGATGTCCTTTGAAAACATCCCACACAGTACAATGATGTGAGTCGGTGACTGAGCGATTCACTCAATTCTATGGCCAAAGCCACACAGTGAGGAGCAAGTGATGGACAGATACAACACAAAATATCACAATGGATGCACCCAGTGTCACATATAGAGGAAAATATCACACAATGGATGTACCCAGTGACACATATAGAGGAAAATATCACACAATGGATGCACCCAGTGACACATATAGAGGGAAATATCACACAATGGATGCGCCCAGTGACACATATAGAGGAAAATATCACACAATGGATGCACCCAGTGACACATATAGAGGGAAATATCACACAATGGATGCACCCAGTGACACATATAGAGGAAAATATCACACAATGTATGTAACCAGTGACACATATAAAGGAAAATATCACACAATGGATGCGCCCAGTGACACATATAGAGGAAAATATCACACAATGGATGCCCCCAGTGACACATATAGAGGAAAATATCACACAATGGATGCCCCCAGTTACACATATAGAGGAAACATATCACACAATGGATGCGCCCAGTGACGCATATAGAGGAAAATATCACACAATGGATGCGCCCAGTGACACATATAGAGGAAAATATCACACAATGGATGCGCCCAGTGACACATATAGAGGAAAATATCACACAATGGATGCGCCCAGTGACACATATAGAGGAAAATATCACACAATGGATGCGCCCAGTGACACATATAGAGGAAAATATCACACAATGGATGCGCCCAGTGACACATATAGAGGAAAATATCACACAATGGATGCGCCCAGTGACACATATAGAGGAAAATATTTTCTATACATACAAGAGAAAAACAAACACATGTAAGATATCAGCAACAGAAAATAAACCCAATAAGGACATTTCATGTTTTCGGTGGTCGTGGCCCTTTAATTGCCTCAGTCCAGCACACATTTGGCTGCGTATTTTGGGATAGTCATGACTAGCTGCTGAAATCCATGTAAATTTGACCTGGGTTTGGGGACGGCTTGGTAACATGTCGACTTGGTCACGTTTTTATCTTTTTTTGGAGTTCCTTGAACTTCAACAGTTATTTCTGCTCCTGATTTCTGGAACTTTCCTTGAAGTTTTTTCACGTGTTGAAAATCTTTTTTCCTCACCACTTTCCATCTTCCTTTTTTGGTGAGATGTAACAATATATTTCATACTGGTATTTTAGCGCGTCTTGTCTCCTCTCATTCCACTTATAGCTCTATTGTTCATTTTCTGTACGGGGCAAAGGTGTGATGGAGTCCTGACGGTTGGAAGCTGTGGCTTTGAAATAACCGTATCCAGGCCCAAGGATCCCTCAACCTGTCTCTTCCAGTGATGTCCCCCATCGTTGCGCCTATAAAACCTGGCCCCATCACTAGCTACACATACACCTCATTCTCTCCCCAGGTTTCCATTTCCAAGCACTTTATTTTCAAAGGAAACCAATGGACAAACATTGTGAAGGTCGTTCATGGACTATTCTGCCGGAGCTCAAGGCCTCTTCAGCACGTTAGCCTCCTTGTTTTTAAGCATAGCCTTCGGTCTCACTGTAAATTGCGCAGAACGTTGTGAAAACATATCCATCGGAGCAGTCTCACCCTATCAACGTGGCCCAGACAAACGTGGGCTAATTGCCTTGACATGGTATTGAAATGTAATGCATACACTTGATGCATTTGTGGCCAAGAAAGGTAAACACGGCTGATGTGAAACACAAGGGTAAACGTTCTGCCGGTATTATGTTCGTCTTTTCTGGGGACAGCCACTGCGGGGAAAGGTGGAGACTAATTTCAGGTTTCTCTTGAATAATCACATTTGATTTGAAGCCCGCAATAAGAAAAACAGAGCAGAACTAGTGATGGCCATTAACCCGTTCATAACCAGAGAGAATAGCAGCTCCTGGAACCTCTGCAGCTCAAGAGATGATGTTAGAGGATGCTCCTTCAGAACTGTGACCATTGAGTTACCTAGAACCAAGACTCAAGTCTGCAAAGGCCTGAAAGGAGGTTTGGATTGGACTGGACACATTGTGAAGTTGTTCACTAAACAATTACAGAATATGAGTTAAGGAGGAAATACGTCGGAGTCCAAAGAGGCCAATCGTTAATGTAGAACCTAGAACGTGGCCGATGGCCACCACCCTTGGACAGCCAGAACAAAGACATATAATTTGGATCTTCCTCATTGCTGTTCTAGAGCATCAATGATTAACCTTGACACTCAGATACTTCCCAATTATGTGCTCTACACTCAAGTGGCTGTTGCTGTCCTCTGGTTGCTCCAAGACTGGTGGAGCATCATGGACCGTGTAGTTCTGGGACAGTTACAGTTCCAAACCCATCCATCACTCTTCTAAAGATGGTATGGCAAACGTTGTGCTTTTTGGAACTCTTCTGTCCGTCCAATAGTTTATCTCTGACCCATGTTCTCCTCTGAGGGTTAGAACGTTAACATCCTCCGGATCGTAGCTGGAATATGGCTTTTCCATTGGGTTGTTTAACGATACATCTTGTTGCGTCTGATATTACGAGCGCACACGTATACTCTGTGGTATATTTTTACAGCTTCACTCGCTGGATTTATTTTCACAGAAGGAAGAAAGTAAAATAGTCACAATTCTACCCCTGCTGCCAAATTCTACCGGTTCCTGTAGGGTTGGGCGCGGACAGATTCCAGACATGTTCCCACCACTTTGTCTAAGCCAGACTGCCACCTCGAGCATCTCCTCCGGCCAACACAGAGTTAATCGTATTTTTGACGTTTTATAAGTTGAAGACGCCGTATGTTGTGTCGATTTTTTTTTCCCTTGTTTTTGTTCTTTTTTGTTAAACAAACTTGCCCCCTTCTGATCTGCCTTTTTAAAGATCACCTCGGATGTTCCCTACCTCTCTTCTGTTTGCGTTGTGCCGCAGCCGCTAGCTGCTTCCCCCTCATGGATCTGGGAGACTAAACACATGGGAGGGCAGGCAGCGCGCGGCGGCTCTTAGCACCAGTAAAACCAACCACACATTGGAACAAATATCCATCTTAAAATAATCCTGAGGCTGGACGTCTGGCGGAATTAAACCTGGTGACTGCTTATTACACACTACCCAGGATGCCATGGGGCAGCAAAGGTGAAGCGTGTTTACTATAAAACCCACAAAAACAGACACACAGAAAATCCAAACTAGGAACAGCTGCTGTGTATTCCGTACAGTCTACTAAACGGCGTCACAAGCGGGACATCAACATTCCCTAAACCCATTCCTAGTGCAAAAAACAGCATTTTCCCATTTCCTCCATTTATCTCCTGCCTTTAACCACTTATTCCTGTTTAAAAGGAGAGTCCACAGACTTCTCCCTCCTGACCTAAAGCTATTTATCTATCTATCTGTCTGTCTGTCTATCTATCTGTATTTCTGTCTATCTGTCTGTCTGTCTATATTTCTGTCAATCTGTCTGTCTGTCTATCTTTCTGTCTATCTGTCTGTCTGTCTGTCTGACTGTCTATCTGTGTGTCTATCTGTATGTCTGTCTATCTTTCTGTCTATCATCTGTCAATCTGTCTATCTATCTGTCTCTCTGTATGTCTGTCTATCTGTATGTCTGTCTATCTGTCTGTCTATCTGTCTGTCTATCTGTTTGTCTGTCTATGTGTCTGTCTGTCTATCTATCTGTCTATCTGTTTGTCTGTCTATCTGTCTGTCTGTCTATCTATCTACCTGTCTGTCGGTCTATCTGTATGTCTGTCTATCTTTCTGTCTATCTATCTGTCAATCTGTCTGTCTGTCTGTCTATCTTTCTATCTATCTGTCTGTCTATCTATCTGTCTCTCTGTATGTCTGTCTATCTGTCTGTCTGACTGTCTATCTGTCTGTCTATCTGTATGTCTGTCTGTCTATCTGTCTGTCTATCTGTCTGTCTATCTGTTTGTCTGTCTGTCTGTCTGTCTGTCTGTCTATCTATCTACCTGTCTGTCGGTCTATCTGTTTGTCTGTCTGTCTATCTGTCTGTCTGTCTGTCTATCTATCTACCTGTCTGTCTATCTGTCTGTCTGTCGGTCTGTCTATCTATCTGTCTGTCTGTCTGTCTGTATCTGTCTTTCTGTCTTTCTATCTGTCTGTCTGTCTGTCTGTCTGTATCTGTCTTTCTGTCTTTCTATCTGTCTGTCTGTCTGTCTGTCTATCTGTATGTATGTCTGTCTATCTGTATGTCTGTCTATCTGTATGTCTGTCTGTCTGTATATCTATCTATGTGTTTAGCTATCTATCTGTCTATCTGTATGTCTGTCTGTCTGTATATCTATCTATGTGTTTAGCAATCTGTATGTCTGTCTGTTTATCTGTCTATCTATCTATGCATGTCGATCTATCCGTCTGTCTTTCCCTTTGTATCCTTATATTGATTCTCGGTAAATACATTAAAGTTGTCTCCCAGCCCATGTCAATACCCACCATTACTCACACGTAGAGGGTGCTCGGAGCTTGAAGGACTAATTTAAGACTTTGACACCTTAACATTAAATTGTTGGAGTTAAACATCTGGCGGAGGGGTGTAAGTCCCGGGGTCTGGACTTATAACATGATTTAGCAGTTTGCCTCCAACGTTTGTTCTGAATTCTTACAAAGCCGCTCGAAGTTGAGCTGAGAAGTTTCCCAAGCTCCACGCTGGGCACAAAGGTCCCACACGCAAACAACACACATAGAACCTGTTACCCCGTGGGATTCGAGGAACGTAACAATATATACACACGGGAACGCTCCCAAGGTTCAAAGGCAGACATTGGGTTTAATTTCTCTTTTTTTTTGGGCTGTAAATCATAATTTAGCGGCTTCTCAAAACTCGAAATCTGTATTAATTAAATCTGTATTAATTAAATCTGTATTAATTAATGTGATATCAAATTATTATAACTATTTCCTCCAGGAACGTAGACAGATCAGGACAAAGTTTACGGCTCTTACCCCGACGCACGTCAAAAATGAAAGTGTATTAAAATCCTGTATTTTTCATGAAGAATATTACGTTGTTTTAAGTTAACGTACAGATTTTAATATTAATAATCGCATTTTTAAGCTATAGACCCATAAACAGCCGACTGACTGCACGTAGCTTGCCTCTCGAGCTCTGGCTGTGTCTGCTGTACAAACACATCGTCTTTATTTTCCAATGCTTTGGGCAAAATTATAGGATGCCTTTTGGTTCTTTGTTCTTTCCAAGGGATCATTTGACTAATAGGAACGAACAAGCTTAACCAAACATCACGTACATTGTGCAGCCCCAGGAGAGTGTAAATATAATGTAACAAGAAGGTAAACACACCTTCTATCAGAACTACACTGCGCTCTTGTAATGGACATGGTTAATGGGTCAATTGGTTCTTTTCAGTGGCTCGTTTGGCATCTTCTAGCATAGCGGGGGGGGGGGTCAATTCATACTCCACAAGGCTGAGGGTCTAAAATATTCAGCCACTTGACAGGGTAAGGCAGCAGAGGTCTGGGAACTGGAAGGTACCTTCAGCCTGATACTGGGTGGGCATCATGATGAGTTTTCATTTGTAACCATTTACATGCTGGGTTACCTAAACAGTGCTATTTAACTCACTTTTCAGCCATTTGGCCTACTGGGCAAATCCCCGGCGGGCTGCAATAGCTGTGGGCCAATAAAGGACATCAATGGGTCACCTTGGTTGCCTTCTGTAAAGTGCCCCCAGGTCGCTCAAAGTTTACCTGTGACTACTTATCCCTGTAGGCATCTGTAGCTCGCACCCTGACTGAGCCATTTGAAGAGTCCAGTCTTGTCCAGCTCACTATAATATGGTTTATTAACCCCTTGCTATGTAACCCCCAGAATTTACTGTTTATCACTGTATTATTATTATACTTTATTGCCAATAGATTTTTATTTTTTATATATTTATATAAAAATCCACACACATGGATCAGAGCACTGCGTCCAATAATAGTCTTACAGGGTTATTCAAAGAGAGTCAAAAAGTTACCGCACGTTCAGTGACTTTTCGTTCTCTTCAATTCGGTGCAATGTGGCGATCCCATTTCGGCAACCCTGCGGTGTATTCAGCAAGCACCACAGGGCCATCGTTGTGCAGGGAAAAGGCGCCGGAAACCTGCCGAACACTCACCGCAAAACCCGGCGAACGCACACCGAAACCCGCAAAAACATCTGGATTAACCCCGTCGAACATGCCGGAGAAACCCGAGCAGCCGCCGATCACAGTGCAGAACAGCAGCCGGAAAAAGCCGACACAGCAGACGAATGGAGTGGAAAAAATAACAAAACAGTACGTTTGAATGTTTGAAAAGTGAAACGCTGTTTGCAAAGAAACTACGGAGCAAAAATTTCTGAAATTTACATATAAAATCCAATGAATGATAATAAAAAGGGCTGTTACAGAAAAGAGAAAAAAACGTTAAAAAATAACAGAAAAAAAATTTCGCAAAAAAATCCCGAAAAATGCCTAAAAGATCCTTAAAAAAATCTATAAATAAAGAGACTCTTTACTGCAGAATAAAATAGTAAACGGTTTATTAGATATTGAATTAAAACGGGAATATTTTTAACATTGAAGCCTATGGGATTCGCCTGAATAAACCTGTCGAATTAAACCACCGAATGGCAGGGCAATTCGGGAACCTTTCACTGCTGTTTTTTGTTCTCTGAATAGACGAAGCATTGTTTCTCTATGGGGATTTCACTGCCCTCGAACAGGCACCGTATGTGCAGGCAATTCGCCAACATTTAGCGAACTGCCTGCTCTCTGAATAGCCGAATGGCCAGGAAAGGTAACCGAACGCTGAATTTCAGCCACAATTCGGAGCTCTTTGAATAACCATGTTAGATTTTAAATTCCTCAACTAGTATTAAAATCTAGGGGGTTTGGTAACAAAATATGATCGTATATTGCTATACGTCAGTGGCGTAACTAGAAACCTGAGGGCCCCGATGCAAGAATCCACGAAGGGCCCCCCCAAAAAAAGATCTATATTTTTACTTATTTTTCACTGCAAAATAAAACAAAGATAGTATTGCCCCCCAGCTCTCATGGGTATATATTGGGCCCCCCAGCTCTCATGGGTATATATTGGGCCCCCCAGCTCTCATGGGTATATATTGGCCCCCCAGCTCTCATGGGTATATATTGGGCCCCCAGCTCTCATGGGTATATATTGGGCCCCCAGCTCTCATGGGTATATATGGGCCCCCCAGCTCTCATGGGTATATATTGGCCCCCCAGCTCTCATGGGTATATATTGGGCCCCCAGCTCTCATGGGTATATATTGGGCCCCAGCTCTCATGGGTATATATTGGGCCCCCAGCTCTCATGGGTATATATTGGGCCCCCAGCTCTCATGGTATATATTGGCCCCCCAGCTCTCATGGGTATATATTGGGCCCCCAGCTCTCATGGGTATATATTGGGCCCCCAGCTCTCATGGGTAATATTGGGCCCCCAGCTCTCATGGTATATATTGGGCCCCCCAGCTCTCATGGGTATATATTGGGCCCCCAGCTCTCATGGGTATATATTGGGCCCCCAGCTCTCATGGGTATATATTGGCCCCCCAGCTCTCATGGGTATATATTGGGCCCCCAGCTCTCATGGGTATATATTGGGCCCCCCAGCTCTCATGGGTATATATGGGCCCCCAGCTCTCATGGGTATATATTGGGCCCCCAGCTCTCATGGGTATATATTGGGCCCCCAGCTCATGGGTATATATTGGCCCCCAGCTCTCATGGGTATATATGGGCCCCCAGCTCTCATGGGTATATATTGGCCCCCAGCTCTCATGGGTATATATTGGCCCCCCAGCTCTCAGGGGTATATTGCCCCCCAGCTCTCATGGGTATATATTGGGCCCCCCAGCTCTCATGGGTATATATTGCCCCCCAGCTCTCACCTCTGCTGGCCCCGGGCAGGCTCCGCCGGCGTTCCGTTCCTCTGAGGCGAGCGGCCGCTGGAAGCATGCATCTTGGCCGCTCGCCGGAAACCACCTGATCAGCGCAGAGGTCTCACGAGAGGATCTCGTGCGCTGGTCAGGTGGTTCCTATCCCACGTGAGCGGCAAAGCTGCATGTCAGTGGCCGCTCGCAGGGAGAAGGACGGCCAGCGCGCGGCTCCGATTCCGGCGCTGATTGCCGGAATCTGGCGGGCGGCGCCGGGCCCCCTCCAGTGGCAGAATGCCAGGGCCTTTGCGACCGCTGCGACCCTGGTACTTCCGCCACTGCTATACGTGCTAACCACATCAACGTACCCCATCTTTTAGCAAGTCCTACACTTTGCAAACTCCGTGACTGCCATTATGGAATAAACCCGCTTACCTGTGATAGATCTAAATCACAATCAATAACCTAACCCTACTTTCTATCCCTAATCCTAATTTCTAACCCGAAATATAACCGTAATCCTCATTTCTAACCCGAAATATAACCGTAATCCTCATTTCTAATTCTAAATATAACCATAATCCTCATTTCTAACCCTAAATATAACCGTAATCCTCATTTCTAACCCTAAATATAACTATAATCCTCATTTCTAACCCTAAATATAACCGTAATCCTCATTTCTAATCCTAAATATAACCGTAATCCTCATTTCTAATCCTAAATATAACCATAATCCTCATTTCTAACCCTAAATATAACCGTAATCCTCATTTCTAACCCTAAATATAACCGTAATCTTCATTTCTAACCCTAGCCCTAAATGTAACATTAACCCTAAACAGAACAGTAACCCTTTCCCCATCTCTGACCACCACCTTCTCTCTTTCAACCTATCTGGACTTCCTAAACACCCTGCTCCCCCACCCCACACACACACTCGCAGAAATCTACATGCTGTGGACCCCCATCAATTCTCCAACCTACTTCACCACCTCCCTCATACCTCATCCTTCACCTGCCCTGATGCTGCCACTAATCACTACAACACTACTCTTATCTCTGCTCTAGACGCTCTTGCTCCTCTTCGACTCTGTAAGGCCCCACGCCGCCAGCTTCAGCCCTGGCACACGATCCAGACACGCTACCTGCAAAGATGCTCCCGCACTGCAGAGCGTGCCTGGAGGAAATTCCGCTCTGAAGCTGATTTTGTTCACTTCAAGTTTATTCTCCGGTCATACACCTCTGCCCTCCACTTGGCCAAACAATCCTTCTTTTCATCTCTTATATCTACGCTGTCCTCCAACCCTAAACGGCTCTGGTCCACCTTCAACACCCTCCTCTACCCACCTGCACCTCCCCCCACAGCTGCCTTCAGCGCTCAAGACCTGGCAGACTACTTCCTCAGTAAAACTTTAACTATCAGAAGCAACATCCCAACACAAGATAGTTATCTGCCACCTCCACTCCCACAGGTCCCCTCTGCCACCCTCTGTCGCTTCCTCCCAGCCACTGAGGAGGAAGTCAATTCCTTATTGTCCTCCTCACATCTCACCACGTGCCCGCTCGACCCCATTCCCTCACATCTAATTCCTCCCCTCTCCTCCTCCCTCACCCCTGCTCTCACACACATCTTCAACCTATCTCTCTCCACTGGCTCCTTTCCATCCGCCTTCAAACACGCGCTAGTTACCCCTTTACTAAAGAAACCATCCCTCGATCCCAACTCTCCATCCAACTACCGCCCTGTATCCCTGCTTCCCTTCACATCAAAGCTCTTAGAAAAACTAGTCTTCAACCGCCTCTCCCTCTTCCTGTCCTCCAATTCCCTACTTGACCCCCTGCAATCTGGCTTCCGTCCCCTACACTCAACTGAAACTGCCCTCACCAAAGTCACCAACGACCTCCTAACTGCTAAAAAACACAGCCACTATTCTATTCTCATCCTGCTCGACCTCTCGGCTGCTTTTGACACTGTTGACCACCCCCTCCTTCTACAGACCCTCAACTCTCTGGGTCTCGGTGACACTGCACTCGCTTGGGTCGAATCCTATTTATCCAACAGGTCCTTCTGTGTGTCCTTTGCTGGAAACTCCTCCTCCTCATTGCCTCTATCTGTTGGTGTACCTCAAGGCTCTGTCCTTGGTCCTCTGCTCTTTTCCATCTACACCTCCTCCCTGGGCAAAATCATCAACAGCTTTGGCTTCAATTACCACCTCTACGCTGATGACACTCAGATCTACCTCTCTACCCCTGATCTCTCTCCCCCTGTCCTTTCAAAAGTCAGTGACTGTTTATCTGGCATCTCCTCCTAGATGGCATCTGGCATCGCCTCCCACCACCTAAAGATCAACATGTCAAAGACTGAACTCCTACTTATTCCTCCCTCCAATGCCTCCCCACCTCCTGACTTCTCTATCACGGTGGAGGGTATCACCACTTCCCCATCAAACCAAGTTCGCTGTCTTGGAGTTACACTTGACTCTGCTCTTTCCTTCACCCCCCACATCAAGTCTCTTTCCTCCTCCTGCCGATACCAACTGCGTAATATTTCCAGAATTCGGCCATTTCTTACCGCTGTCACCACAAAACAACTCGTACACGCCCTGGTAATCTCCCGACTCGACTATTGCAATAATCTCTTATCTGGCCTCCCTCTGTCCCGCCTCTCCCCCCTACAATCCATCCTGAACGCCTCCGCCAAGCTAATTCACCTCACCCGCCGCTCTGTCTCTGCCGCTCCCCTCTGCGAGTCCCTTCACTGGCTCCCCATCCACTGCAGAATTAAGTTCCAAATCCTTATCCTTACCTACAAAACCCTCACTAACTCAGCGCCCCACTACCTGTCCTCACTAATCACCAAATACACCCCGGCCCGCTCCCTAAGGTCAAACAGTGACCTGCGCCTAGCTTCTCCCCGCATCACCTCTTCCCATGATAGACTGCAGGATTTCTCACGCGCAGCCCCCACTCTCTGGAACGCTCTCCCTCGTACTGTCAGACTTTCCCCTAACTTCTCTTCCTTCAAACGCTCCCTTAAAACATTCCTATTTAGGGAAGCCTACCACCCAACTCACTGACACAACCATCAATCACTCTCACCTTACAGTCCTCTCCTCCTGTTTCCAACCCCAACCCTCCTAGATTGTGAGTTCCTACGGGAATAGGGCCCTCATCTCCTCCTGTACTGTTTGTCAAATGTTGTTCAATGTATTGTAACCCTGTCTATACTGTGCTTATTGTACAGCGCTGCGGAATATGCTGGCGCTTTATAAATAAAGAATAATAATAATAACCCTAAAAGTGACAGTAACCCGAAACCTTACACTAATTTCTAAACCTACACGTAACCATAACCCTAACTATTGAAAAGATGCTTCTTTTCTGCCCAGATCAGCCGATTTGCCGCAGACGAATTTGTACGTCTCTCTCATTTTAATGGCAGGGTCAGAATAGGGCTCCCGTCTTGCAGCATAGCGGGACATATTTAACCCTCCTTTTGCCTACAAATCCTACAGCACAGCTAGAGTTAAAGAAAAGGTATAATCTCAATTTATATTAAAGCTCTGTCTCCAAATGATTCAGCTCGTTAATCCCAAACCTTGTTTCACATCTTCTCGATGTCTCCCAGGTTCTGGAACTAATTGGCCAGTGTTTATATTTGAAAAGGGATACCGAGCATCGAGTGTAATTCTCCTCAGCTCTGTGCCAAGTGCTTTCTCAAAACGAGCTGGGGATCTAACACGAAAATCAGGGGCTGATTAGCCACCGCTCTGGTGCAATCACACCTCTCAAGAGCAATTATCCCGACCAGGACCCTGATGACATGAAACATCCGCCCGTCGCCCCACGCAGGCGTCATTCCATGCTTTCTGTCATAGTCCAAGGACAGTGATTCGATGGGACAAAATAACCCGGCAGGGCTTTCTTTTCCTAATCTACAAATAACTGAGACTTAGGCGGTCTGATTGGGTCGACGAAGAAGCCGGTGTTTATGTACAGAGACGGGAATAGGATAGTAATTAAATGTGACGTACAAGTGTAACCAGCCATTTTCTTTCCTCCTACCCTCCTTCATACGTTTGTGAAAAGTTTTTCCACCGATAGTCCTTCAGCAAGGGGTAAACCCTTCATAAATACATCAGGATCTTAAAAGACACATTTTTGATGGGTTTTATAGAAACCTTGTGGATAACTGATCCACACATCCTGCATTGACTGCGTTAAAGTTTGAGAGCAGCTTGGTTGTCTTTCCACATAGATTGGTTTCCGTGAAATTATGGTGGAGGTCCTACTTCTGCCCAGGACCTCCTGTGTGTAGCACTTTATAAATCTTCACCTTGCAATGAGAGTAGGCAAGTTTTTAACTGGTTTGTAAATGTTCAAGCCAAGATAGCCCACCTGGCATGAAAAAAATTTCTAGTCTCGAATAGGATATTTTGACTCCATTTCCGACTGTTCGTAAAATCTGGTTAGACAAAACAAATCCCTCGAACCACGGTAATTATTTGCATCAGGTTTTGTGCGGTAATTCCCAGAATGCAGGTTGCACCATTTTATCTGATTGGCGTTCACCGGTCCTGTTGGGTGTTCAAGGTGAGTAATTTAGGTAGTGCTCCCATACTGCACCCCAATGCTGTGTGGTGAAGACCTTTCTAGAAACCATCTTACAGAAGTCTTTCGGGATTCTCTAACAAATGTTCTTTCATTGAAAATACTGTGGATTTGCATTGGAGAGCTATGGTGTATCAATTATGGTAAAACTACGGAGGAATAATGAACCGCCACCATAGCTTGACATACTTTTCACCATTTTCCACCTTGGTTTTGTCTAGCTTACTTTTCGGCATAGTTTGTAATGGTGTTTCCACCATAGTTTCTGCCGATATTATTTACCGTAGATTTATCCATACTTTCCGCCTCAGTCGAAGTGATCTAGCTTTGTTTTCTACCCTTGTTTTTACGGTAAATTGCATGGGAGGACTATGGAGTTCGCCACTTTAAAATCAGCAAAATACATTTACTGTGGGTGCAAACACTGGTGACAAATGGTAAACTGAGAGTAGGCGTAGTTTAGGATTTTTACGGTGGTACCAATGTTCACCATCATGCAACATTGTTTGGAGTAGCTTCACCAGCCGATGTTGGAATATACTTAGTTGGAATCACAGTGAACTTCGGTGTTGAGTGAATTACCCTTCATGTTTCTCTGTTACAGATTTTTCCAGGATATTTTTGAGCCCCAACTCTTGTGCTCTAACTTCAGACATTGGCCACCCACGAGTCACGACCACCGAACCACTGGCTTCACTATGACCATGCTTCTGGTTTCACCCTTATCTACTCCACATGTTCAGATATTTATTCTGTTACATTGTGGAATTCCGTGGCCCTCATGCCCTTAATGTTACATGGATGGTTATATGATGCCCCCTGGCTTGTGTTAAATAACCGGCCTCACGCAATCTCGTCAGCTCAACATGTAGCAGGCATTGGTTGATAAAGGCTGTGCAGCTGAAACGTTACGACTCCACAATAAGTCGGTCATCTTTTAGACTGGAGAGACGTGTCTTTCTTTAGTGTATTATACAAGTGTGGAGTCCTTTTGGGCGCCCTGGCTCCCAGAGAACCCATCTAAAAAAATGAACATTATCACACACTGGTCTAGCGGGCGCATAACCTTCTCTTTCCATTTCTCAATGAGTATCTGGGCCAGCTGATTGAGCCACACAACTAGGTTTGTATTTAGGTCAACATTACGTCTTTGGAGGAGCAGGTAGATGCGTTCCAGAGCTCTTACCCTTATATGGCTTCTCAATCATTCCCGTAGCAAGTGTTGAAGCTCTTTCTCCCTGTGGTACATTGTGTCACCTCTTAGTAAATGTCCTCGAGACGTTCTGAGGTTTCAGCGTTGAGCTGGAAAGTATTAGGGAAGGATTATATTCATGCCCAAGGTGTGCAAATATTTATTGCAATTATATTAAACAAAATTCACCTCTGGAATGAAGATTATTACTTTTTATTTCTGTTTTTATCTTTTCCAGCTGGATGAAAGACAAAAAAGAAAAAACCCAGACAGGAACTGAGAGTAGAAACCCATTCCATCCTCTCACCTCTTTCATGTCGACCCACCTGTTTATTCAGCATCCAACATTCTTTCTTTTCCGCAGCGAGAGGGTGTTGTCTTCAATTGCTCAATGTTCATGTCTAAGCCAGAATTTATGGACCTGGAACAATGGCCCATTGTCTTCTTCTTAATTGTGCTCCACTTAAATACCTGACTGGTTGGAAGTTGGAAAAAAAATATGAAGGTTGCAATGGGGTATATGTTTGTCACTGAAGGAGGTAGTGCAGAGAGGTGGTGTGGACAAACATCTCAGAGGCAATGTAACCTTTTCGAGTGTTTGGAGATGCGTGTTCTGGCCCCTAGAGAAGTCCTAAAGGGCCACAAAGTTGTGATTTATCACATGGTCCAAAAAGACATGTATGTTATACCTCAGGCTCTGCTACACTGGCAATAAGGAGCCGCAAATGTCAGAATTCGGCACGAGCCGGTAACTGTTACTTGTTGTAACACGGCAAACTGATTTAGGCAATGTGGAAGCTGACTAGAAGGTCCCAGTAAACATACCAAGTCCCGTCCTCCACTGAATCACCCATTTACCAAATTCTCATCTCTGCACCAAAAATTTGAAAGTATCAAGGCATTGCCATCCTGATACTTTCCAGGCACAATACATTAATTTTCATCAATCCCTTCCACCTCTTCCTGGAACTGTTCCTTAACCGATGAGTTATTTTATCGCAGCTTCCACCATTTTTTCTAGCCATTTAATGTCATGTTTTCACGTTTCCCTCGCGTCACGTTTTGGAGAAGGTGTAACTTCTGCTAACTACTTTACAAGATGGTCCATTATGAAGGAGGATCTACAAGATACTGGACTCTAAAAATCATGAAGCCAACACTTTCCAACCATTTTAAAGACTCTTTTATAAATCCTAAATAAACAAGATGGTATTTAGAGTATATCTTCCCATGTGGGTTTAATGTGGATCACCTGGTGGACTGAACTGGTGGTGTCCTAACACGCAATCAAGCACAAACCAATAATTTTTTCCCTTTGGAATAAGTTAGAGACGGGTGAGCTGTGAGACTCTCCTCCTTTAAGACATATAGGGTCCTGTCCGTTTAGCGCAGTTAATGAGTGAGCTGTTGAGTATAGCAACTGCAGTCGTTAATGTTAGTGGATCCCGTCTTGTTCCCGATCTTGAGCAGGCCTCATGTGCCTCTCTACTGCTGCTACTCTTTAGCCTCTCCAAAACATGACAGACTAACCTGCTAATACAGTACAGGTGGAGTATCCTTTAGCCAAAAGATCCAAATCCGAAATTACCAAAACACAAGATGCTTTTTAGCACCAACTTGACACCAAAAGTGAAAAAATCCACCCCAGACCTTCTGTGATGGGGACAAAACTATACTATGATGATGATATAGGGTGTGTATGAAACCTCTATGGATTTCGTGTGTAGATTTGGGTCCCATCCCAAAGATATCTCATTATCATATGCAAATATTCCAAAATCCAAATGCAAAACACTTCCGGCTCCAGGAGTTTAGGATAAAGAACGATCAACCTATAAGTGACCTAGCAATAGGAAGCAGCTAAGACCTAATGGCTTACATCGGATTTTAATCGTGTTACTTGCTTGCCCGGAATAGGGGACCTTTAGTGTTTTTATGGAATCTCAACACGGAGGGTAGAGATGTCAGGTGACGTTAACACCATCGCTAGCGTTCAAAATGGCTGCAAAACTGAGATAATTTGACTTTTTCCTGATATTTTTCTCCTTGCACAATATAAAACCTGTATTAATGAGAAATATATAAAAATCTTGAAAGTGGAGCAAGTCGGGAAGGAGGAGCAGAAGCGTCCCATCTCAGCAACTGATCAGTAACCATGGGTGGTTCCAACCATGTGGGAAGTCAGGTTTTAACAAACAACCCCATCAATTACCAGCAGCTCCCAGGGCTGTTTTTGCAAGCCTGTTGGGTGTTTATGAGGTAAAATTAAATTGTGTTCCTTTTAAAGAATAACAATGTTAGTGTTCATCATGCTGTGTGCATGCCAGTAATAGCAATGGGTTTGGATTCTGAGGCTTGGTAATGAGGCACATCATTGGGTGCTTCTACAATCACATCACAGCATCCGCATAGCTGACGCGTGGGAATCTGCAGGGCAGCCTGATATCATTGCTACACTTTGTGTTTGTTTTGGACGTTACATATTGCATTAAGGGCTTAGACATTACTCAGTCTGACCTCTTATTCCCTGAACCCACCATCGTTCAATGAGGCCAAGATGCTTGTATAACTGAAGTGGGCCAGTTGGACCCAACCAAGCATCGCCGGCTTCCCATGGCCGATCAATTTCAACATATCGAATCGCATGCTAGTGGAGTCCATGAAGGGCTTTGTACTTACTCAACAATGAGATCAGTGACACAGTAACAAAGGACAAACAAAGTTTTCAGCTTTTCAACCTGGAAAAAAGGAAAACAAGATGTCCAAGTCAACTTGGTAGATTTTTTTACACCATCTTCATGTGATACAGAATTTTGCAGACTGTTGTCAACTATTAATTATTGACCTGTGATCTGCTAAGATGCAGTGAATGACATCACAAGTTGACATTTATTAGATTGCCACCAATCTCTGATAGCTGTGACCACTATCTTCCCACCTGCAGTGCTAAGGTGCAATAACTTGTATTTTTTTTATTAGCTAAGTCATGCAGATCCAAAATCTTGGGGGGGGGGGGAGGTGGTTCAGTAATCTTTAATTTATTTATTTTCTACACTTTTTTTAATGGGCTAGTCATATACAGTCAGGTCCAGAAATATTGGGACATCGACACAATTCTAACATCTTTGGCTCTATACACCACCACAATGGAGTTGGAATGAAACAAACACAATGTGCTTTAACTGTAGACTGTCAGCTTTAATTTGAGGGTATGTACATCCAACTCAGGTGAATGGTGTAGGACTTACAGCAGTTTGCAGATGTGCCTCCCACTTGTTAAGGGACCAAAGGTAATGGGACAGAATAATAATCATAAATCAAACGTTCCCTTCTTAATACTTGGTTGCAAATCTTTTGCAGTCAGTCACAGCCTGAAGTCTGGAACGCATAGACATCACCAGACGCTGGGTTTCATCCCTGGTGATGCACTGCCAGGCCTCTACTGCAACTGTCTTCAGTTCCTGCTTGTTCTTGGGGCATTTTCCCTTCAGTTTTGTCTTCAGCAAGTGAAATGCATGCTCAATGGGATTCAGGTCAGATGATTGACTTGGCCATTGCACAACATTCCACTTCTGTCCCTTCAAAAACTCTTTGGTTGCTTTTGCAATATGCTTTGGGTCATTGTCCATCTTCACTGTGACGCGCCGTCCAATGAGTTCTGCAGCATTTGGCTGAATGTGAGCAGATAATATTGCCCGGAACACTTCAGAATTCATCCTGCTGCTTTTGTCAGCAGTCACATCATCAATAAATACAAGAGAACCAGTTCCATTGGCAGCCATACATGCCCACACCATGACACTACCACCACCATGCTTCACTGATGAGGTGGTATGCTTAGGATCATGAGCAGTTTCTTTCCTTCTCCATTCTCTTCTCTTCCCATCACTCTGCTACAAGTTGATCTTGGTCTCATCTGTCCATAGGATCTTGTTCCAGAACTGTGAGGGCTTTGTTAGGTGTTGTTTGGCAAACTCTAATCTGGCCTTCATGTTTTTGAGGCTCACCAATGGTTTACATCTTGTGGTGAACCCTCTGTATTCACTCTGGTGAAGTCTTCTCTTGATTGTTGACTTTGACACACATACACCTACCTCCTGGAGAGTGTTCTTGATCTGGCCAACTGTTATGAAGGGTGTTTTCTTCACCAGGGAAAGAATTCTTCGGTCATCCACCACAGTTGTTTTCTGTGGTCTCCCGGGTCTTTTGGTGTTGCTGAGCTCACCGGTGCGTTCCTTCTTTTTGAGAATGTTCAAAACAGTTGTTTTGGCCACGCCTAATGTTCTTGCTATCTCTCTGATGGGTTTGTTTTGTTTCTTCAGCCAATTGATGGCTTGCTTCACTGATAGTGACAGCTCTCTGGATCTCATCTTGAGAGTTGACAGCAACAGATTCCAAATGCAAATAGCACACTTGAAGTGAACTCTGGGCCTTTTATCTGCACATTGTAATTGGGGTAATGAGGGAATAGCACACACTTGGCCATGGAACAGCTGAGAAGCCAATTGTCCCATTACCTTTGGTCCCTTAACAAGTGGGAGGCACATCTGCAAACTGCTGTAAGTCCTACACCGTTCACCTGAGTTGGATGTACATACCCTCAAATTAAAGCTGACAGTCTGCAGTTAAAGCACATTGTGGTTGTTTTATTCCAACTCCATTGTGGTGATGTATAGAGCCAAAGATGTTACAATTGTGTCGATGTCCCAATATTTTTGGACCTGACTGTATTTACAGGGCTTTTGTAAAATTGATAGATATGGATAGATTTCCAGATTTCACCTCTGCTGCCCAGCCAGGGTGTCATGGTGACTGCCGGTGTCTCCCTGGGCAGGGGACGCCTAGCATTTGGCACTCCCTAGTTGCCGGCCGTGGTGACCTCTTGGCCTGTCATTCCGTGCATTGCGTTGCCCCTGTTTCCCTCCTGCTGTCCTCCCACATCGGTGGGGTGTGGCCATGAGGTCCAGGAAATGCAGCATTTGTGAGGTCCAGGCAGGGACTGAGCTGCATATGGGCCAGCTGGGTGGGAGAGGCAAGTGGATGGCTCCTCCCTGGGAAGGGGCAGGGCTCGTCCAGGCTCTCTATTTAAACCCAGACTCCCAGAGTGATGGTGCTCAGTTTCAGCTCTTCTCTGATCTCAGCACCTTACCACATTTCCCTATTGACCTGCTGGATTTTTACCCTTGGCTTTGACTCTTGCTGCAAATGAACTCCACCTGTCCAGACCTAATTGCTTGCCTTCTGATCAGTCTTTCTGCATAATCCGTATTGTACCGTGCCCTGATTCTCTTTGTTATACCGGCTGGTTGGAGTAGAGGTAACATCACTGCTCTGCGTGCAGAGAGCCTGTGGAGTCATGGGTTCGATCCCGATGAGCACCTCTCCAGTAAGTGTCCTTGGGCAAGACACCTAACGGTACATACTCGCCACCCAGGACATACTTGAAAATGAGAGAAATCTCAATGTATCCTTCCTGGCAAAATCCTTTCTCAAAGAAAGCCATACTGGGCTCCCATATATCGGGACATGACATAGACTGGTAGATATGGATAGATACAAAGATACATCGATTAATAGACAGGGATAGAAAGATAGATAGAGAAAGATATGGATAGATACAAAGATGCATAGATTAATAGATATGAATGGATAGATAGATAGATATGGAGATAGATAGGTATTTATTTATTTATAAAGTATTTTACCAGGAAGGATACATTGAGATTTCTCTAGTTTTCAAGTATGTCCTGGATTCAAGAACAATGTTACAGAAATACAAAGTAATAAAATTCAAGATATTAAAAACACAAATATACAGATTAACAGAAAATAAATATGTAGGAAATAGTCATTATGTTACATGTTTACAGGTGCATTCTGTATATAGTCATTATGTTACATGTTTACAGGTGCATTCTGTATATATTCATTATGTTACATGTTTACAGGTGCATTCTGTATATAGTCATTATGTTACATGTTTACAGGTGCATTCTGTATATAGTCACTATGTTACATGTTTACAGGTGCATTCCGTATTGAGGTATGGTAATAGGGAGCTCTTAAGTGACTTAAGACTGGGGGAAGTTTTGATGGCGTCTGGGAGGTTATTCCATAGCTGCGGTGCTCTGTAGGAAAATGAGGACCGAACCACTTTCTTTTTGTATTGCGGTATTGCAAGTAAGGTGCTGGTCCTGGATCGGAGGTTATATCATGAGGGAGCTGCTGGGGGAAGCAGTCTATTCAGGTAGGGTGGCAGCTTCCCAGAAAAGCTCTTAAACACCAGGTTGGAAAGGTGAAGGGTGCGTTTAGATTCCAGCGATGGACAGTTTAGCTCTTTTAACATGTCACAATGGTGGGTCGTGTAGTTCCATTGTAGCACAAAGCGGCAGAATGAGATATACAATGTAGTAAGTTTATGAAGGTGTGTTTGCGGGGCGGCTGCATACACTACATCTCCGTAATCAATAGCTGGCATAAGCATTTGTTGTACAATCTGCTATTTTACCGCGGGGTTCAAGCAGGATTTGTTTCTGTAAAGGGCACCTACACTATATTGCCAAAAGTATTCGCTCACCCATCCATATGCGAGTCAAGGCAGGTGAGTGAATACTTTTTTGGCAATATAGTGTAGTTTGGGGTAAAGTTTAGATGAGAGTTTTTCGATGTGGGGGCCAAAGGATAGATTTGGGTCTAACCACATACCTAGATATTTGATCCATCTGATAGATAGATAGATAGATAGATAGATAGATAGATAGAGATTGATATGGATAGATAGATATAGATTGATATAGAAAGATAGATAGATAGATAGATAGATACTCCAAAAAATGTGTGCAATGTGAAGTGCCAGACATATTTATGGATATAGTGTAACCTCACCCACTGCTCACCACCTAGATGTTTGCCCAACCAGCACCATATACACAAAATGGGATACCCATATGGTGGACAGATAGATTAATAGACTGATAGATAAGTATATGGATGAATGGACACATGTATATATATGCAATGGATACAGGGCTAGATAGATGGGTGGATAGACAGGTGGATAGATAATTGATAGATGGATGAATATATAGATAGGTAGACGGATAAATGAGTTGAGAGATTGATGAAAATATATAAAAGGGTAATTAGATATATGGATGGATAGATAGATGACATCTGTCTCAATATTGAAGACGTTTCCACAACAAATGCCAAAGGGCCCCAGGCTGGACATCCATTTCCGAAACCACAATGGGATGAGCCAATAAAGTAGAGACATTAATAAGGTGGTTCATTATGGAAAAGTCATGGTAACTAGATATTACAAATTATCCAGCATGTGACTCAGTCACTTGTAACTTTCCAAAGTGTGAGATAAATATCTAGAAAGCCCTCCAGTGAGCAGGCTGCAGAGAGAGACTGGATGAATGCATCAGGAAAGTGCTGATAATTTGATGACAGATCGGACAGGAGATGTGACTGAATGAAGAAGACCCCAGAGTCATTAGCAGTTAATTAGAGGAAATGCAGTGACAGATAGTGTCAGTTTATCCCTTTGAAGCAGCCTGTCAGGTCAAGAGGAGCAAAGAGGAAGGTTGTAAGAGGTCAGAGATCAGAGGGGACCCGTCACCTGCAGATGGATCTATAAAGCCCCGCAAAAAAATAAATCTGCATATGGAAAGAGTTATTAAGCAGAAGAGGTGAGGCTTTCACCGGGATGATGATCTCTCCGGATAATACTTCTTTATCAGCAATACACTTTTATGGACATTACATTGTGATTATACAATTAAAAAGGGTAAAAACAGAGATAATGAAATGAAGAGACTAAAAGGATTACACAACATTATCATAAAGATCTGGATAGATACACGGACGGATAGCTAGATCACTATGGATAGATACAGATAGATGGATGGATGGATAGATAGTTAGATCAATCTTTATTTATAAAGTATTTTACCAAGAAGGATACATTGAGATTTTTTTCGTTTTCAAGTATGTCCTGGGTTAATATGGCTAGATACGGATAGATATGGACAGATACAGAGATATACACGGATGGAAAGTTAGATATGGATAGATACAGATAGATGATGTCACGAACCTCCTAGATATATAATGTCTGCTCCCTGTATGCAGACATGCTATCCTACACTTCCGGTCCTTGAAGTGGCCGGAATGTCTACCTATTACCATACACAGACAGTACCAAAGGTATACACTCATAAAACAGAATAAAAGACACCAGGGGTTAATGCCAGAGTTGCTCATGAACCAAATACCAGGGGTTAATACTAGGGTTGCTCTTGAGCTAGATACCAAGGGTAAATACCAGGGGTCATAAGAGGTATGCCAGGGTTAGTTATGCCAGAACAGGTAGCCAGAGGATTGTCAGGGGTCGTGTGCCAGAACGGGTAGTAAGAGGATTGTCAGGGGTCATGTGCCAGAACAGGTAGTCAGAGAATTGACAGTGGTCGTGTGCCAGATCGGTTAGTCAGAGGATTGCCAGGGGTTGTGTGCCAGATCGGGTAGTCAGAGGATTGCCAGGGATCATGTACCAGATCGGGTAGTCAGAGGATTGCCAGGGATCATGTACCAGATCGGGTAGTCAGAGGATTGCCAGGGGTCGTGTGCCAGATCGGGTAGTCAGAGGATTGCCAGGGGTCGTGTGCCAGATCGGGTAGTCAGAGGACTGCCAGGGTCGGTTATCGGAGTTGGTTGTAACTCAGGAGCCATGGTGTTAACAGTCAGGAGAAATTGTCAGACAAGCCAGAAGACCTACACAGATATTCAATCAAGTAGTAATGCAAGCGAGCACTGAGAGGAGTGAGAACCACATCAGGGCAAGGAACCAGGGTTAGGCGTCTGAATTTAAACTCTGTGGATGCTGCATCATCACTCCGCGCCCCGCCTGCGTCCTCAACCCGTGACCATGATCGAGCAGCATTTGACTCGGTGGCCGGCCAGCGAGCAGCGAGGAAGGTGCTGCCAAGATCCCAGGCCAGCGTGGGACGTGACAGATAAAGGAATGCACAGTTAGATAGATATAGATACAGAGATATAGATGGTTAGATACAGATAAATAGATAGATGGATGGCTGGATGGATAGATCAATGAATAGATATTCTGCAGGCTTTCACAACCAAGCGATCAGGTTACTGAGCTAATCCATCATACATAATGGCTCCACTCGTTAACCAACAGCTTGTGCCGTTATTCCAGCCGAGCCGCATACTTTGCTTGCCGCGCAGTCTTCACTCGAGCCTATTGTAAATGAATACTTATAAAGCCATGCATCGGGAGGTTTAATTAAAGACTAGCCAGAGCACAACGACCCATTCCAACCACGCTCACCATGCTCGCCTTGAGACGATATTCTGTACACAAAGCCTGGTGTTAAGTGATTTTCCATTTGCGGCCTGAGCCACCGGTATCCATTAGCGTTTCCCTCCTGTTACGTCTCGAGACGCTAAATCAGCAAAGCCGGTAACCAGGATCCGGCAAGGGTTATCAGCTCAAGCCGATATTTCCATTCAGTGTCTCCCTGTTACCGGCTAGTACCCGGCGCGTACCTGTAATACAAGGTGTGATGGGACTCCGGCTAATCAATGACGTATTGAACGCCACATATAGAAACGGGCCTTGAGCTGCTGCGGGATGCTTGGGAAGAGGCAGATTCTTCTTTGTTCCTCTCCCGTACGTCCTGGCGAGTAACAATACCTGCATTCAGCCCCTGCCAAGCCAGCACAAAGCGCTTACCATGCTAACACAGATAAGAGTAGGCAGGCAAAATGACTTTCAACAATATTTAGCTTCATGTAAAGCATATACGAGCGGAGCACAGAGCCAGTCTGTACGATAGCGAGCTCCAATGAACTCGGCCCGGATCTCCTTCTAGCAGAGAGGCCCTAAGCGTAGAACCAGCGGAAGCTCGTCGGGCCAGGAGGTACGTAGCATTCCTCCCCAACATGCTGCAGCTGGGTCTGATACACAGGGAGACAGGCTCGGATTCAGGCAGTAAAGGATACATCCTATAGACTAGTGCATCCTTCACAGCCATGCTCTGTTATGGGGGTCTCCTAGCCCCCCCTCACTGCAGGGTCACCCTGCAATCTGATGGTGTGTAGAGCCCTAGGACACACAGCACAGGTACAAGGCAGCCGCATACATGACCCAATCTGGTTTTATCACCTCTGACCCCAATATCATTTTCCCTTAAGATACCGTAGACTTTTTTTGAGGGTATTTTCTGCAGATTTAGGTAACGTCAGCAGCTCTGCTTCTAGGCAATGCACATTCTCAGATGTTCTTCCCAAATCCTGGGTTTTCTCTGTGTTGTGGTGGGGGCTGCCGTATATTTCCCCTGAATGGGTTAAACGGCATGGGACTTTCAGGACTAGATAGATAACCGCTTCGCCTACTTGCTGACATTTTGCTCTGCGGGAAACTGTCTGGCAAAGTATAAGTTCAATATGTACGTTTTATTATTTTACATTTTTTATATATTTTTTTTTCTAATCATATCTTTCACATTTTTTAAATGACGACGGATGTGGGAGGAATAAAATAAGCATACTGATAAATAAATCGAAATAAAAATACGAGTGAACCTCATGCCTGGACGTGAGATGAGAAGGGGAGAACGGGGCATTTTATTCACTTTTAAAATGTCTTTATTTTTTTATTTATGTTTCATTATATTGTTTATATCACAGTTGGCAACATTTATAGTGAATCTGTTCAGGTTTAGATAACACAGGCCTCGGACGCTTTACTGCTCTTATTATCCCCAGCCATCCCTGGGCATGAGCTGTAACGTGGCCACTGTTTACGTGTCTGGGCTGTCCTTAATCATTTCATGGCGTGGCATTTTGAAAAATCAAATAAAATATGCCCTGTTTATGTAGCTTATTATTATCTGGATATTACTATTATTATTGTTATTATTACTACAATGATACTATTATTATTACGATATTAATATAATACTTCTAATAATTATTATAATTTTTTATATTTATTAGTAGAATTAAGGATACATTTATAATTTTTTTAATTATTATTAAATCTTACTATTAGAAGCATATTTATTCGAATTATTATTAGCAGCATTTATTATGATAATTTTTTATTAATTTTATTGTATAAATAATACAATTATTATTACTATAATTATACTATTATTATTACGATATTAATATAATACGTCTAATAATTATAATTTTTAATATTTATTAGTAGCATTAAGAATACATTTATAATTTTTGAAATGATTATTAAATGTTACTATTAGAAGCATATTTATGCTAATTATTACCACCAGCATTTATTATGATAATTTTTTATTCATTTTTATTGTATCAATAATACAATTATTCTTAGCAGCGTATTCATATTTTTTCATTCTTAAAATTTCTTCTTAGCAGCGTATTCATATTTTTTCATTCTTAAAATTTCTTCTTAGCAGCGTATTCATATTTTTTCATTATTAAAATTTATTCTTAGCAGCGTATTCATATTTTTTCATTATTAAAATTTATTATTAGCAGCGTATTCAGATTTTTTCATTATTAAAATTTATTATTAGCATTAGTAATATTTATCCTTTAGAATTTATTATTAGTATTTGTAATATTTATCCTTATTGAATTTATTGAATTGAATATTGTTGAATTTATTATTAGTGTAACCCTTTATTTTGTTTTTACTTTAATATCTTTATTATTAATCTATTATTATTTATTATGTTTCACTAATCAGGTTTCCGGTTGATTGGATTTCATTTCCAGAATGAGATTGCTGAGATGTTCTGTGATTTCAGATCCATTTGATTTGTTGTCAATATGTGATTATTGATTTATTAGTTCTCTGTATATTAATGCTTATTCGTCGTTATCTCATTACGGATTTTGCTACAGATGAGTTTAGAATGAAATGAATGTTCTGTTTGACTCCGACCTCATCCTTAAAAAAGTATGACCGGTAGATTGTGGGTGCAGTGCTTTTCACAAACTGTCCTTTTTGCGGAGGCGCCCCATACATCTACACTACCTCCCCCCAATCACTACGGCAAGAAGCCCGCCCACCCACTGTTATACCAAGCTCACCCCTCCCCAAAACAGTGTTTTAAAATAAGTATCCCAGACATCCCATCCTTACTCCATAACGACACCAATATTCTGCCAGTCCCCCACACCTCTTCCCAATGTTTCAGATGCCCATTGCGGGAAATGTGCCTTTTAGGAAATGAGAATTTATTTTCTATCGTTTATGTTTATAAAATCGAATTTAGAACAAGAGTAAATAATCATATTTACAGAGAGCAAATTCTGACAGCATTTATTATAGTTTACAGACTCATTGCTGCGAGTTTTATTGATGTGCAGCTCTGTTATACACTCACACCCCCTTGAAAATATAGAGGAGCCCCTAAAAAGACACTCGCACACCCTGAATATATGGAGGAACCTCTAAAAGACACCCGCACACCCTGAATATATGGAGGAGCACCTAAAAACACACCCACACACCCTGAATATATGAAGGAACCCCTAAAAAGACACCTGCACACCCTGAATATATGGAGGAACCCCTAAAAAGACACCCGCACACCCTGAATATATGGAGGAGCCCCTAAAAAGACAGCCGCACACCCTGACTATATGTAGGAGCCCCTAAAAAGACACCCGCACAACCTGAATATATGGAGGAACCCCTAAAAAGACAGCCGCACACCCTGACTATATGGAGGAGAACCTAAAAAGACACCCGCACACCCTGAATATATGGAGGAACCCCTAAAAACACTGCACACCCTGAATATATGGAGGAACCCCTAAAAACACACCCGCACACCCTGAATATATGGAGGAGCCCCTAAAAACACACCCGCACACCCTGAATATATGGAGGAGCCCCTAAAAATACACCCGCACACCCTGAATATATGGAGGAGCCCCTAAATAGAGGGATCAATGGATGTAGGCCCAAAACAGGGTCTGTCCCTGTAATGAGGCCACTTGGAATGTATATTGCGTTTATGAGATATTTCCTGGAATTGGATTGGATTGTACTTGTCCTGTTTACACATTAATCAGGTGTTGCCTCTCTTTATCAGAAGCTTTTAGTAGGTATTGATTGTGTTAGAGCTCTACACTTCATCGGGAAGGGGGTTATCATCACTCATACTTACACACTCACTGTCAGCCGAACACACAAACACATTCCAACCCACACGCACTGCCTTGAACCCAGTTTCACTTACACCTCCATCCACACACAAACCTACCTTTATTGTAGGGTAGGGCCTTAATGCTTTATGGGGACTGTTAAAGCTTTTAAAGCAAAAATTAAGGAAAAAATGTTCCCAAGGGCTGATCAGTGTAACTCGATGTGCAGCTGTGGACTTCTGCATACCTCTTGGATTTGTCTCCTTCCTTCCCTTCCCTTCCCTTCCTTCTTCCCTTCCCTTCCCTTCCCTTCTTCCTTCCCTTCTTCCCTTCCCTTCCCTTCCTTCCTTCCT
Organism: Leptobrachium leishanense; assembly: GCA_009667805.1. Taxonomy (NCBI): domain Eukaryota; kingdom Metazoa; phylum Chordata; class Amphibia; order Anura; family Megophryidae; genus Leptobrachium; species Leptobrachium leishanense. The sequence goes on from CM019074.1 coordinate 101,986,795, forward strand.
TCCTCCCTCCCGTAAATTTGTGACATTTAGGTGGAATCAGTGGAGGAAGTGCCTGTGTTAAGACATCAGCATTGAGCACCCCTGTTGATTATTCATAATATTTATTGTGTCCCATTGACAGCGTTGGCAGCCATTCTCAGCTGTTTGCGCTTTCTGCACACGCTGCCCACATAATTACCCCAGGCCTTCGCTGAAATGCTTGTTTTGTTTTCCAAACCTGTTATGGCTTCATCGTCAGATGTGGTTAAAGGTTTCAAGTGGCGGCATATTTCTGATTGCGCAAGAAATAGTGTTTTTTAAGTAGGACGGCATCCTTTTACATGCGCTATGACCGCGGGCTGAGTCTCAGAAATCTCTCTCATGGTTTATGTTCATCCATACCCTTTCAAAGGTCGTCATTATGGAAAATGTGATCAGAGGTGACTTGTCGACCATGGCTCAATTTATTTGTGGCCAACTGATTGACTTCAAAACCAGTGTCTTAAGACGTATCGAACGTCACTCCATCAAGTGAGTCCAGGTAGCTCCAGCGGAGACGCTTTGAAGACTAGACAAGAAATTGTAGAACCTGTTTAGCAGCGCAAGCATGTACCAGGAACCAACTCACAGGGCTTGAGAGGGTCCTCGGCACACATGAGAGCTGCGATACGTTGATTCAGGGACCTTACTGATAAGATCTCATGGTTCCATGTCAATACTCCTTGTCCCTAGGCACCCTTTCCTGGAGTCCCTAGGACTCCCAATCCCTAAGCACCCTTCCTGGAGTCTCTAGGACTCCCTAGGACTACTTGTCCCTAGGCACCCTATCCTGGAGTCCCTAGGACTCCCCGTCCCTGGGCACCCTTTCCTGAGGTCCATAGGACTCCCTGTACCTAGGCACCCTTTCCTGGAGTCCCTAGGACTCCCTTCCCTAGGTCCCTTTTCCTGGCATTTCCTATGACTCTGTCCCTGGGCACCCTTTCCTGGAGTCCCTAGGACTCCCTGTCCCTGGGCACCCTTTCCTGGGGTCCATAGGACTCCCTGTACCTAGGCACCCTTTCCTGGAGTCCCTAGGACTCCCTTCCCTAGGTCCCTTTTCCTGGCATTTCCTATGACTCTGTCCCTGGGCACCCTTTCCTGGAGTCCCTAGGACTCCCTGTCCCTGGGCACACTTTCCTGGGGTCCATAGGACTCCCTGTACCTAGGCACCCTTTCCTGGAGTCCCTAGTATTCCCTAGAACTCCTTGTCCCTTGGCATCCTTTTACTGGTGCCTAGGCACCCTTGCTGGAGTCTCTAGACTACTTGTCCCTAGGTAACCTTCCTGGAGTCCCTAGGAATACTTGTCTCAAGGCACCCTTCCTGGAGTCCCTAGGACTACTTGTCCCTAGGTAACCTTCCTGGAGTTCCTAGGACTCCCTGTCCCTAGGCACCCTTTCCTGGAGTCCCTCACATTCCATGGGCATGTGCATGATTTCACATTATAGCACTGACCTGGCAGAAGGACACCAGAGAACTATTTGTTTTGTGTCTTTCTCTTTGAGGCAGCAGATTACTCCTCCTCTTCACTGAGGGACCAGACATAAGTAGTGGATGTTTTAAGCTACTTTTTTGGCCAGATTTAACTTCTTTTGCTGATTTTTGCAAATAAAGACAACATTTTATTTTCTCTGTGCTTCTGCCTCCGCTCCGCTAGTCGGAAAATCATCACTGGACAAATATCAGCAGCTCCTCGGTTATTGTTGATTTAATGGTCCTGTCTCTGCAGACACGATGGTAAATACTGAGATACCGCGACTGCCAGAAAACTGCTCTTGTTACGCACAATTTAAACCTTAAAGTAACCTTTCTTTAGGCAGTGCTACCCCTTTAATTAAAGCATGAGTGAATGCAGAATCCTGCCAGGATATTAAAATGTTTAAATCCCAGTATTTCCCAAGAAATCCATGACAGTAGCCGTGAAATGGAGAGGAGACTCGCCGTTATCCCTGCCCAGATTTAAGTTGTCAGCTTTAATATGCGGCGGTAGATATGGATTTCCGCTTGTGGTGACTGGTAGCTTCTCTTTGTTCATGGGAATATTTCCACGGAATAAAAGTGATTAGTATTAGGCAGTGAGTGAGCTCACGTCTGTGATTGCAAGCGGAACATCTGCACCCAGGTCTGGGCACCGGCCAATATACCCGCTAAAGTCCACTGCCATCCTGCACCCTGACGCAGCGCATAGAGAATGTCTAATTACATCAACTCATTATGTGCTTTTAACACCGTGCGTGCCAGAGGGTCTGCGACACATCTCCAAGCTCACAATTTACCGATTTTTACCCGCAAATACTGGTTGAGGGTCCGTTATTCAAAAGGCATGGAACCAGAAGTGCTTTGGATTTCAGAGTTTTTTCAAATTTGGGACTATTTGCATATAATAAGCTGTCTCGACGATGGGACCCGAGTCTAAACACAGAATCCGTTTGTTTCACACACCCTGCCTAATTAACCGGTCCTTGGCTGGCCAGGCCAAATAGAAAAGCGAGGAAAGACATTCCAAGGTCGAGGGCTGGAGAAGTCAGACACATGTAATACTGGCCAAGGTCAAGGGCAGCAAAGAAACTCAGAACCCTAAACGGAGCCAAGGTCAGGAGCTGGAGACAGAGTGATGACCTGATGGTATAACCACATCAGGGCAATGGAAAACACCAAGAACAGATATTTAAAGTACCCAGGCTGTTGCCGGTTGGTAGTGGTGGTGCTAGACCGTGAATGTACCAAGACGTGGAGGCAATGGGGCATCAGTGGAATGGTGCTGAAGTAAAAAGGCATCATCAGAAGGGCGTAGAGGCAAGGGGTTGTCATCAGAATGACGGAGAAGCATGGAGGCAACATCAGAATGACAAGGGGACAAGACGGTTTCATCGAAATGATGCGGAGGCATCATTGGAATTACGTGGAGGCATAGGGTCTATGCCAGAAGACAGTGGACAATGCTGATCTCCAACCAGCCAAGTTCCTTAACCCAGTCGACATCCAGCGAGCTTTTACCTGAGCCTGTCCTTTACAGGATGAAAATTCCTTCCAATCCTTAAAAGAATGTCCTGGTGCATAAAACATCCAATCAAACCTCGTGACTAGCGTCACTGTGTGACTCCATTAGTGTCTAATGGTGTGGATGGGGTACGTATGGGTGAGGGAATCCAACAGGTAGGCAACAGTTGTATCTCTTTGCATATTTGACTGTATTAAAGCAGCTTGTTTTGGGTCTGTTTAATTTGAGGTGGACCTTTATGTGCATCGTTTTGGAGATTGTCTGTTTTAGACGTCTGTTCATGGTGTCGTTGTCTGTCAATGCTGTTGATGATCAGAGTTTGAGATGCATCGCTCATTGCTGGGCATGTAGGGTTTCGCTTTGTCACTGCCATGTTGGTTTCCAGTGGTGAGCAACGCACAGACTTTAGGACGACCGCCTGGTGTTTGATATTTAACAATACATTTGGGTGACGGCAGGATTTCTTACAATCTGTGTGTCTGGTTCTAGTTGATTTTATGTTACTGGATGGATTGATTGTTCCAATCGATAATCTCCAAATGGGATGTGGGAGTTTCTTTGGCTTTCCAATCACAATTTTTTTAGGTTGGATGATGTTGTATGATGTCATTATGGAATAGATTGTTGACAGGTCATAGAACACTTATTGGAAAATGATAAACGGCGGGCAATCTCTATTGGGAAGATTGGAATCAACCTCTGGTGTGATCAGACTGGTCTCCATGAAGTCCCACTTGCATCATACCCATGGCTTCCTTTATGGATTTCTTAGAATGTATACGCTCCTATTGATGTTGGTATCTTCCACAGATCAGGGATCAACCACCTTGGCCCTCCAGATGTTTTGGAACTACATTTTCTATGAGGCTCAACCTACCGAATGAGTGGCTGAATATCATGTGTGATGTAGTTCCAAAACATCTGGTGAGCCAGTGTGGCTGACCCCTACCATAGTGTTCCCGGTAAGATAAGCCTAATTACACTGGAATAAATTACCAGATGTGTGGCGTTTTGTTTTTACAAATGCACAAGGACTCAAGCCAACTCCTTTCTGAATACACCCTATATCCTCAATAAACACCACCCCAGTAACTCGTGGAAACTCCCTATGTATGCATTTGTCTTGGTGATAACCCTCGCTCAGAACAGAATCCTCCCGTATTTATGCTTGAAGGAGCCCCAGGTATTCCAAGTTCCCCTCCTGAAATCCAATACATGTGAACATGTAGGTAAAAATGAAATTAAGACAAATATTCATGACCTGTTGGATCATTTATGTCAATAAAAAAGGTAATTTAGAATGAAACTGAAGTATCTTTACAGCATGTATTATTGTAGATAAATGCAAAGTTATGCACTTTGGAGTGAAGAACACATAAGCAATTTATACCCTAAGGCTGGGGTCAGACCAGCGCACTTCTAACGTGCGTTCTAGCGCACTTAATTACGGCCGCACTAGCAGCAAATGACGGACAATGACGGCCAATATACGAAGTACGGTCGCACGAAAGTCCGGCCGCGCAACGCAAGTGGAAAATGAACGCATTTTTTCGAGAACGCAGAACCTCTAGTACGGACGTACAGAGTGCGCTGCGCCCGCTAGCGGTGTGTGTGTGTGATTTGGAGACGTCAGACCCTGCTCGTGTCCGGCCAACATAACGTCCAGACACCCAAAGTTTCCTGGTTTGGATCCGTAAAAAATCACACACAAAAATGCGCATCGTATGACCGTTGTCGCGTATTCCGTGAAAAAATACGTCAATGCGTTCGGACGCACTTTTTTAGGTTCGCGTGTAAAAATGCTTTCGTTTGACCCTAGCCTAAATGGTACGGAGTTCAGTAAATCAACACAGGAGAAGGATTTGGGAATAATCATAAACTTCAAACTAAGTAACAATGTGCAATGTCAAACAGCAGCCGCCAAGGCCAGCAAGGTATCGGCATTAAAAGGGGAATTCACTCTCGGGATGAAAACATAATTTCGCCTCTTTATAAATCAATGGTCAGACGCACCTTGAATATGCCGAGTGATTCTGACACCTGTTTTAAGAAAGGATATTATAGCGCTAGAAAACGTGCAGAGACGGGCAACTAAATTAATAAGGGGAATGGAAGGGTTAAGTTATGAGGAAAGGCTAACAAGCTTAAACCTGTTTAGTTTAGAGAAACAGCGCCTTAGAGGGATCTGATAACTTTATATAACTATATACAGGGCCTTAGAGGGATTTGATAACTTTATATCAATATATACGGGGCCTCAGAGGGGTCTGATAACTTTATATAAATATATATGGGGCCTTAGAGGGATCTGATAACTTTATATAAATATATACAGGGCCTTAGAAGGATCTGATAACTTTATATAAATATATATGGGGCCTCAGTGGGGTCTGATAACTTTCTATCAATATATACGGGGCCGCAGAGGGGTCTGATAACTTTATATAAATATATACGGGGCCTCAGAGGGGTCTGATAACTTTATATAAATATATACAGGGTCATTATAACCCATTGTCTGATAACCTATTCATTAACAGGACTATACACAGGACACGAGGTCACCCATTTACACTGAACAAAAGGAAATTTAGCCAAAAGCATAGGAAGGGTTATTTTACAGTGAGAACAATAAAGCTGCGGAATTCTCTGCCTGTTGAGGTGGTTGGGTCAGAGACTGTACAGACTTTTAAAAAACGACTGGATGACTTCCTGCAGACACAGAATATTAAGGGTCATAATATTTAATATGTGGGTAAAAGCTTCTTGATCCAAGGCGAAATCTGACGCCATCTGGGGGCAAGAAGGAATTTTTTCCCAGTATGTTGCATATTGGCAAGCATTTCAGACTGGGTTTTTTGCCTTCTTTTGGATCAACAGCAGTAGGTGATGTGTGAGAGGCTGAACCCGATGGACGCATGTCTTTTTTCAGCCTATGTAACTATGTACTATAGCTTAGAAACTCATTGCTGCAAGGTTTATTGTTCTGCAGCTCTGTTATACACCCGCACACCCTGAATATATGGAGGAACCCCCTAAAAATACACCCACACACCCTGAATATATGGAGGAGCCCCTTAAAAGACACCCGCACAACCCTGAATATATGGAGGAACCCCTAAAAAGACACCCACACACCCTGAATATATGAAGGAGCCCCTAAAAATACACCCGCACACCCTGAATATATGGAGGAGCTCCTAAAAACACACCCACACACCCTGAATATATGGAGGAACCCCTAAAAATATAGCCGCACACCCTGAATATATGGAGGAGCCCCTAAAAATACACCCACACACCCTGACTATATGGGGGAGCCCCTAAAAACACACCCGCACACCCTGAATATATGGAGGAACCCCTAAAAATACACCCTCACCGTGAATATATGGAGGAACTAGGGATGCACTGATACCGATACTAGTATCGGTATCGGTGCCGATACCGGGACCTGCACGAGTACTTGGCACTCGTGCAGGGGCCCCCGATACCTAAACCGATACCAGAAGCCAGCGCTGGGCTGGCTTGCCGGCCGGTTTCGTTGGCGCCAAACGCAATGTTAAGCGCAGTCAGGCCCCTCCGGCGTCTTCTGTCTTCGAGCGGCTGCACGCAGAGGTTGTAGCCCGGCCGCTCATTGAGAACCACGTGCACAGCCTCACGTGACTGCGGCTGTGCACGTGAGTCTGGTAGATATGGTCTATCTATTTTAAAGCGAATAAATGTTTTAATTTTTTAATCGAATTGCTGTCTGCCTCCATAACTCCTGCAAAGAAGGTCTGGGGAACACCTTACGATTCCCTAAGCGTATTGTGACGGAGCCAATAGAGGCTCAATAGTGTGTGAGTTTGAATTTGGCTATCTCCTTTAAAATACAAAATTGTGTGTGATTTATTGCACTAGGAGGTGCCTTTTGGTTTCTGTCAAATATCTCACAGTGTCCTTACTCTGGTGAACCCTGAAGAAGTCGCTGGAAGGTTTTATGGGCATCCTATATAAAGTCCCTGCTCGCCTTATTCCTGGGAGTCGGTTGTGGGCTCCACAGAATGTGAGTTGATAATTGATGTACAATACTCTCACTGTGGGTACTGTCCTACTGCGCAATTTTGGTCCTCTGTTTTTGTGTTTCCTCCCTACAGTACATACCTCATCGGTACTGCTTTGAGAAGATCTCCTCTTAAAGATAACGACTTCAGTTTATGGACATATTGAGTATCTACCCCACTGTCTTTTTTGGACTTCGGTCTCTTTAAGCGCTGTGTTGTTATTTTACCTACAAAATTGTCACTCGGGTATTTAGAGAAACCCCCTATACAGCATTCAGCGAGTGGGATAGACACCATTCCGGTGGGCGCTTCACCCCTTTTTCTTTTCTAAGTTATGAGGAAAGGCTAACAAGCTTAAACCTGTTTAGTTTAGAGAAACAGCGCCTTAGAGGGATCTGATAACTTTATATAACTATATACGGGGCCTTAGAGGGATTTGATAACTTTATATCAATATATACGGGGCCTCAGAGGGGTCTGATAACTTTATATAAATATATATGGGGCCTTAGAGGGATCTGATAACTTTATATAAATATATACGGGGCCTTAGAAGGATCTGATAACTTTATATAAATATATATGGGGCCTCAGTGGGGTCTGATAACTTTCTATCAATATATACGGGGCCGCAGAGGGGTCTGATAACTTTATATAAATATATACGGGGCCTCAGAGGGGTCTGATAACTTTATATAAATATATACAGGGTCATTATAACCCATTGTCTGATAACCTATTCATTAACAGGACTATACACAGGACACGAGGTCACCCATTTACACTGAACAAAAGGAAATTTAGCCAAAAGCATAGGAAGGGTTATTTTACAGTGAGAACAATAAAGCTGCGGAATTCTCTGCCTGTTGAGGTGGTTGGGTCAGAGACTGTACAGACTTTTAAAAAACGACTGGATGACTTCCTGCAGACACAGAATATTAAGGGTCATAATATTTAATATGTGGGTAAAAGCTTCTTGATCCAAGGCGAAATCTGACGCCATCTGGGGGCAAGAAGGAATTTTTTCCCAGTATGTTGCATATTGGCAAGCATTTCAGACTGGGTTTTTTGCCTTCTTTTGGATCAACAGCAGTAGGTGATGTGTGAGAGGCTGAACCCGATGGACGCATGTCTTTTTTCAGCCTATGTAACTATGTACTATAGCTTAGAAACTCATTGCTGTAAGGTTTATTGTTCTGCAGCTCTGTTATACACCCGCACACCCTGAATATATGGAGGAACCCCCTAAAAATACACCCACACACCCTGAATATATGGAGGAGCCCCTTAAAAGACACCCACACACCCTGAATATATGAAGGAGCCCCTAAAAATACACCCGCACACCCTGAATATATGGAGGAGCTCCTAAAAACACACCCACACATCCTGAATATATGGAGGAACCCCTAAAAATATAGCCGCACACCCTGAATATATGGAGGAGCCCCTAAAAATACACCCACACACCCTGACTATATGGGGGAGCCCCTAAAAACACACCCGCACACCCTGAATATATGGAGGAACCCCTAAAAATACACCCGCACCGTGAATATATGGAGGAACTAGGGATGCACTGATACCGATACTAGTATCGGTATCGGTGCCGATACCGGGACCTGCACGAGTACTTGGCACTCGTGCAGGGGCCCCCGATACCTAAACCGATACCAGAAGCCAGCGCTGGGCTGGCTTGCCGGCCGGTTTCGTTGGCGCCAAACGCAATGTTAAGCGCAGTCAGGCCCCTCCGGCGTCTTCTGTCTTCGAGCGGCTGCACGCAGAGGTTGTAGCCCGGCCGCTCATTGAGAGCCACGTGCACAGCCTCACGTGACTGCGGCTGTGCACGTGGTTCTCAACGAGCGGCTGGTCTACAAACTCTGTGTGCAGCCGCTCGAAGACAGAAGACGCCGGAGGAGCCTGGCTGGGTGAGTATTATGTCTTTGAGCGGCTGCACACAGAGTTTGTAGACCGGCTGCTCATTGAGAACCACGTGCACAGCCGCAGTCACGTGAGGCTGTGCACGTGGTTCTCAATGAGCGGCCGGGCTACAACCTCTGCGTGCAGTCACTCGAAGACAGAAGACGCCGGAGGAGCCAAGCAGCGCTGGAGGAGCCTGACAGGGTGAGCTCGGGGGCCAACGTGAGCTGGGGGCATACATGATCTGGGGGGGCCAACATGATCTGGGGGGCCAACATGATCTGGGGGGCCAACATGAGCTGGGGGGCCAACATGAGCTGGGGGGGCAAACATGAGCTGGGGCAAACATGAGCTGGGGCAAACATGATCTGGGGGCAATGTGTGAGCTGGGGGCATTTTATATGAGGTCTGTTCTTATTGAAATGTGGTCAGATGACATTAAATAAAATTATCGGTACTCGGTATCGGTGAGTACTTTTAAAAAGTATCGGTACTTGTACTCGGTCCTAAAAAAATGGTATCGGTGCATCCCTAGGAGGAATCTCTAAAAAGACACCCATACACCCTGAATATATGGAGGAACCCCTAAAAACACACCCACATACCCTGAATATATGGAGGAACCCCTAAAAAGATACCCGCACACCCTGAATATATGGAGGAACCCCTAAACAGACACCCGTACACCCTGAATATATGGAGGAACCCCTAAAAAGACACCCATACTCCCTGAATATATGGAGGAGCCCCTAAAGACACACCGCACACCCTGAATATATGGAGGAGCCCCTAAAAACACACCCACACACCCTGAATATATGGAGGAACCCCTAAAAACACACCCACACACCCTGAATATATGGAGGAGCCCCTAAAAAGACACCCGCACACCCTGAATATATGGAGGAACCCCTAAAAACACACCCGCACACCCTGAATATATGGAGGAACCCCTAAAAACACACCCACACACCCTGAATATATGGAGGAGCCCCTAAAAAGACACCCGCACACCCTGAATATATGGAGGAACCCCTAAAAACACACCCACACACCCTGAATATATAGAGGAGCCCCTAAAAAGACACCCGCACACCCTGAATATATGGAGGAGCCCCTAAAAAGACACCCGCACACCCTGAATATATGGAGGAGCCCCTAAAAATACACCCGCACACCCTGAATATATGGAGGAGCCCCTAAAAAGACACCCGCACACCCTGAATATATGGAGGAGCCCCTAAAAGTATTGCTGCACGCCCAAAAATTATCAATTCTTTATCCAATTTCCAAAAATTATTCTGCAATCCCGTTTAACCCTTTCAGACTCATCTAACGAGTCTCCTGATTGATAAGGAGTTCCTAAGTGTAATCGCGCCTCCTCTTCTTCATCTCCTGATCGCTTTCTCTAAATGAAAATGCAACACGGGTTTTATCTGGACAAATAACCATTCATGACCTCGATATTCTGCGTACGCGCGACATGTGCAGATAACTCACTCTGTACACGTTCCCCTTCCCTAAGACTGATTTAACTGTGTAAATCTGGTCAGGTTACTGTTGCACAGATACCGTCTCCACCAACGTTATCCTTGTCCTTCAAGGTATTATATGAAGGATTAATGCAATCATGGACCTGCAGTGGAATCTTACCCACGAGCGTCTGTCGGTTGATTTAGAAATTCCAGAGTATTTAGAGATTAGTTCCTAATTATTCTTCCCCGGCCCCTTCTGTAAGTGTAAATAAATATAATAAAGGTATAAGGTAGGTCATGTAACCCTCTTACACTTCCCAGCGTGCCCGTGGTGTGCCGTAATGCTGTCTCGTCTGTAATCCCACCCAGGCTCTGAGGGGTTAAGCCGAGGACTGTGTATATATCGACAGATAGAATCCAATGCCAGTTACTCTGTCTCTGTTAAATAAGCTGGAATCGTGTTTATTATGCAGTGGCACAGAAAGGTGAAGTTTTTAAATAAACAAGGCCTACATAAATAAACCGCCCCCGCCTTCAGCAAACTCGACTGATCCGGGAGCAGTCCTCCATATATTTCAAATAAATCATAGTTTCAAATGAACCCGAGCCTGGCAGATAAGATTTCCAAACGACTGGGAGTTGAAGTGAGGGTTTAGGATCAGCGAATGTCGGCTGAACAGAACCAAAACAAACATTTTTACAAGTTCCAGAAGTCGCCAGGCAGCCTCCCCTCTGCTAAATTAAACGGGAAGGGGACGAGAGGGGGGGGGCAGAGAAGTCTGGAGAAAACCGAAAAAGTCAAAAGGAGCCACGTACGATTGGGTGGGCACGCGGAAAGACTGGTGGTGGGCGACGGATTGATACGACAAAAACAGAACACAACATTTTTAAAACTTTTTCTCAGGACTAGGAGAGATTGTTGTGACCCTGTTAATACGACAGGTTACGCGGACGGAAGGTATAATAATAATCTGTCCCTATGTCTAATGGGATTCCGCGTCAGCTCAACTGTATGATAAATAATGTCCTTAAGAAGGTTCACATTGACTGCGTTATGGCATATTAAGTGTTGCCAGTCAAGGGCTGTGTATATTTATACACGTTACTACCATGGGATGCAGGGCATACACTCTAACTCGCCCCAGGATTTATGGAATTTGGTTTCTTTTCGTGGCGAGTGTTGCCTTGTCGGCACAGTAGGTGACATCATGTAGGACAGCCCGTGATTATGGTAACTCTGAGGAACTGGCTTCCCAATGCTCTAAGATTTGGTGTTTATCATTTTCGCTCCTCCAACAAGGAAAGACTGGATTAAGGTTGACTATGGTGGAATCATACGAAGGCGTCTTCTTTAAAACCCAAAATGAAGCCAAGCCGGGGCAATTTGACTATCACAGCCACATCCCACTTGCTTTGTCATGAGTTGGTTAGTCACTAAAGGAAAACTAGGCCAACCCTGTCAAATTGCCAGACGTAAAGCATATTTGACAGAGTTGGCCAACTTTTTCCAGTTAACCAAACCGTAAGCAACCAATTACAAATGGTGGCTCTCGACCTTGACTGAATAGCATCTACATGTGGGTTTTTGCTTACGGTTTGGTTACATGGAAAAAGTTGGCCAACTCTGTCAAATATGCTTTACGTCTGGCAATTTGACAGGGTTGGCCTAGTTTTCCTTTGGCGACTAACCAACTCATGACAAAGCAAGTGGGATGTGGCTGTGATAGTCGAATTGCCCCGGCTCGGCTTCATTTTGGGTTTTAAAGAAGACGCCTTCATATGATTCCACCATCATCAACCTTAATCCAGTCAGTTGCCTAGTTCTGTCTGACAATGAAGTTGGTTGAATAAAGCATATTTAACAGACTTGGCCAACTTTTGTCATCCTCAACTAACCAAACCATAAGCAGCCAAGCACAAGTGGTGGCTCTGGACTTTAACTGAATAGACCTGCTAGCTCTTCAGCTGCCTAGTTCTATCTGACAATGAAGTTGGTGGAATCCACTCCAGCATTAAAACCCATCTGGTACTGCTTATGTCTACACTGAAGAATTAATATAGATGAGTGTTTTGATAGATTAGATATTATGAAGAACAGATGGATCAGCTGATTCCTACCAGAAGTATTATATTCTACTTTTATGTGAATAATTTCGCTCCCACATGTAGCTGCTGGTGAGCATTAAACAAAGTATGGGAGGTAACCTCATCCACTGTATGTTGGCCACTCGCCAGTGTTTCACTGTAATGTATGGACGTTGTACCATGAAAGAGACGTAAACTATAATGAACAATTTTACTTAATAACCGTATTATTAGTTCTGCAAATGCTCAATTATAAAGCTAACTCGTGAGGAACTGATTGCAACCAGGTTCAAAAGATCAGCTTATATGGGGAAAGTTACACATCTTCTTCAACAACAAGTTGCCCTCAATGTTCATGGCAGCGCCAGTTTAGGTTTCATGGGCCTGGTAAATAACATTATGGTTGGTCTACGTCCCATCCCTCTCATTCCCATTGTTACTCATCCCTGGATGGAACCTCATGGATTTGGAGACCTGAAATAGTTATGGTTTCACCACAACTATTAATGGAATGGGGCCTGGAGCTACAGCTCCATCAGCCTCTATGTTAATCTGGTCTTGAGTCTTAACCACCGTCGGCAGAACTTCCAAGATGCTTCTCATGGTCATGGTCAGCAGACCTTTGCAATGCGTGTCCTAAGTGGCTTTTCATTACTACCATCAGGCCTTCTCTGAATCCAAGATATTTCCATGGTTTTATGGGAATGGGCCTGGAGCTGCAGTTTCATCAGGCTCTTTGTTACCCGGTCCTGTTTCTCATAGCCATAGTCTATAGACCTTTACAATACATGTCCTAAGTGGCTTTCACTACTACAATCAGGCCTTGCCAGAAACCAAGACATCTTCATGAGTTAAAGGGAGTGGGTCTAGAGCTGCAGCTCCATCAGGCTCTATGTTAATGTAGCCCTGGATTTTGGCCACGATTGGCAGAACTTCTCAAGGCCGTAGTCAACAGACCTTTACAATACGTGTCCTAAGTGGCTTTCACTACTCCCATTAGGCCTTCCCAGAAGCAAAAAGATTCCCATGGGTTCAAACACTCCTGGACACGGTCTCCTAACCTTCCTAAGTGACTGATATCAGTGACTATACATGCTCGTAGCTGTCGTCGGTGGAAATTCGCCCATGACTAGGAAAGTCTGCAGCTTTGTCTCAGTATTAGCAGACTCTTTCACCCTTCTTGTAAAATGGGCCTCATTACTCCTACAACACGGTGTAATGTACTGACAGAAACCGCCATGCTTCTGGTGACGTCCTCCACAGCTTTTGATTTTGGGAAGACTATCATGGTTATTCAAAGTGATCCGAATTGCTGGCGAAAGGTAACGGAACAGTGAAATTCAGCTTACGGTTACCTTTCTTGGCCATTCGGCTATTCAGAGAGCAGGCAGTTCGCCAAATCCTGGCGAATTGCCTGTACATACGGTGCCTGTTCGAGGGCAGTGAATCCCCCATAGAGAAGCAATGCTTCGTCTATTCAGAGAACAAAACCCAGCAGTGAAAGGTTTCCGAATTGCCCTGCCATTCGGTGGTTTCATTCGGCAGGTTTATTCAGGAGAATCCCATAGGCTTCAATGTTAAAAATATTCCCGTTTTAAATCAATATCTAATAAACCGTTCTTTATAATATTCTGCTGTAAAAAGTCTCTTTATTTATAGATTTTTTAGGATATTTTAGGCATTTTTTTGGGGTTTTTTGCAAACATTTTTTTCCCCGTTGTTTTTTTGGGGTTTTTAATAGTTTTTTCTTTTTTCTGTAACTTCCCTTTTTATTATCATTCATTGGATTTTATATGTAAATTCCAGACATTTTCGCTCAGTAGTTTCTTTGCAAACAGCGTTTCACTTTTCAAACATTCAAGCGAACTGTTTTTTTTTTTCCACCCCATTCGTCTGCGGTGTCGACTTTATCCGGCGGCTGCTCTGCACTCTGATCGGCTCCTGGTCGGGTTTCTCCGGCGTGTTCGGCGGGGTAATTGCAGATGTTTTTTTCCGGTTTCGGTGTGTGTTCGCCTGGTTTTCTCGGTGAGTGTTCGGCGTGTTTCGGCGGCTTTTCTCTGCACTACGACGGCCCTGTGGTGCTTTCTGAATATACCGCAGGGTCGCCGAAATGGGATCGCCAAATCAAGCCGAATTGAAGAGAGCGAAAAGTCACCGAACGTGCGGTAGCTTTTCGATTCTCTTTGAATAAACCTGTTTGTACGTTTTGATGCATCGGCTCCATCGACGCTCCTGTCCGGCGTAACCTCGCTTTTAACACACATGAATATTAGTCATTGACGAGGAGGGTCAGGTAATACGTGTGTAGACATACGCGTAATATCTGATTCGAAACCAAAGCCCACAGAGCGCAGCCCGTACCTGTCAGCCCCAGTTAGTCGCACGAGGCGCAGTCGAGAGGAGATCATGCGCCGTGTTGGCAACAGCAATTCTTTAAGATTTTTTTTATAGAGGCGTCTTTTGTGCTCTGACATCTGAAACCTATTAGGAGAACACAGGTAGCTCATACAAACATGTGCCGGCCACATTACACCCTACAACTAAATTTCCACAACTTTACTTCTCCAAATAAACAATTATGTTCTCTGTACATTACCAGGAGATCTGCGCAAACAGGTAGAGGGAATGTGAGTTTTCTTTGAAACCCAAACTGCGCGGCCTCCCTCTCTCCTGGTGCCGGACTGTGACCAGGGCTGTTTTTTTGGAAAACACAGGCGGGCCGTTTTAAATTACGCAGACAGATTCATTTATTTGTCTGAGCAGAGATAGGAAGCGTCGTGTACAGTATCAGGCTGACAGATTAATTGGGATTTAACTCTTTGGGGCAGCAGAGCGATCCAGCTACCCTCCACGATGGGACATATCGCAGACCCCCCCCCGACACCCACCGCCAGCAACCAGAGCCTTAATTACCCTATATCTGGGACCCGCGCAGCTTTATTAAATTACAGAGTCACCGACATGGAACCTGCCACCTAGAGAGGGTTATACCGCGATCGAGACATTAAAATAACGCTCACCTCTTCTGTTTAACAGAATCTGATGCGGCAAGGACCTCCATCATAAGATTGTGCTGGTCATGTGACTATCAGAAGCAGAATTATTTAGGAAATAACAATATATTATGCTGTACTTTCTGTTCTTCAAGGGACTTTTTATTATTATCATTATTATTATTCTTTATTTATAAAGCGCCAGCATATTCCGCAGTGGAATATGGAGGTTTTGGAGCTTTCCCTAAATCCATTCCTCGCGGTAAAACCAGCGTGTTCCTCATTTTCTGCATTATTTATCTCCTGCCTTTACCCAGTTATTCCCGATTAAAAGCAGAGTCCGCAGACTTCTTCCTCCTGATCTGTACGCACGCGGCTTACTTACCAGCGGAGCCCTGCATGGACTCCTCCTTCTGCCGTGCACCGCCGTGCGACTCCAGAGCTGCTAAGTAAAGCGCGTGCGGTCAGGTCAGGAGGGAGAAGTCCGCGGACTCTGCGATTTTTTTTGAGAAAGTATTTTACCAGGAGGGATACATTGAGATTTCTCTCATTTTCAAGTATGTCCTGGGTGGCGAGTCTGTACCGTTAGGTGTCTTGCCCAAGGACACTTACTGGAGAGGTGATCTGGCCGGGATTACAACCTGTGTCTCCACAGTCATAGAGCAGTGACTTTACCTCTACTCCACCCAATTCTTTAAATCGAGAATAACTGGATAAAGGCAGGAAATAAATAACGTGCGATTAAAATGCTGTTTTTATTTCCATGAAGAAGTGATTTGGGGAAGAATTGAAGTAATAAAAATGAGTGACATTGAGTCTATAGTGTAAAAATATCCCAAATCTTTTTATTGGAATGTTTTGTATAACTTTACGTTTTTGGATACTTTTTTCGAAATTGCCTCCGTTTACTACTGTACGATCGATCACTATCCATGTGACCAGGGCTTCATCAGGACCCTTGTAGAATCGTTGCCCCGGGCTCCCAGCTCAGTACATTAATTTATTGGGACCCTGGGGGAGCAATCTGTGACTGTATTAACCAAGGATTGCAAGGAATCCACGGGGGGGGGGGGTGTCAAGCTTAAGGCTAAAGCAGCAGAAATTAAAATATAAGGCCGAGAAGGTTCCGATTTACTTGTGAAGGTATTAAACATCTCCTGCTTAAATGTATGTTTTTTTATGTACTTTTTTTTGGGGGGGGGTTAAGTCTTCTTGAATCCTTTGTTATTTTTTTTCTATAATTTATTTATACGCAAAAAGTTTTCTTACAGGGTTATTCAAAGAGATCCGAATTGCTTGAGAAAGGTAACCGAATGCTGAAAATCAGCGTTCGGTTACCTTCCTGCCATTCGGCTATCCAGAGAGCAGGCAATTCGCCAAATCCTGGCGAATTGCCTGCACATACGGTGCCTGTTCGGTGCCTGTTCGAGGGCAGTGAAATCCCCATGAAAAGCACTGCTTCGGCTATTCAGAGAACACAAACCAGCAGTGAAAGGTTCCCCTAATGCCCTGCCATTCGGTGGTTTAATTCGGCAAATATTTCAGGAGAATCCCATAGACTTCAATGTTAAAAATATTCCCCGTTTTAATTCAATATCTAATAAACCGTTCATTATAAAATTCTGCAGCAAATAGTCTCTTTATTTATAGATTTTTTAGGATACTTAAGCATTTTTTGATTTTTTTTTTTTTTTTTTCAGTTTACTTATTTTTTTTGTAACAGCCCTCTTTATTATCATTCCCTGGACCTCCTGTGAAAATTTCAGACATTTTTGCTCAGTAGTTTCTTTGCAAACAGCGTTTCATTTCCCAGATTCATACAAATGGTTTTTCTAATTTATTCACTGCCTCCTCTACGTCACAGCTGCTTCGGCTCTGTGTGATTCGGCTCCTGTTCGGCTCCTGTTCGGCTTTTTCGAAGGTTAATCCAGATGTTTTTGCTTGTTTTCAGCGTGCATTCGGTTAGTTTTCGTCAGGTTTGCGGCAGCTTTTCCCTGCAATTCGGGGACCCTGTGCTGAATACACCGCAGGGTCACCGAAATGCAATCGGCAAAAGGAACCGAATTGAAGAGAACGAAAAGTAACCGAACGTGCGGTGACTTTTCGAATCTCTTTGGATAACCCTGTTAGTTTTTTCTATAAAACTTTCCATGATTTTTCACTTTTTCTATATAACTTTCTGTGTTTTTTAGTTTTTTTTAAATAACTTTCAGTTTGTTTTACCTTTTTTATATAAAACTTTTGTGTGTTTTTAACTTTTTTCTATGTACCTGTGAGTGTTTTCCATGGGCCAAATTACATACTTGGTGCTAACGTTAGCGCTCACCGGCGTGAGCATTAACGTTAGCCAAAGTAGTTACCACAAATTACAATCCAAATAGATCCCTGTACAGCAGCGACTGACCCCACAGCCCTCCCTGTATTCAGTCTTCTCCCTAGCAACTGTAGGGCAGCAGTAGTCTACTTGAACTTTTTGTTACAGTGGGGTTTAGGGCTGCTGTTTGCATATGGTGCTTGGAGAGACATAAAACAAAGGATTTAATTTCTCCACAGGGGACACACTAGCCTCGCTTTAAAAAGGTGTGAAAATGGTATTTTGATATTGCAATGAGTGCTTTTTCAATGCATTACGATGCAAACGCGAGATGACTCGATTTTGGGAGTGAAGGGATTAAGGCTAGGGTCAGACGAACGCATTTTTCACGTCGTCCGTGAAAAAGTTCGGTCGAACGAACGTACGTATTTTCCCCCGGAATACGCGATAGCGGTCATACGATGCGCCTTTTCGTCCGTGATTTTGTACGGATCATCAATAAAACACTTTTTGAGTCTGGACGTTATGTTGGCCGGACATTAGCAGCGTCTGACGTCTCCTAATCACGCACACACGCCGCTATGCGGCCGCAGCGCACTCTGTACGTCAGTAGTAGCGGTTTGACGTTCTCGAAAAAATGCGTTCGTTGGCCACTTGCGTTGCGCGGACGAACTTTCGTGCGGCCGTTCGTCGTATGTTCCCCGGCATTGGACGTCATTTGCTGCTAGTACGGCCGTGATTTTGTGCGGCTAAACGCACGTTAAAACTGCGCTAGTCTGACCCTAGCCTAAACTAACGTGGGACTTTCCAGAGAATTCACATTGGCCAAAATAACAGATAAGTAAAAGATGATAATCATTAATTGATTTAATAATTAATTGAAAATAAAACATTATCATTATGTTGGGGTATATCATATTTGATCAGATGTTTTGAAACTGCTGCATTCACTTCTGCCGTCTTAAACCTGCAACCAGATCATCCCAATCCATTGCGATTCTGCATTAATTCCCGGGGTGGCCTAATGACCCTGTTAGTAGTAAATTTAATGAGGGAGTTAGATTTCGTTTGTCTATATGGACCCTGTAAGGGTTTGTCGTGACCACGTGGACTGTGTCGGCCTTGTGTAAACATGGCTACCTGGTAACTGTAACATTAGAGAGTTCAATAAACGCACGTAACAAGAGACCTTGAGGATTCATGCAAAGATGTAGCAGCAGCACACAAATAAAAACTCATTACGGAGTCATTCTCAAAGCGCCGGCGCACGCCGGCATTGCAAACACCGGTAGTGCAGCACCGACAAACTCCCGCATTTCACCAAACTAAAACACAAAGAGCGACAGGAGAGGCTACACCGAGGCGCTATATCCGCATGCACTGTGACGCTTCTACTGACGCTCTTTGTATTCCAGTTTGTAAAACACCAGCGTTTGTTGGTGTTTGTCGTTACTGCAATACCGGCAAACCCTGTCGCTTTGTGAATAACATCTTGATTTTTTTATTATTAGTAATTATTTAATTATTCATTTTCTCTCCCCAATCATCCGCTTCATCTTGGCGCTTTTGACCCGTCTGTTTTTTTTTTCTTCAATGACACTTACTGGGCTTCTATTGCAGCACCCCGCCCCCCGCCCCCCCCCAATCATTTGTTTCTGTATTATTTAACTGCAATTTTGTCACATTTGTCTTTACTCATCATTTTGTGTAATCCTTGACTGTGTTTTACTCTAATGATTGACTAAAAAACATAAATCTATAAATACATATTTTTATTCAATTGCATAACTTTGACCCTTTAAGCACTATAGAAGCAGAGCACTGTTTGGCTTACGGCTCTCTCAGGGGGCTATTCCCCAAGCACAGGGCCCTCTCCACCTTCTGTCTGTCTATATATTTATTACCCTAATGTATGCTAACGCTAGTCGATTATCGCCCTGATGGGGCTATTTTTCTCTAAATTTCCCCAAAATCTATTTTTGCCGTGCTTCGTTTAGATTTGGGGTGCATGGACCTGGAGATGTATTTGGGAGGTGCAGGCTGGATGTGTCATTTCCTTGCCCTCTCTTGCGTGCATGTAATCTGAGTTATGCATGAATAATGTCTATTGTTATGGTCCATGTGTATCTGTTTATCTGCTGTTTATTTGAGGAGTTTGTTAGTCTTTCTTTGTCAAACACTGCCCCGTTATCTGTTGTTTTAAACCGTAATCTGTTTGTCACTATTGCCATTGTCCTGCCCTGTTTAGAAATGTTATTCAATCTGTACTTCACTGCACGTACCTAATCTAATTATGTTTCGCATTCCAAGAAGCAGAAGGAACAGAAACATGAGGATCCCTCAAAACATTTCCTAGGGGAGGTTTTGTGTATGTAAACGACCCATATATTTAACCGTAGTGTCACATCAGTGTAACATATAAGCAGAACAGTGTGACATATAATAAAGCATAAAATAGATGGAGCTTTGGAAATACTTATATTTAAATTGTATTTCTTTTCTTCTCTCAGCGTAGGCTCCTACAGTATGGTCATCACGGTATCCCAGGGAGAGGGAGGGGGGCTTCACACCAGCGTAGTAAAAAATAAACAGCAGAGCAGCAAGTATTTATAAAATGCAATAATGGATTTATTAATAATAAGCCAACCTTCAGCTGATTAAAACAATAAATAAACAGGAATAAATTAATAAAAAGTGAAAAGGATTACATAAACGAGCTTTCGCCGTCGGTCTTCATCAGGTGTTATCCTTTCAAAAAGTGGCAGTCTGTGCAAAATGCAAAAAAAGTCCAAAAGTACTCACTGAACACTCACCGAAAACCTGCAGTGACAGCCGCAAAAACCAAGCTGAACAGGTCGGAAAAATCCGAGCAGCAGGCGATCACAGCGCAGAGCAGCCGCTGGAAAAAGCCGACACGCAGACGAACGAGGTGAAAAAAAATAACAGTTCGACTGAAAGTTTGAAATTTGAAACGCTGTTTGCAAAAAAACTACTGAGCGAAAATGTCTGGAATTGACATATAAAATCCAATGAATGATAATAAAAAGGGCTGTTAAAAAATAAATAAATAAACATTTAAAGAAAAAAATGATTTTTTTTTGACAAATCCCAAAAAATGCCTAAAAGATCCTAAAAAAATCTATAAATAAGAGACTTTTTGCTGCAGAATAAAATAATCAACGGTTTATTAGATATTGAATTAAAACGAGAATATTTATAACATTGAAGTCTATGGGATTCTCCTGAATAAACCTGCCGAATTAAACCATCGAGCAGCAGGGCATTTCACTGACATTTCTCTGCTGTTCGGTGTCTGTGAATAGATTAACCATTGCATCTCTATGGGAGTTTCGCTGCCGTCGAACAGGCACCGTACCTGCAGGCAATTCGCCAAGATTTGGCGAACTGCCTGCTCTCTGAATAGCCGAATGGCGCTGAAATGTCCCCATTCGCTGAAATTCAGTGTCCGGTTACATTTCAGCGCTCTCTCTGAATAACCCTGTATGGCGTGAGGTGATGGGTGACCCATATTATATACTGAACCAGAAGAGGCAGCACTTCTACATATTAATCTACAAATAATCGTATTTATGGCGTCGCGGCTGTTACATTCCTGGAGACGCAGGGATACATGTTAGCAGCTAGGAACACCACAAAGCTGTCCTTGGGAGCGTCTGGAAATGTATCACTCTGTGTGTCGCTTTAATTTGCTTTGTAGAAACGCCATCCAAAGCCTTAGAGATCAGTCAAGTTCTTCAAAAATGAGGACTTTGCAATTATCATCTGACACATAACATAAATGTACACCCAAACTGGATAGATTTACACCTGAAAACATGCAGTATAGTGTGTGGGACCAAGAGGAACACAGGTCCCTCGGCAAAAATAATGCTGGAACTGTGTTCCCACATGTTCTACCACAACGTGACTCCCAAGACTGAGAATATAAGCAGAGCTCACTTTAACGGGACTGTCAGCCTATAGATTCAAAAAAACCTGTAGCAGACGCTATGTTATCACCGTGATGGACATACCATGACACCAGTAACGGGAATAGGGGTGTTCCATGAAACCAGGTAACCCCACAAGCCCAGACCTCCTGTTGTTCCTTAAATTGTGTTAAAAAAAGCATTTTCCTCATTATCCTGCCTTTCAGCCAGTTATTCCTATTTAAGAGTCCGCAGACTTCTCCCTCCTAAACTGAAGACACGTGCTTCACGTACCAGCACAGTCCCTGCGCCATCTCCTTCTGCCATGCACCTGTATGCGACTCGCAGGGACTGAGCGGGTAAATAATCCAGGTCATGTTATTAAAATTATATCAACAATAAAAGTTTCACTCGAAAATAACTTTTTTGGAAGCCATGAGAAGGGGAGGGGGGTTGCTTAAAAAAAGTACCAGCCAGGGGGTCTTTGAAGACCCCCTGTTACCTGGAGGGTAGCTTTTGCATCCTTAAATCTGGATTTGAACACAGCAAGTTACAGGGCAAAAAAAAAGCTAATCGTGTCATTGTTGTAATGATCTGGTTGCCCAGGGGCATAACTCGTTGCCCGGTGCCTTGTTTAAACTCTAGGGAACTAATGGATTTCCACAAACTAAAAGCGTGTGTCTAAAAATCGCTTATATATGCATTTATCTGTAAAACACAACTTAAAGCTACATTATCAGGACGGTTTATGTAAAAAAGATGATACATATATAAAAAAAAATGGTCCCCATACGGTGACCAAATATTGGCGAATTGCCAGCAAAATAGAGTGCTGTTCGACGGCCGTGAAATCCCCCAAAGAGAAGCAATGGTTAATCTATTCACAGACACCGAACAGCAGAGAAATGTCAGTGAAATGACCTGATGTTCAGTGGTTTCATTTGGCAGATTTAATGAGGCGAATCCCATAGGCTTCAATGTTAAAAATATGTGTGGGTGTGTTTTTAGGGGCTCCTCCATATATTCAGGGTGTGCGGGTGTTTTTAGGGGCTCCTCCACATATTCAGGGTGTGTGGGTGTGTTTTTAGGGGCTCCTCCATTATTCTGGGTGTGTGGGTGTTTTTTTTAGGGGCTCCTTCATATATATTCAGGGTGTGCGGGTGTTTTAGGGGCTCCTCCATATATTCAGGGTGTGCGGGAGTTTTTAGGGGCTCCTCCATATATTCAGGGTGTGCGGGAGTTTTTAGGGGTTCCTCCATATATTCAGGGTGTGCGGGTGTGTTTTTAGGGGCTCCTCCATATATTCAGGGTGTGCAGGTGTATTTTTAGGGGCTCCTCCATATATTCAGGATGTGCGGGAGTTTTTAGGGGTTCCTCCATATATTCAGGGTGTGTGGGTGTATTTTTAGGGGTTCCTCCATATATTCAGGGTGTGCGGGTGTGTTTTTAGGGCTCCTTCATATATTCAGGGTGTGCGGGTGTGTTTTTAGGGGTTCCTCCATATATTCAGGGTGTGCGGGTGTCTTTTTAGGGGCTCCTCCATATATTTAGGGTGTGCGGGTGTCTTTTTAGGAGCTCCTCCATATATTCAGGGTGTGCGGGTGTATTTTTAGGGGTTCCTCCATATATTCAGGGTGTGCGGGTGTCTTTTTAGGGGTTCCTCCATATATTCAGGGTGTGTGGGTGTCTTTTTAGGGGTTCCTCCATATATTCAGGGTGTGCGGCTGTCTTTTTAGGGGTTCCTCCATATATTCAGGGTGTGCAGGTGTCTTTATTGGCTTCTCCATATATTTACGTATGTGTATAACAGAGCTGCACGGCAGTAAAACTCCCAGCACTGAGTCTGTAAAGTGTAATAAATACTGTCAGAAATCTCTGGCTGTATTAAGATACTTTGCTCTTGTTCTATATGATATATATATATGGCCCTGTGATAGGTTGTAATATTTTCTGAAAAGCCCGGGACTAGCCTGGTCTTTGGCCCCGCCTCCTGCGCCATTCTTTCGTTAGCCAAATGACATATTGACGCGTATGAAAGCGTGGAATAAAAATGTGAAAATACAAACACTGGCCTGGGATAGCTGTTATATGTCCCCAGCCTGTCTGCTACAACAATATATTTACAACTCTCTTCAATTCCTAGTTTAGCAAATAAGCCCCTAAAAATTGTAATTATGTCAAAGCAATATATATATATATACACTGTATATCCTCCCATTTGTGGATTGTTGTATAAATAGATTGTCCTGGTTCCTCAGCCCCTCTGATGTGGAAGCCCTGCAGCCTGTGTGTCCCATTGGCTGAGCAATAAATCAATGAACATGCAACATAGTTAATATGTTAATAGGTGAAGGGAAGATATGTGACTGTGTCCACATACAGATACAAGCTGCTTGCAAGGACACAGAGCTCTGCCCAGGCAGGCATCTCATTGTATTATCAGTATACCCCCCCCCCCACCCATCCAGTGTATAGAAACCCTGCAGGGCTATGGGGAGGGGGCACTGCTGGTACCAACTGTTAGTATAGCCTTATTTAACCCTTGGAGTGCTGGTACAGAATAATACAACAGCCTGTTTAAGAAAGTGTTAAATAACCAAATAAACAAAGTAATGATGATCTGAATCTAGTATCCATCCATTTACCTGTCTATCCGTGTTTGTATATCCGTGTCCGTCTATCTGTATTTGTCTATCCGTGTCCGTCTATCAATGTCTGTCTATCCATATCTGTCTATCCGTATCTGTCTATCCGTGTCTGTCTATCCGTGTCTGCCTATCCGTGTCTGTCTATTCGTATCTCTCTATCAGTGTCTGTCTATCCGTATCTGTCTATCCGTATCCATCTATCAGTGTCTATCTATCCGTATCTGTCTATCCGTGTCTGTCTATCCGTATCTGTCTATCCGTGTCTGTCTATCCGTGTCTGTCTATCTGTATCTGTCTATCCGTATCCGTCTATCCATATCCGTCTATCCATATCCGTCTATCAGTGTATGTCTATCCGTATCCGTCTATCCGTGTCTGTCTATCCGTGTCTGTCTATTCGTGTCTCTCTATCAGTGTCTGTCTATCCGTATCTGTCTATCCGTATCCGTCTATCCGTGTCCGTCTATCTGTATTTGTCTATCCGTGTCTGTCTATCAGTATCTGTCTATCTGTATCCGTCTATCTGTGTCTGTCTATTCGTGTCTGTCTATCCGTGTCTGTCTATCTGTGTCTGTCTATTCGTATCTCTCTATCAGTGTCTGTCTATCCGTATCTGTCTATCCGTATCCATCTATCAGTGTCTGTCTATCCGTATCTGTCTATCCGTGTCTGTCTATCCGTATCTGTCTATCCGTGTCTGTCTATCCGTGTCTGTCTATCTGTATCTGTCTATCCGTATCCGTCTATCCATATCAGTCTATCCATATCCGTCTATCAGTGTCTGTCTATCCGTATCCGTCTATCCGTGTCTGTCTATCCGTGTCTGTCTATTCGTATCTCTCTATCAGTGTCTGTCTATCCGTATCTGTCTATCCGTGTCTGCCTATCCGTATCTGTCTATCTGTAACCGTCTATCCGTGTCTGTCTATCCGTGTCTGCCTATCCGTATCTGTCTATCTGTAACCGTCTATCCGTGTCTGTCTATCCGTGTCTGTCTATCCGTATCTGTCTATCCGTATCCGTCTATCCGTGTCTGTCTATCCGTATCTGTCTATCCGTATCCGTCTATCCGTGTCTGTCTATCCTTATCTGTCTATTCGTATCTCTCTATCAGTGTCTGTTAGGGCTGTGCAATTAATTGCAATCGCAATCGCATCGCAATTTCTGACCCTGCAATTTCTAAATCGCATAAGGCTGCAATTTTTGGCTCCCTGTTAACTTCCAGCGGCACATGGTGCTTTGGGCGCTCGCAGGGGGAACCACGTGACGAGCCGCGTTCTCGCGGCTCGTCACATGGTTCCCCCAGGCGAGCGCTTTCCATGTGCTGGGGCAGTATTTCCATGTGCTGGGGCAGTATTTCCATGTGCTGGGGCAGTATCCATGTGCTGAATACTGAATACATTTAGAATGTATGTAGCATGTTTGAAAAAGCAAAAACAATTGGCTAAATCGCAAATAAAATCGCAATCGCAATATTCATTCAAGAAATCGCAATATGATTATTTTGTCAATATTGCACAGCCCTAGTGTCTGTCTATCCGTATCCGTCTATCCGTGCCTGTCTATCCGTGTCTGTCTATTCGTATCTCTCTATCAGTGTCTGTCTATCCGTATCTGTCTATCCGTATCCGTCTATCCGTGTCCGTCTATCAGTATATGTCTATCCGTATCCGTCTATCCGTGTCCGTCTATCTGTGTCTGTCTATCCGTATCCGTCTATCCATGTCTGTCTATCCGTATTTGTCTATCAGTATCTGTCTATCCATGTCTGTCTATCCGTATCTGTCTATCCGTATCTGTCTATCTGTAACCGTCTATCCGTGTCTGTCTATCCATGTCTGTCTATTCGTAGCCGTCTGTCAGTGTCTGTCTATCCGTGTCTGTCTATCCGTATCCGTCTATCTGTGTCTGTCTATCCGTGTCTGTCTATTCGTATCTCTCTATCAGTGTCTGTCTATCCGTATCTGTCTATCCGTATCCATCTATCAGTGTCTGTCTATCCGTGTCTGTCTATCCGTGTCTGTCTATCCGTATCCGTCTATCCGTGTCTGTCTATCCGTATCCGTCTATCCGTGTCTGTCTATCCGTATCTGTCTATCCGTATCTGTCTATCCGTGTCTGTCTATCCGTATCTGTCTATCCGTATCTGTCTATCCGTGTCTGTCTATCCGTATCTGTCTATCCGTGTCTGTCTATCCGTATCTGTCTATCCGTATCCGTCTATCCGTATCTGTCTATCCGTGTCTGTCTATCCGTATCTGTCTATCCGTGTCTGTCTATCCGTGTCTGTCTATCCGTATCTGTCTATCCGTGTCTGTCTATCCGTATCTGTCTATCCGTGTCTGTCTATCCGTATCTGTCTATCCGTGTCTGTCTATCCGTGTCTGTCTATCCGTATCTGTCTATCCGTATCCATCTATCCGTATCTGTCTATCTATATCTGTCTATCCGTATCTGTCTATCCGTGTCTTTGTGCAGTACTGGAGACCGTATCTCCAGAAGGATATAGACATCTTAGAGAGAGTTCAGAGAAGGGCTACTAAAATGGTGTACGGCTTGAAGGAGAAAAGTTACCAGGAAAGGCTTAATGATCTTAACTAGGGATGAGCCGAACACCCCCTGAGTTCGGTTCGGAGCCGAACCCGAACTTTCCAAATGTTTGGATCCGAACCCGAACCCGAACTCGAACTCAATGCAAGTCAATGGGGCTGAAAATTCGGTTTTTAGAGTGTCCTCCAACAGGGCATATATGCTAGATATTTGCCATAAAAGGTGTATGGGGGTCCGGGTAGTGCCCTGGGGGACAGGAAACAAGGACAAAAAGTTTTAAAAAAAACGTTTTTAAAGGGACAGTGAGTTTTCCATGAAATAAGGGTTAAAAATAAAAACGAAAAATTCCTTCAAATATCGTGCCTAGGAGGTCCCCATAACCTGCCCGTGAAGTGGCGGATTTCTAGGAGGTATAGAAATATGTAAAAAACAAAAAATGACATTTCAAATGACGGTAAATGCTTTTCCTTTAATCTATCCATAAACAACTGCTTGGGGCGGCAGTCTGTATGAAAAGAGGAGACATTTTCGGACACGCAGAAAAAGTTTACTGATCTTTTGGCGGTGAAAAGCAGGAGAATGGAAACTTCTAGACCAAATAGCCGATTTGGAAAGTGAGATAAATGGGAGAATTTTTCTGGTTTGGCTATTTTGACCTAGAATTTTCTCATCAGTCATTCTCCTGAGTTTCACCTTTCTCTGAATAACCCTGTCAGGGTTATTCAGAGAGCGGTGAAGAGCAGGAGAATGACTGGAGAATGGAAAATTCTAGGTCAAAATAGCCAAACCAGAAAAATTCTCCCATTTAGGCTAGGGTCAGACTAGCGAATTTTTAACGTGCGTTTAGGCGCACTTAATCACGGCCGCACTAGCAGAAAATGACGGGCAATGACAGCCAATATACGAAGTACGGTCGCACGAAAGTCCGGCTGCGCAACGCAAGTGGAAAATGAACGCATTTTTTCGAGAACGCAGAACCGCTAGTACGGACGTACAGAGTGCGCGTGAGTGCGTGATTTGGAGACGTCAGACCCTGCTCATGTCCGGCCAACATAACATCCAGGCACCCAAAGTTTCCTGGTTTGGATCCATAAAAAATCACGCACAAAAATGCGCATCGTATGACCGTTTTCACGCATTCCGTGAAAAAATACGGAAATGCGTTCGGACGCACTTTCGGTCGCTGTGAAAAATGCGTTAGTCTGACCCTAGCCTTATCTCACTTTCCAAATCGGCTATTTGGTCCAGATTGTTCTCTTTTCCTGCCATTCTCCTGGTTTTCACCTTTCTCTGAACAACCCTGAGAGAGAGGTGAAAGCCAGGAGAACTGGCAGGAGAAGAGAACAATCTAGACCAAATAGCCAATTTGGAAAGTGAGTTAAATGGGAGAATTTTTCTGGTTCTGCTATTTTGACCTAGAATTTTCACTTCTCCAGTTATTCTCCTGCTTTTCACCGCTCTCTGAATAACACTGTGAATGTTTAATCCCGAGGTGAAAAATAACATTGCTTTAGATGTTAATTTGAATTTTTTTCAAACACCAGTTAAATGCAGCATATTAGGATGTTTTAGGAGGGAAATTAATTCTCAAATCTCAATCAGAAGCAGACACCACCCCACCCCCTCAGTATAGTGTACAATGTATCAAATTGATTACCAGACTAAAAACACCTGGTGTTATGCCCGTTTGTGAACAGAGGTCATTTAGGCTGGGGTCAGACCAGCGCACTTTTAACGTGCGTTCTGGCGCACATAATTACGGCCGCACTAGCAGCAGATGACGGGCAATGACGGCCAATATTCGATGTACGGCCGCACAAAAGTCCGGCCGTGCAACGCAAGTGGAATTTGAACGCATTGTTCTGAGAACGCTGAACCGCTAGTACTGACGTACTGAGTGCGCAGCTGCGGCATAGCGGCGTGTTTGCGTGATTAGGAGATGTCAGACACTGCTAATGTCCAGCCTACATAACGTCCAGACGCAAAAAGAGTTTTATTGACGATCCGTACAAAATCACGCCCGAAAATGCGCGTCGTCTGACCGTTTTTGCGCATTCCGTGAAAAAATACGTCAATGCGTTCGGACGCACTTTTTCACGTTCGCGGGGAAAAATGCTTTCGTCTGACCCTAGCCTTAGGCTAGGGTCAGACTAACGCATTTTTCACGTTGTCCGTGAAAAAGTGCGTTTGAACGAATGGACGTATTTTGTCACGGAATACGCGATCGCGGTCATACGATGCGCATTTTCGTCCGTGATTTTGTACGGATCATCAATAAAACCCTTTTGCGTCTGGACGTTATGTTGGCCGGACATTAGCAGTGTCTGACGTCTCCCAATCACGCAAACACGCCGCTATGCGGCCGTAGCGCACTCTGTACGTCAGTAGTAGCGGTTTGACGTTCTCGAAAAAATGCGTTCGTTTGCCACTTGCGTTGCACGGACGAACGTTCGTGCGGCCGTTCGTCGTATGTTCCCCGGCATTGGACGTCATTTGCTGCTAGCACGGCCGTGATTTCGTGTGGCTAAACGCACGTTAAAAATGCGTTCGTCTGACCCTAGCCTTAGAGTTGATAATCTTTCCACGTACACATTAGTTTTTAATTCAATATCTAATAAACCGTTGCTTATAATATTCTGCAGTAAAGAGTCTCTTTATTTCTAGATTTTTTAGTATTTTTTTAGGCATTTTCTATACTTTTTTTAAAAATTTCTTTTTTTTTTCGAACTCGAACAGAAACACACACAAAAAGTTCAAAGTTCGCGAACTTTCGAGCTGCCGAAGTTCGGGTCGAACGCCGAACCGTCCGAACCCGAACAGCTCATCCCTAATCTTAACATGTACAGCTTGGAAAAAAGACGAGACAGAGGAGATATGATAGAAACATTTAAATACATAGAAACATAGAAACAGAAAATGTCGTCAGATAAGAACCTTTCGGCCCATCTAGTCTGCCCAATTACATGGATACTTAACCTGGATTTATCTTTTGTTTAGGATAGCCTTATGCCTATCCCATGCTTGCTTAAATTCAATCACTGTTTTGGCCTCTACCACTTCTACTGGAAGGCTGTTCCATGTATCCACCACCCTCTCAGTAAGGCTAGGGTCAGACGAACGCATTTTTATGTTGTCTGTGAAAAAGTGCGTTCGAACGAATGGACGCATTTTTTCACAGAATACGTGATAGTGGTCATACTATGCGCATTTTCGTCCGTGATTTTGTACGGATCATCAATAAAACTCTTTTTGTGTCTGGACGTTATGTTGGCCGGACATTAGCAGGGTCTGACGTCTCCTAATCACACACACACGCCGCTAGCGGACGCAGCGCACTCTGTACGTCAGTACCTGCGGTTTCACGTTCTCGAAAAAATGCGTTCATTTTCCACTTGCGTTGCGCAGCCGGACTTTTGTGCGACCGTACTTCGTATATTGGCCGTCATTGCCCGGCATCTGCTGCTAGTGCGGCCGTGATTAAGTGCGGCTGCACGCGCGTTCGCACTGCCTCAGTCTGACCCTAGCCTAAAATAATGCTTCCTGATGTTACTTTTAAACCTTTGCCCCTCTAATCTAAGACTATCAGGGTTATCCAAAGAGATCCGAATTGCTTGAGAAAGGTAACCGAATGCTGAAAATCAGTGTTCGGTTACCTTTCCTGGCCATACGGCTATCCAGAGAGCAGGCAATTCGCCAAATCCTGGCGAATTGCCTGCACATACGGTGCCTGTTTGGTGCCTGTTCGAGGGCAGTGAATCCCCATAAAACATGACTGGTACAGTCAGTTTTTTTGGACAGGGAAAAAAAAAAAAGGGGTAACTTGGGAAAAAGGGATCTAAAACTTAAATATGTGCGGTTTAAAAAAAGCAAAACACAAAAACTATCAGGGTTATTCAAAGCGCTCCGAATTGTGGCCGAAAGGTAACGAACAGTGAAATTCAGCGTACGGTTACCTTTCCTGGACATTCGTCTATTCAGAGAACACAAACCAGCAGTGAAAGGTTCCCCTAATGCCCTGCCATTCGGTGGTTTAATTCGGCAAATTTATTCAGGAAAATCCCATAGGCTTCAATGTTAAAAATATTCCCGTTTTAATTCAATATCTAATAAACCGTTCATTATAAAATTCTGCAGTAAAGAGTCTCTTTATTATAGATTTTTTAGGATACTTTAAGCATTTTTCAGATTTTTTTTTTTTTTAAAAGTCCGATTTTTTTTTTTTTTTTTTTTTCAAGTTTACTTATTTTTTCTGTAACAGCCCTCTTTATTATCATTCCCTGGACCTCCTGTGAAAATTTCAGACATTTTCGCTCAGTAGTTTCTTTGCAAACAGCGTTTCATTTTCACAGATTCATACAAATGGTTTTGCTAATTTATTCACTGCCTCCTCTACGTCTTCGGCTAATGTTCGGCTGCTTCGCTGCGTGTGATCTGCTCCGCTCCTGCTCGGGTTTTCGAAGGTTAATCCAGATGTTTTTGGGGGTTTTCTGCATGCATTCGCCAGGTTTTGCGGTGAGTTTTCGTCAGGTTTGCGGTAGCTTTTCCCTGCAATTCGGGGACCCTGTGGTGTTTGCTGAATATACCGCAGGGTCACCGAAATGGGATCTGCAAAAGGAACCGAATTGAAGAGAACGAAAAGTCACCGACCGTGCGGTGACTTTTCGAATCTCTTTGGATAACCCTGTATGTCCTCTTGTTTTGCTACTTTGTTTCCTTTTAAATATACTCCCTTCCTCTACCTTGTGGATTCCCTTTACGTATTTAAATGATTCTATCGTATCTCCTCTGTCTCGTCTTTTTTCCAAGCTGTACATGTTAAGATCATTAAGCCTTTCCTGGTAACTTTTCTCCTTCAAGCCGTACACCATTTTAGTAGCCCTTCTCTGAACTCTCTCTAAGATGTCTATATCCTTCTGGAGATACGGTCTCCAGTACTGCACACAGTACTCCAAGTGAGGTCTCACCAGTGCTCTGTACAGTGGCATGAGCACTTCCCTTTTTCTACTGCTAATACCTCTCTCTACACAACCAAGCATTCTGCCAGCATTTCCAAGCATTCTGCCAGCATTTCCTGCTGCTCTATTACATTGACTACTTACCCTTAGATCCTCTGCAATAATAACCCCTAAATCCCAACCCAAATATTCTATATTCAGCCCTTGGGTTTTTACGTCCCAGGTGCATTATCTTGCACTTATCCACATTAAAACTCAATTGCCACAGCTCCCACCATTGTTTTAGTTTACCTAAATCATTTGTCATTTGGCTGATCCCTCCAGGAACGTCAACCCTGTTGCAAATCTTTGTGTCATCAGCAAAAAGACATACTTTTCCATTAATACCTTCTGCAATATCACTAATAAAAATATTAAAGAGAATGGGTCCAAGTACTGACCCCTGAGGTACCCCACTGGTAACAAGACCTTGCGCCGAATAAACTCCATTTACCACAACCCTCTGTTGTCTGTCACTCAGCCACTGCCTAATCCATTCAACAATATTGGAATCCAAGATCAAAGATTGCAATTTATTGATAAGCTTCTATGCGGAACAGTATCAAAAGCCTTACTGAAATCTAAATAAGCAATGCGTAAAGGGAATCCACAAGGTAGAGGAAGGGAGTATATTTAAAAGGAAACAAAGTAGCAAAACAAGAGGACATAGTCTTAGATTAGAGGGGCAAAGGTTTAAAAGTAACATCAGGAAGCATTATTTTACTGAGCGGGTGGTGGATACATGGAACAGTCTTCCAGTAGAAGTGGTAGAGGCCAAAACAGTAATTGAATTTAAGCAGGCATGGGATAGGCATAAGGCTATCCTAAACAAAAGATAAATCCAGGTTAAGTATCCATGTAATTGGGCGACTAGATGGGCCGAAAGGTTCTTATCTGCCAACATCCATTTACCTGTCTATCCGTGTCTGTCCATGTCTGTCTGTCCTTATCTGCCTAGTGGTGTCTATCTATCTGTATCTGTCTATCCATGTCTGTCTATCCGTCCGGCTATCGATATCCATCCATTTCACTGTCTATCCTTTTCTGTCTATCCGTGTCTGTCTGTGTCTGTCTATCCATCTGTCTATCCGTGTCTGTCTATCCATGTCTATCTGTGTCTATCTATCCGTGTCTGTCTGTGTCTGTCTATCCGTCTGTCTGTCCATCCATCTGTCTATCCGTGTCTGTCTGTCCATTTCTATCCATCTGTCTGTCCATGTCTGTCTGTCCATGTCTGTCTGTCCATTTCTGTCTATACGTGTCTGTCTATCCGTGTCTGTCTATCCATATCAGTCTCTTTATCTGTATTTCTTTGTCGAGGAGGTTGGTTAAGCAGCATTTTTTTCATGGAAACCTCATCCTTTCTCCTGCTGGGAGTGGGAGTCCATCAGTAGCTGGCCAGTAATATGATGAGGTGTTGTTGTGAGAGATTTTAAATACTAAAGTAAATGGAAAGTGAGATGAATGGGAGAATTTTTCTGGTTTGGCTATTTTGACCTAGAATTTTTCATTCTCCAGTCATTCTCCTGCTTTTCACCTCTCTCTGAATAATCCTGTATGTTTGTATGTCGTTGTGAGTTAACCTTGTAAGTGCTTTATAGAGAGAGCAGTGCCTTCTTTTAAGGTTATGTGAGGTCTCAGGAATCTGTCGGATAAAAGGAGAATTCAGAACAATGTAGAGTAAGAGAGAGATGAAAGCCCATAGTGAGCAGCCCTGGAATCTGTATTAGAAATGTTAGAAGGTCGTCAGGGTGTACATTAAGGGGAAAGTGCATATACCTCTAAATGCACGTATATACTGTATATATTCCATTCACACTGCACTGCATCCAGTCTGGGGCACACAGAAAGTGACTGGGTCACTCACTGGGGATAAAATGTGCCATTCATAGCCCATTCAAGAGGTGATATAAGGAAGGACTAGCAACACACACACAACACACACACACACACACACACACACACACACACACTCTCTCTCTCTCACACTCTCTCTTCATGTATTTAAGATCCAAAACACATCCTATCTTGTGGGTCTCTATTAACCCTATGCTATGAATAACACTCAAAGACACATATCATGTAAATCACACGTATGGAAAAAAACTCACTTCTGGGCACACACACATACATCACACTTATTGGCATCATGAATGTAGGGTAAGAGGGCACTGTGCTGTCAGTGGTTGCTTTGCATGATGTAAGCGTCTGCTGTTTGCCTGTTTTGTTGCTGTGTTCGTTTGTTTGTTTTGTTGCTGTAAAGTTGGTGATATTTTGTTTCTGTTAGCAGCCTGTTTGGCTGTTTTGTTATTGGTAGCAGTTTGATGTTTGATGTTTTGTTATTGCTAGCAGTTTGATGTTTGATGTTTGACTGTTTTGTGTTGTTGCTGTATAAGGCTAGGGTCAGACTAACGCATTTTTCACGTTGTCCGTGAAAATGTGCGTTCGAAGAATGGACGTATTTTTTCACGGAATACGCAATAGCGGTCATACTATGCGCAGTTTCATCCGTGATTTTGTACACATCATCAATAAAACACTTTGTGCATCTGGACGTTATGTTGGCCGGACATTAGCAGCGTCTGATGTCTCCAATTCACGCACACACGCCGCTAGCGGACGCAGCGCACTCTGTACGTCAGTACTAGTGGTTTAACGTTCTCGAAAAAATGCGTTCATTTTCCACTTGCGTTGCGCAGCCGGACTTTTGTGCGACCGTACTTCGTATATTGGCCGTCATTGCCCGGCATCTGCTGCTAGCACGGCCGTGATTAAGTGCGCCAGAACGCGCGTTCGCACTGCCTCAGTCTGACCCTAGCCTTAGCCGTGTGCTGTTAGCAATGTGTTGTTTTCATACTGTTAGCGCTGTGCTGTTTGGTTGTTTTGCAATGTTGCTGTTACAAGTGTGCTGTGTGGATGTCTTGTGTTGTTGCTATTTGCTTGTTTTGTGTTATTTCTGTTAGCAGTGTGCCACGGTTGTTTTATGATGTTGCAGCTAGCATTGGTTTTTTTTGTTATTTTGTATTGTTGCTCTTAGCAGTGTGTTTCTCTCTTTTGTGGTGTTTTCAGTGTGCTTTTGGCATTGGTAGTATGATGTTTGCTGCTGTTTGCAGTGTGGTGTTTGGCTGTTTTTTGCTGTTTGCAGTGTAGTGTTTGTTGCTGTTTGGAGTGTGCGGTTTGGCAGTTTTTTGCTGTTTGCAGTGTGCTGTTGCTGTTTGCAGTAGGATGTTTGTTGCTGTTTGCAGTGTGGTGTTTGCTGCTGTTTGCAGTGTGCTGTTTGTTGCTGTTTGCAGTGTGCAGTTGCTGTTTGCAGTGTGATGTTTGGCTGTTTTGTTGCTATTGGCAGTGTGCTGTTTGTTGCTTTTTGCAGTGTGCTGTTTGCAGTGTGATGTTTGTTGCTGTTTGCAGTGTGTTGTATGTTGCTGTTTGCAGTGTGCTGTTTGTTGCTTTTGTCAGTGTGCTGTGTGGCTGATATTTGCTGTTTGTTGCAGTCAGTGTGCTGTGTGGCTGATATTTGCTGTTTGTTGCAGTCAGTGTGCTGTGTGGCTGTTTGTTGCAGTCAGTGTGCTGTGTGGCTGATTGTTGCAGTCAGTGTGCTATGTGGCTGTTTGTTGCAGTCAGTGTGCTGTGTGGCTGTTTGTTGCAGTCAGTGTGCTGTGTGGCTGTTTGTTGCAGTCAGTGTGCTGTGTGGCTGTTTGTTGCAGTCAGTGTGCTGTGTGGCTGATTGTTGCAGTCAGTGTGCTGTGTGGCTGTTTGTTGCAGTCAGTGTGCTGTGTGGCTGATTGTTGCAGTCAGTGTGCTGTGTGGCTGTTTGTTGCAGTCAGTGTGCTGTGTGGCTGTATTGTTGCAGTCAGTGTGCTGTGTGGCTGATTGTTGCAGTCAGTGTGCTGTGTGGCTGATTATTGCTGTTTATTGCAGTCAGTGTGTGTGTGGCTGTTTGTTGCAGTCAGTGTGCTGTGTGGCTGTTTGTTGCAGTCAGTGTGCTGTGTGGCTGATTGTTGCAGTCAGTGTGCTGTGTGGCTGATTGTTGCAGTCAGTGTGCTGTGTGGCTGATTGTTGCAGTCAGTGTGCTGTGTGGCTGATTGTTGCAGTCAGTGTGCAGTGTGGCTGTATTGTTGCAGTCAGTGTGCTGTGTGGCTGATTATTGCTGTTTGTTGCAGTCAGTGTGCTGTGTGGCTGTTTGTTGCAGTCAGTGTGCTGTGTGGCTGATTGTTGCAGTCAGTGTGCTATGTGGCTGTTTGTTGCAGTCAGTGTGCTGTGTGGCTGTTTGTTGCAGTCAGTGTGCTGTGTGGCTGTTTGTTGCAGTCAGTGTGCTGTGTGGCTGTTTGTTGCAGTCAGTGTGCTGTGTGGCTGATTGTTGCAGTCAGTGTGCTGTGTGGCTGTTTGTTGCAGTCAGTGTGCTGTGTGGCTGATTGTTGCAGTCAGTGTGCTGTGTGGCTGTTTGTTGCAGTCAGTGTGCTGTGTGGCTGTATTGTTGCAGTCAGTGTGCTGTGTGGCTGATTGTTGCAGTCAGTGTGCTGTGTGGCTGATTATTGCTGTTTATTGCAGTCAGTGTGTGTGTGGCTGTTTGTTGCAGTCAGTGTGCTGTGTGGCTGTTTGTTGCAGTCAGTGTGCTGTGTGGCTGATTGTTGCAGTCAGTGTGCTGTGTGGCTGATTGTTGCAGTCAGTGTGCTGTGTGGCTGATTGTTGCAGTCAGTGTGCAGTGTGGCTGTATTGTTGCAGTCAGTGTGCTGTGTGGCTGATTATTGCTGTTTGTTGCAGTCAGTGTGCTGTGTGGCTGTTTGTTGCAGTCAGTGTGCTGTGTGGCTGATTGTTGCAGTCAGTGTGCTGTGTGGCTGATTGTTGCAGTCAGTGTGCTGTGTGTCTGTATTGTTGCAGTCAGTGTGCTGTGTGGCTGTATTGTTGCAGTCAGTGTGCTGTGTGGCTGATTGTTGCTCTTTGTTGCAGTCAGTGTGCTGTGTGGCTGATTGTTGCAGTCAGTGTGCTGTGTGGCTGTTGGTTGCAGTCAGTGTGCTGTGTGGCTGTATTGTTGCAGTCAGTGTGCTGTGTGGCTGATTGTTGCTCTTTGTTGCAGTCAGTGTGCTGTGTGGCTGATTGTTGCAGTCAGTGTGCTGTGTGGCTGTTGGTTGCAGTCAGTGTGCTGTGTGGCTGATTGTTGCTCTTTGTTGCTGTCAGTGTGCTGTGTGGCTGATTGTTGCAGTCAGTGTGCTGTGTGGCTGTTGGTTGCAGTCAGTGTGCTGTGTGGCTGTTGGTTGCAGTCAGTGTGCTGTGTGGCTGTATTGTTGCAGTCAGTGTGCTGTGTGGCTGATTGTTGCTCTTTGTTGCAGTCAGTGTGCTGTGTGGCTGATTGTTGCAGTCAGTGTGCTGTGTGGCTGTTGGTTGCAGTCAGTGTGCTGTGTGGCTGATTGTTGCAGTCAGTGTGCTGTGTGGCTGTTGGTTGCAGTCAGTGTGCTGTGTGGCTGATTCTTGCAGTCAGTGTGCTGTGTGGCTGTTGGTTGCAGTCAGTGTGCTGTGTGGCTGTTGGTTGCAGTCAGTGTGCTGTGTGGCTGATTGTTGCAGTCAGTGTGCTGTGTGGCTGTTGGTTGCAGTCAGTGTGCTGTGTGGCTGATTATTGCTGTTTGCTGCAGTCAGTGTGCTGTGTGGCTGATTATTGCTGTTTGTTGCAGTCAGTGTGCTGTGTGGCTGATTGTTGCAGTCAGTGTGCTGTGTGGTTGTCACTTTGCTGTATATATTATGAATTTCCCGTCTGTTTATTGAGTGTCACAGGAAGGGAATTACCCGAGGGTTTGCAGAGCTTTAGGAAATCTCAGGAATCCCGTCCTGTACCTGAATCTGCAGTCCTTACCCGGGGAGCAAAGGGTTAATTAACTTAATAAAACAATTGCCTTGTCTCAATTTCATTATGCAACTTTATTATTTATCCTTTATATCATGAAACAACACGGGGACAGCCTGCTGTGTGTCTATTTATTCGTGCAGGGGTTATATGTGCATAATAAATATGTGTGTGTAAATATATATATGTGTGTGTGTGTGTAAATATATATATGTGTGTATGTGTGTGTGTAAATATATGTGTGTGTGTAAAAATATATATGTGTGTATGTGTATAAATATATATATGTGTGTGTGTGTGTAAATATATGTGTGTGTATAAATATATATGTGTGTGTGTATAAATATATATATGTGTGTGTGTATAAATATATATATGTGTGTGTGTAAATATATGTGTGTGTGTGTATAAATATATATGTGTGTGTGTGTATAAATATATATATGTGTGTGTGTGTGTAAATATATATGTGTGTGTGTATAAATATATATATGTGTGTGTGTGTGTAAATATATATATATGTGTGTGTGTAAATATATATGTGTGTGTGTATAAATATATATATGTGTGTGTGTGTAAATATATGTGTGTGTGTATAAATATATATGTGTGTGTGTGTGTGTGTGTAAATATATATGTGTGTGTGTGTATAAATATATATGTGTGTGTAAATATATATGTGGTGTGTAAAATATATGTGTGTGTGTGTGTGTGTGTGTGTGTGTATAATATATATGTGTGTGTGTGTAAATATATATGTGTGGTGTGTAAATATATATGTGTGTGTGTGTAAATATATATGTGTGTGTGTGTAAATATATATGTGTGTGTGTATATATATATATGTGTGTGTATATATATATGTGTGGTGTGTGTTAAATATATATGTGTGTGTGTGTAAATATATATATGTGTGTGTGTGTAAATATATATGTGTGTGTGTGTAAATATATATATGTGTGTGTGTGTAAATATATATGTGTGTGTATATATATAAATGTGTGTGTAAATATATATATGTGTGTGTGTGTAAATATATATATGTGTGTGTGTGTATATATATAAAGGTGTGTGTAAATATATATATGTGTGTGTGTATAAATATATATATGTGTGTGTGTATATATATAAATGTGTGTGTAAATATATACATGTGTGTATGTGTAAATATATGTGTGTGTATAAATTTATGTGTACATAAATATAAGTAAATGTGAATTTAGACATTGATATATATATATATATGTAAGTGTATGCACAGATATATATGCGTGTGGTGCATAAATATATATAATATTTATATAAATGTTTTTTAATGTGTGCTGTGTGTGTATATTATGTGTTTCTGTGATAATGGTCATGTAAATATTTTTGTGAGTGTTTGCATATGCCCTATATATCGATCTATTTATTATATTTATGTACAGGATATTGTTTATATATATATATATTTATATATAATGTTATATAAATGAGATTTATGTATGAACTTGAATTGAAGTTTTGAAGCTTGAGTTTATCACAGACTCTTTCTACATTTTATTTTATGGTTTGTAAAGATATCTCTGCATTAATTAGTAGTCTTTGTTGTTTTATCTATTTATATGACATCATATTAATCTATATTATATTTATTTATATTTTCAGTGAATATATAATTGAAAGCAGGGGATTTCTGAGCTAAATTAACCTTTTTATCCTTATTTTATGTGATGTGGATTTTTTAGCACGTTTGATCTTCTCGGTCTCAGATTAGCCCCTTTTTTCTTCAATATTTAAACCCCTGCCTTCCCTATATATTTTGTGAATATACATCGCTCGGATACATCACACATTGAGAGGGTCATTTTACTATTTTTTTATTATTTTAATTATTTTATTTTTTTGAGAAATAAAGCATTTTCTATCGAAATTAATAATCATTGTTTTTTTTTACAAGCAGAGAGTGAAATCAGACTGATCAATACAAGCCAAGGCATATTTATCACTTTCTTATCACAAGCCATAAATCTGCAGCAAACACAATGATTAAAAGGGGGAAAAAAAGAGATAAAAAATAATGACTCGCTTTCTAAAAACTTTCCTTTAAAAAAAGTTAATAAATCAGATTCACCCTCAGGTTTCTTCTATTAATACCTCGATAAATCGAAGAAAAAAAAACAGGTTATAACAACCACAAAATAATTAATAGTTAATAAAAATAATATTATGGATTAAAAAAAAAAGAAAATTATTTTCGTCGATTTTTTTTAAATAAAATGCCAGATTTTTATTTGATATATA
This sequence comes from Leptobrachium leishanense, assembly GCA_009667805.1. NCBI lineage: Eukaryota > Metazoa > Chordata > Amphibia > Anura > Megophryidae > Leptobrachium > Leptobrachium leishanense. The sequence goes on from CM019074.1 coordinate 102,026,885, forward strand.
CTTTTTCTGAAATCGTTATTTTTCATTAATTCTGTTTATTTTTAGTACTATTTGTTAAACAGATAATAAAACAAAATAATTTAAAAAAAATATATATATCATTTGAAGAATCTCAGTTAATTCTCCATGGATGAAATAAAGGCTCAGTTTCTCTGCTTTTAATATATATTTAATGTATAAAGGAACTGACATTAAAGCAGCTTCACACTGGGGGGGGGGGACTGTGAGGGGCATATATATATATATTTTTTATTGCCAAAATATTTTAGGGTCATAGATCTAACAATTTATTTTTAACCCTTGTTGGCCCAGGCTGTGCATTCTATGGGGGTGTCAGGATTCCAGACTTGGATGTTGTGATGAAGAATGGAGCAGACTCATCAGGATTAAAGGGCAGTGCAGCATGGGGGGGGGGAGATACAGGGTAATTAAGAGCAATCGGTGGTCAAACATCGCTACCTATTCTCTCCCAGGTTACCATGCGACGCTTATTAAAGCCCATTCTTTGTCACAGCGAGAAATATCCCCATTTTTTTTTCTTCCCTTGAAAAATTCAGTTTATTGCTGAGTCTCTGGAGGGAAGGAGCAGGGTTTGGGGTTTCTGAGCGTTTGGCGCCCTCTCTGGACAGAAGGGAGCATTACAGCTGCATGGGATAGCGAACACAATATATTCTGAATTAATCACCCCCCCCCAATCCATACATTTACACTGGAACTTAAAATGAATAAATAATAACAGTATTACAATTAGATAGAGCTGCAATTCTTACCATGTTTAGGGCTAAGAGTCACTTGATATAAAAATTATTCCTGCAGAATTCAGTTTATAAGGTGTATATATGTATGGATGTATTGATGTGTGTGCTGCACTGTAACAATGTGCATACATGTGTGCGTGTGTTTATGAATGGGTATGTGTGTAAGTATGTATATGGTAATGGATATGGATGCGTGTATGTGTATATGGATGTGTGTGTATGTGTTTTTATATATATATATATATATGATATATATATATGAGATGTTTGTGTACTTGTATGGATGTGTGAATGAATATGTTGTGTGTGTATACGTATGTGTGTGTATATATATATTTAATGTATATATGTGCCTGTTTATATATAAGTGTATGTATATGTGTATGTATATTGTATGTGTGTGTATGTATGTATATATATGTGAGTGTATATATGTGTGTGTATATATATGTGAGTGTATATATGTGTGTGTATGTATGTATATATATGTGTAAATATATATATTCGTGTGTGTATATATGTGTGTGTGTTTGTATATACATGTGTGTGTGTACACACACACACATATATGTGTGTGTATATATATACGTGAGTGTATATATGTGTGTGTATATATATATGTGTTTGTATATATATATGTGAGTGTATATATGTGTGTGTATATATATATATGTGTGTGTATATATATGTGAGTGTATATATGTGTGTGTATATATATATATGTGTTTGTATATATATATATATATAGTGTGTGTTTATTATTGCAGAAGCCACTTGCACATCACAGCAATTCAAAGAATTGCATCCCAGAGCTCCTGTGCCACATTCCCCATATGCAGCAAGGAATTCTGGGTAGGATATGCAAATGACATCTGTCTCACTTTTATGCATCCTGGATCTGTTATTACACAGAGCCCTCCAATCAATGCTATGTCACACCGTGTCACTGTGTGCACAGAGTGCAGCTGCTGTATATTGGGTTTAGTCTGATACCTGTCATTCCTTCTCCTGGATACAGAATCCAGCTCTGCAGACACCATGGACAGGATTTACAATCTCTGCAGCCCTGCGAAAAAACCCCATGAGCATACACACATAGAGAGACGGACTGTGCCTCCCTCTGTCTGTCTGTCTTTTAACTTTCATTTATGTATACCCTCTATATATGCATGTCTACCTGCTGATCAGCCTGTATGTATGGGTGTACACTGGGTTGGGGCTGGGGGTTGAGTATATGGCTGTGGAGCTGGGGACAGGGGAGCAGGCAGTGTGCTGGGCACTGTGCATTGCATATATATATCCCTGTGTGTGAGTGAGGGCAGCAAACCTTCACACTCTCTTTCTGAAACAATAAAACCTGTCTCTGCTCAAACAACAGCTCTGTTTATTATCAGCAGACAAGATAGACAGTTTGCTGCTCTCCCTGTCCCTCTCTCCCCCTGTCCCTTTCACTCTCTCCCCCTGTCCCCTTCACTCTCTGTCCCTGTCACTCTCTCTCCCCCTGTCCCTTTCACTCTCTCCCTGTCACTCTCTCTCCCTGTCACTCTCTCTCTCCCTGTCACTCTCTCTCTTCCTGTCATTCTCTCTCCGTCTCTCACTCTCTCCCTGTCACTCTCTCTCCCTGTCACTCTCTCCTGTTTCCTCACTGTCCTGTTTCCTCTCTCTCCCTGTCACTCTCTCTTCCTGTCACTCTCTCTCTCTTCCTGTCACTCTCTCTCACTGTCACTCTCTCTCCCTGTCTTTGTCACTCTCTCTCCCTGTGACTCTCTCTCCCTGTCCTTGTCACTCTCTCTCTCCCTGTTCTCCTCTCTTTCTGTCCCCTCTCTCTCTGTTCTCTTTCTATTCTCCTCTCTTCTCCCCTCTCTCTATCTCTGTTCTTTCTCTCTCTCTCTGTTTTGTTCTCATCTCTTTCTCCCAGCTCTCCTCTCTCTTCTCTCTTTGTGTTCTCCTCTCTGCCTCTGTCCTCTCTGTTTCCCCCTGGTCTCTCTCCTCTCTCTGTTTCCCCCCTGGTCTCTCTTCTCTCTGTTTCCCCCCTGGTCTCTCTCCTCTCTCTCTCTCCTCTCTCTGTTTCCCCCCTGGTCTCTCTCCCCTCTCTGTTTCCCCCCTGGTCTCTCTTCTCTCTGTTTCCCCCCTGGTCTTTCTCCTCTCTCTGTTTCCCCCTGGTCTCTCCTCTCTCTGTTTCCCCCCTGGTCTCTCCTCTCTCTGTTTCCCCCTGGTCTCTCTCCTCTCTCTGTTCCCCCCTGGTCTCTCCTCTCTCTGTTTCCCCCCTGGTCTCTCCTCTCTGTTTCCCCCCTGGTCTCTCCTCTCTGTTTCCCCCCTGGTCTCTCCTCTCTCTGTTCCCCCCTGGTCTCTCTCCTCTCTCTGTTTCCCCCTGGTCTCTCCTCTCTGTTCCCCCCCTGGTCTCTCCTCTCTGTTTCCCCCTGGTCTCTCCTCTCTCTGTTTCCCCCTGGTCTCTCCTCTCCTCTGTTTTCCCCCTGGTCTCTCCTCCTCTGTTTCCCCCTGGTCTCTCCTCTCTCTGTTTCCCCCCTGGTCTCTCCTCTCTGTTTCCCCCCTGGTCTCTCCTCTCTGTTTCCCCCCTGGTCTCTCCTCTCTCTGTTTCCCCCCTGGTCTCTCTCCTCTCTCTGTTTCCCCCCTGGTCTCTCCTCTCTGTTTCCCCCCTGGTCTCTCCTCTCTGTTTCCCCCCCTGGTCTCTCCTCTCTGTTTCCCCCCTGGTCTCTCCTCTCTCTGTTTCCCCCCTGGTCTCTCTCCTCTCTCTGTTCCCCCCTGGTCTCTCCTCTCTGTTCCCCCCCTGGTCTCTCCTCTCTGTTTCCCCCCCTGGTCTCTCCTCTCTCTGTTTCCCCCCTGGTCTCTCTCCTCTCTCTGTTTCCCCCCTGGTCTCTCCTCTCTGTTTCCCCCCTGGTCTCTCTCTTCTCTCTGTTCCCCCCTGGTCTCTCTTCTCTCTGTTTCCCCCCTGGTCTCTCTCTCTCTGTTTCCCCTGGTCTCTCCTCTCTCTGTTTTCCCCCGGTCTCTCTCTTCTATCTGTTTCCCCCTGGTCTCTCCTCTCTCTGTTTTCCCCCGGTCTCTCTCTCTCTCTGTTTCCCCCTGGTCTCTCCTCTCTGTTTCCCCCTGGTCTCTCTTCTCTCTGTTTCCCCCCTGGTCTCTCCTCTCTGTTTCCCCCTGGTCTCTCCTCTCCTCTGTTTCCCCCCTGGTCTCTCCTCTCTCTGTTTCCCCCGGTCTCTCTCTTCTCTCTGTTTCCCCCCTGGTCTCTCCTCTCTGTTTCCCCCCCTGGTTCTCTCTCTCTCTCTTGTTCCCCCCTGGCCTCTCCTCTCTGTTTCCCCCTGGTCTCTCCTCTCCTCTGTTTCCCCCTGGTCTCTCCTCTCTCTCTGTTTTCCCCCTGGTCTCTCTCTCTCTGTTTCCTCCTGGTCTCTCTCCTCTCTTTGTTTCCCCCCTGGTCTCTCCTCTCTGTTTCCCCCCTGTGTCTTCTCCTCTCTGTTCCCCCCTGGTCTCTCTTCTCTCTGTTTCCCCCCTGGTCTCTCCTCTCTGTTTCCCCCCTGGTCTCTCCTCTCCTCTGTTTTCCCCCTGGTCTCTCTCCTCTCCTCTGTTTCCCCCCTGGTCTCTCCTCTCCTCTGTTTCCCCCCTGGTCTCTCCTCTCCTCTGTTTCCCCCTGGTCTCTCTCCTCTCCTCTGTTTCCCCCCTGGTCTCTCCTCTCTCTGTTTCCCCCTGGTCTCTCCTCTCCTGTTTCCCCCCTGGTCTCTCCTCTCTCTGTTTCCCCCTGGTCTCTCCTCTCTCTGTTTCCCCCTGGTCTCTCTCTCTCCTCTGTTTCCCCCTGGTCTCTCCTCTCTCTGTTTCCCCCCTGGTCTCTCCTCTCTCTGTTTCCCCCCTGGTCTCTCTCTCTCCTCTGTTTCCCCCCTGGTCTCTCCTCTCTCTGTTTCCCCCCTGGTCTCTCCTCTCTCTGTTTCCCCCCTGGTCTCTCCTCTCTCTGTTTCCCCCCTGGTCTCTCTCCTCTCTCTGTTTCCCCCCCTGGTTCTCTCCTCTCCTCTGTTTTCCCCCTGGTCTCTCCTCTCCTCTGTTTCCCCCCTGGTCTCTCCTCTCTCTGTTTCCCCTGGTCTCTCCTCTCTCTGTTTCCCCCTGGTCTCTCCTCTCTCTGTTTCCCCCCTGGTCTCTCTCCTCTCTCTGTTTCCCCCCTGGTCTCTCTCCTCTCTCTGTTTCCCCCCTGGTCTCTCCTCTCTCTGTTTCCCCCTGGTCTCTCCTCTCTCTGTTTCCCCCTGGTCTCTCCTCTCTCTGTTTCCCCCCTGGTCTCTCCTCTCCTCTGTTTCCCCCTGGTCTCTCTCTCTCTGTTTCCCCCTGGTCTCTCCTCTCTGTTTCCCCCTGGTCTCTCCTCTCTCTGTTTCCCCCCTGGTCTCTCCTCTCTCTGTTTCCCCCCCTGGTCTCTCCTCTCTCTGTTTCCCCCCTGGTCTCTCCTCTCTCTGTTTCCCCCTGGTCTCTCTCCTCTCTCTCTGTCTGTCTGGGCCCCAGAGATTTTTTTTCTGAGCTGTGACAGACCCCTCCCCCTTCCCTCTCATGGCCAATGCGTATAGAGGCAATGTGCAGCATCTCTGCTGTGATTGGCTGCTGCCGGTTATAGAGGGGTATTTATTGCTGCTGTGCAGTGTCCTGTAACCCAGATCTTGTGTGAGTGGAGCTGCTGGCTGCTGGACCCTGGGCTGGGAATTTCTCCTCTGCAGTGACTGCACACTGGCAGAAAGCTGGAAGCTTCTTCTCATCCTCCTGCTGATCTCCTCAATTTCTTTTTCATGCAGAAGACACTTCCTCTACACGTTTAATGACAGTCACCCTCTGCTGAGAAGGGTGTGAGTGCTGTGCCCAGTGCTGTACCCAGCCTGTGCCCTGCCTGAGCAAGCTCACCTGCAGCTCCACCAGCCTGACCCGGTTTCATCCCACACCTCTCCATCCACCAGTCTTTCGCATGAATCTCCTGGATCCCTTCATGAAGATGACAGAGGAGCAAGACAAGTGTATGTCTGGGGCTCCTAGCCCTACCATGTCCGAGGACTCTGCTGGATCACCATGCCCATCAGGCTCTGGCTCTGACACTGAGAACACCAGACCCCAGGAGAACACCTTCCCCAAGGGGGACCAGGACCTGAAAAAGGAAACCGAGGATGAGAAGTTCCCTGTTTGCATCAGAGAGGCGGTGAGCCAGGTCCTGAAGGGATATGACTGGACCCTGGTACCCATGCCAGTCAGAGTCAATGGCTCAAACAAGAGCAAGCCCCATGTCAAGAGACCAATGAATGCATTTATGGTGTGGGCTCAGGCTGCAAGGAGGAAGCTGGCAGACCAGTACCCCCACCTGCACAATGCAGAGCTCAGCAAGACCCTGGGCAAGCTGTGGAGGTAAGAAACTTTGCATGCCCCCTTCCTCCTCTGTGGTGTATTGTCCTGCTGGCATTGCCCCTATCTCACCGCTGTGCTTATTTATTATATACCTGTAGCTTGTCCCAGGCACTCACAGCCAGCAGGAGGCTGCCTTTACATTGTTTTTAGGTTTCCCATTCTTGCAACCCACCTGGCATATACAGATGGTAACACGTCGCACTGTACCTGGCATACACAGATGGTAACACGTCGCACTGTACCTGGCATGCACAGATGGTAACACGTCGCACTGTACCTGGCATGCACAGATGGTAACACGTTGCACTGTACCTGGCATGCACAGATGGTAACATGTTGCACTGTACCTGGCATGCACAGATGGTAACATGTTGCACTTTACCCGGCATACACAGATGGTAACACGTTGCACTGTACCTTGCATACACAGATGGTAACACGTTACACTGTTGCACTTTACCCGGCATACACAGATGGTAACATGTTGCATTGTACCTGGCATACACAAATGGTAACATGTTGCGCTGTACCTGGCATGCACAGATGGTAACACATTACACTGTTGCACTTTACCCGGCATACACAGATGGTAACATGTTGCACTGTACCTGGCATACACAGATGGTAACATGTTGCACTGTACCTGGCATACACAGATGGTAACACGTTGCACTGTACCTGGCATACACAGATGGTAACATGTTGCACTGTAGCCGTGTACCTGGCATACACAGATGGTAACATGTTGCACTGTACCCGTGTACCCGGCATACACAAATGGTAACACGTTGCACTGTACCTGGCATGCACAGATCGTAACATGTTGCACTGTACCTGGCATACACAGATGGTAACATGTTGCGCTGTACCTTGCATACACAGATGGTAACACGTTACACTGTTGCACTTTACCCGGCATACACTGATGGTAACACGTCGCACTGTACCTGGCATACACAGATGGTAACATGTTGCACTGTACCTGGCATGCACTGATGGTAACACGTTGCACTGTACCTGGCATACACAGATGGTAACATGTTGCACTGTACCTGGCATACACAGATGGTAACACGTTGCACTGTACCTGGCATACACAGATGGTAACATGTTGCACTGTAGCCGTGTACCTGGCATACACAGATGGTAACATGTTGCACTGTACCCGTGTACCCGGCATACACAAATGGTAACACGTTGCACTGTACCTGGCATACACAGATGGTAACATGTTGCGCTGTACCTGGCATACACAGATGGTAACATGTTGCGCTGTACCTGGCATACACAGATGGTAACATGTTGCGCTGTACCTGGCATACACAGATGGTAACATGTTGCGCTGTACCTGGCATACACAGATGGTAACATGTTGCGCTGTACCTGGCATACACAGATGGTAACATGTTGCGCTGTACCTGGCATACACAGATGGTAACATGTTGCGCTGTACCTGGCATACACAGATGGTAACATGTTGCGCTGTACCTGGCATACACAGATGGTAACATTTTGGGCTGTACCTGGCATACACAGATGGTAACACGTCTCACTGTACCTGGCATACACAGATGGTAACATGTTGCATTGTACCTGGCATGCACAGATGGTAACACGTCTCACTGTACCTGGCATACACAGATGGTAACATGTTGCATTGTACCTGGCATGCACAGATGGTAACACGTCTCACTGTACCTGGCATGCACAGATGGTAACATGTTGCGGCTTCATTGCTGCAAGGTCACTACTATAGCAGCCATGTACAGGTAGATAGTGCACCTGAGTGATGTATAAGCCATGCTTGCTGCTGGATGGTGGGTTTATCTCCGTATTAGGTGGAGAAGTTGTGTTTTTCCCCTTTCGAGATCCCTTTAAAGCTGCAAATTTTGCAATGCCCCCCCCCCGGCTATAAGCTGGGTTCATGTGATTAGCAGTGATTTCACCAGGCTGACATGCTGGTCCCCCCCCCCCCACCTGACAGGACAGCCCCATCCCCTCCATGTGTGCTCATTAGCTCTGGTTAAGCTCCCTGGACGCAGTTTTGGATCTTTTACCCTTCTACCCCCCCCCCCAATATACTGAATGTGGTGCATTTTATGGACCGTTTATAGAGACTGGGGTGAAGTACACCCCGTTTGCTGTGACGCGATGTGGCGTGGGACCCTATGCTGGTCATACCAGGGTATTACCCAGGTGTCTGTGGAACGTAAATGTCATTTATTTTTATTTAAGCTTCTATTTGTGTGGTTTTACTCAGAAATTGTAGTCTGATGTGTGCATTTGTGCGAGCGCCCACGTGCAGCGTAACAGCATGGCCCGATCCCGCAAAATAAATCCATTAAACCTCCTTATCCTGTCACTTCTGTCTATCCAGGCATTTTAAGGTAGCCTTGGGGGCTGGACACTTAATTGCATATGTTGTCCGTCATTCTTGCCAGGACACCTCGCTCAGCCCTGCAGTGCCTCAGGGGTTAAACACCACCAAAAAGGAAGGGGTAAAAAAAAAATCAGACTTCTTCTATTAAAGTTAATATTGACTCTCCGGCTTGTGACTTGACCCTCGCGCCCGGTGCTCTCCGGCGCGGCGGTGATATTTAACGTAGGATAAGAGCGCGCCTGATTGCATTAGCTTTGCCTTTAACCAATCCGCTGCTCCAAAGGCCAAACCGGTTTTAGTTAACCCCTTGGCGGCACGGCGTTGACTGGTGCAGCTGGAGGGTTCAGGTGGATGTTATCACCCCGCAGGGTGAGGTGATTTCTGCTTTATAGGCGGTAAAGGGATTGCTCATAGCACTTCAAAGGAACCAGCCTGCCTTTATCTGATAGCCGAGACGCTTCCTGCGCTGTAAAAATACATTTATGTGGCTCAAAGGGTAGTGTGTGTGTGTGAGTGTGTGTGTGTTGTCTCCCGTAGTAACTGCTCACACTTGGTTAAAGTCAAGCTTGTAGAAGTTGGTGGCGCTGGAGAGGGTATTGGGCTTGATAAAGCACAGAAATGGCCAGATCTTCACCCTGTGGTAGATTGTTACAGAGAGGCAAGTGTAGGGTCAGCACCAATCACCGGCTGTGTCTTTCGGTGAGTGTATAGGTAGGATGTTGCACGCCTCGCATAAAATAAACAGGAGGACTGGAGGCTTTTCTTAAAAATGTGGCTATTTTGGGTATAATTTGGTTAGGGGTGCAAGAGCCGGGCAGTTTACCGAATGATCGTCACCTCGGTCCCTGGTAATAAAAGTCAGTCGATGATCGTGACGGCTGCGGGAATAAGGAATTTTCAAGCGAGTGAATCCTCTTTTTTTTTCCCCATTGCTGCTTTTTACATTAGGTTGCTGAACGAGGGCGAGAAACGTCCTTTCGTGGAAGAGGCGGAAAGGCTGAGGATCCAACACAAGAAGGATCACCCAGATTACAAGTACCAGCCACGCAGGAGAAAGTCCGTGAAGAACGGGCAGAACGAACAGGACGACGGCTCCGAGCCGACACACATCTCGCCCAATGCCATCTTCAAGGCTCTGCAGGCCGACTCGCCGCACTCCACGTCCAGCATGAGCGAAGTCCATTCCCCTGGTGAACACTCAGGTACGTACGGCAGAACCCTTACGTCTTCTATGCCAGCCTGGATTAACCCTTTCGCAGCACTAACGACTCGTAGTCCACAATAAATTGGCCATCATGTAGATCTTGGTGACACGTTCCTTTCCTCGAGCTTGACAGACTCGTCAGTCACCGGAATGGAAGGGTTAAGACCCTTTTTTAAAAGGTCGAGACAGACGGTTCCTCAAATCAAAATATCATTAAAAACAAATTAAAAAAATCTTTCTTTAGCAAAAATAAAGAGACAAGTGAAGACACTGTGAAAGACACGAGTTATTTGGTGGCGATGGCCAGTGACACGCAGCTTATAAGGTGTTTGTAGTAGACATCGCACGGGCATTTAATGGCAAAAATTCTGATTGTACATGAGATGCTCCTTAGACGTTGCGTCACTCCACCTGTTTGATCTCCATGAATGTCGTAGGAAGGCCGTGGCTTCCTAAGCGGCTTGTTGTTGGACATGGAGTACTGTATCATTGTTCTGGCACCAAATCCAGCTCTGGTTTGGAAAGTGGACGAAACAGGTGCCTCTACCCTTCCCAATAAGAACGTTGATTATCCCCGCTGTAAAGGAAGCAGATTGATGCAGTAATATTGGCCGGTGACGACTTGTTGAGGTTGCACCTGCCAGAGGAACCGATTGTACTTTCAACCCAGCCAGTTTAGATATGCATGAGATATCGGAGCCAGAGATAGAAGCACATGGGCTTCCATGAAGACAAGCACGTTACTCTCACACATTTAGACGACACTCATAGATCCAAGCCATTGCCTTAAAGGTTGACTATTGGATGACGAAGGCTACCATTGTAATGGTCTCTTCTTCTTCTACTTGCAGGTCAATCTCAAGGTCCCCCTACACCTCCAACCACCCCTAAAACAGACGTTCAGCCAGGAAAGCCTGACCTGAAACGAGAGGGCCGCCCCATACAGGAGACCGGAAGACAACCCCCTCATATAGACTTCCGCGACGTGGACATTGGAGAGCTGAGCAGCGAAGTCATCTCCAACATTGAGGCCTTTGATGTCAACGAGTTCGACCAGTACCTTCCACCCAACGGGCACCCGGGCGTCGCCGCTACCCAGGTGACTTACACGGGCAGCTACGGCATCAGCAGCGCATCCAGTGCTACTACCGGAGCTGGACACGCATGGCTATCCAAGCAACAGCAGCAGCAACAGCAGCAGCCGCCGCAGCCTCAGCAGCACACGTTGTCCACACTGAGCACCGAGCAGAGCCAGTCCCAGCAGAGGACACACATCAAAACAGAACAACTGAGCCCCAGCCATTACAGCGACCAGCAGCAGCAACACTCCCCGCAGCAACTCAGCTACAGCTCCTTCAACTTGCAGCACTACGGCTCTTCCTACCCAACCATTACGCGCTCACAATATGACTACACCGAGCAACAGGGCTCCAACTCATACTACAGCCACGCCGCTGGCCAGAGCTCCAACCTCTACTCCACCTTCAGCTACATGAATTCCAGCCAGCGACCCATGTACACTCCAATTGCAGACACTACGGGGGTCCCCTCTATTCCCCAAACACACAGCCCACAGCACTGGGAGCCCCCCGTCTACACACAGCTCACCAGACCATAGAGCGTGAGTAGGACACGGACTATTCGAAGGACTCTTGTCGTAGTGCACCATCCTCCAGCACACAGGTGGCGCCCTCTATGCGTGCATGACTCAGCGCCCTCTGCTGGCTGACAGTGAGAATGGGTGTGACCCTCCTTAAAGGACTTACCTGTATACACAGAACGTGGGTAGCAGGAAAAAAAAACATTAGACAAGCAATTATGTTGCAGTTCCGTGTACTTTGTAATTATGAGGGTTTTTATTGTTTTTTTTCATTAGGTTGTTTTTTTTTTTTTTAGCCATATCGGGGGAGAAAAGAATTTAAGAGCAAATCCTCTGTGAGGACTATTCTCTATCTGAAAATCTATTAGTATGTACTGTGTATATTTCATTACCTTTTTTGTGGGGTTTATACATTTATAATTTAGAAAAAAGTTATTTGTAAAAAAAAAAAACACAACAAAAAAACAAACAAAAAGAGCTCTCGATATTTTTCCTCCTGTTTTTATAAATATTTTTTTTTAGAGAATATACACTTTCAACCTCTCTTGCAAATTAAAGATTTTTTTTTGTTTTCATTTTTTATTTTGTAAAAGGTGGAAACAAAAAATTCTATTCTCATGTTTTTATTCAGAAAAGTGAAAAAAATATTCTGAATATAAGCCACGAGGAAGCTTCGGGAAGGGCAAGTAGGCCTTTTTATACAACCGTTTATATATGCAGTATTTCTACACAAATACCCAAGTGCC